>OX352308.1:16322681-16922681 GCA_947086415.1 Pammene aurita
GATTTTATGTCGTCCACGCACGATTTAAAGTCGAACTTTACGAGCATGAGAAGTGAAAAGAGTATATCTGCCTACCTTGGATTTTAAAACCGATATAACTTTTGCTGGGCATAAGGGAAATTACGCCTTATTGGGATTAGGTCCAGTTTCCACACGATGTTTTCTTACACCGAAAAACCCAGATTACATTCTTATACGCGGAACATTATTTAAAATAAAAAGCATGATTAAATAATTCTGTTAAGAATCAATTATTTTTATAATAAATAAAATTATTTTTTATAATAATAATAATTAAAATGTAATCATTTTCTCGCATATGAATTAGTCCCGACGAAATTATTTTGAATCATTTTAACGGGAATAAAATCAACATAAGTTTATTCTTACGATATTTTTTTCAAATAATGATTTTATTCTTGAGTTGGACACTGACTGATATTGATCGTTTCATTATATTAGAAGTATCGGTGAACGTCGTCACATTTTGCTGGAGCCATTGAAACAAAGTACTACCTATAACTAGAATAACACAAAATTATATATTTAAACACTTCACAATATGCATTTGATTTTGGTTCCTATAAGCCTGTATCTAAGATTCAATCGACTTGAGCCGTCACGGTCGAATGGAAAAAACAAAAACACCGGCACCACACAACGATCTTTTAGCGCACTAACAAGCAATAATAGCGTCTAGATCAAAGGCGTAAGTACGAAAACATATGCAAAAAGACTCTTGTTTGTTTGTAGGCTCGCTCGTGCCGCCATACCGGCAGCGCTTAGCTCGTAGGTTGCTCGAATAATAAATAAGCCAAATGTATTGGTCACAGAGTTTAAAATAGCTTAATCGCATTTGAAAAACCCTATCTGATAGGGAAACCATATGCTGCGTTGTAACCACTTACCCGAATTAACTGTATTGATATGGTTAGCGTTCCGTTCGGGTAAGTCAAACGATACGCGTACCGAATTGATAGGGTTTTTAAAAACAACTCTATCAAATACCCAATCTAATACCCCTTTATTGGTTACCGGTTCCGGTCCCTGATAGGAACTCCCTAGCTGTCATTAAATTTAGCCCCCTATATTCTGATGTCTGTAAATCAGACAACTTTTAATGCATTACAAAAACTATTAATACGGTGTATGTGTAATACCCGGACCGGAACCGGTTACCATAACAGGGGTTTTTCATAGGGTTATTTAAAAGCTGGTTTTAAAAATCCTATCATATTGGTAACCTCATGATGAGGTAACCTTATTGATAGGGTAACCGTATCGATCGAGTTAACTTATGTTACCACTAACCACTTTCAAAACCCTATCAATTTGGTTACCTTATCATAGGGTATTGAACCAGCTCAAACGAATGTAATCTTTACGCACACTTAAATTAGGCTCATTATTAAATTACTTCAGTCGTCACGGGCACCGACTCGGCCGCTCGCCTATTTAAGCTCTCAGTACAAACAGGTTTTTCAGGTAGCGCCGCTTGTTTTCGTTGTCAATTTAAACAATATTGGACCTAACTACTTTGCGTTTTAGGCTTAAATTGGAGCAGCCGCGCAACTAGTTTGGATATTGCATTTTTACTTTAGAGATAACTATACTTTCGAGGTTTCGAGAACCTCGAACCATTATTATTTTATTTAACCATTACAAAGTGGGATCTACAGGGAAGTTTAAAAGTAAAAGTTTGAGATTCATAGTTTTTGCGAGGAATATGTAAATGGTTTTGGATTAGGAAACTTGAAGAAGCGGCAAATTGAAATTTCACAATAATTATTTAGAAACTTTTCGAATTTTTTTTTACCGGCTCAAGATTTTGTACAGTGTTCGTAAAAATATGTTCCTATGGTAGGTGACGCATATAAGGTTCACCTTTATTTAAAATAAAATATTTTTATACATTATCAAGACAACATGTAAAACTCTTTCAATATTTTTATATAAAAATAATAATAATAAATAATAATAAAATGTACCCGTGAATGGGTTCTAGCAGGTGTATAACATAGCAAATTTCTCCAAGGGGCCTCTGCGTGTTGGATCTGTATCCCCACGCAAGCCTATCAAAAGACCGGGATATAAAGGCCCGTGATACTCAAAGGAGATACAAATAATAATAAAAGTAGCTTCCAAAAAATACATGTTTTATAAACTATTACTTTTGACCTCATAAAACACTGTCTGGGTATTAAGGCCCGCAAAATAAATATCTATTTTAGTTGTATTACAGGTTTCAAAACTTTTTGGTATATTTACAGTAGGACGATATTCTTATAAGTGGATTATTTGGATTTGGGCCTTATAATTAACCTAAACCAACCTAACATGATCTTTTTCATTTAACCAAAATTAATTTGGACCTTGTTGAACTAAAGGCTTTTAATAATACATATTATTCACTTATAAGTACTGACGTGAGAAAGTACTTATACATTTTTCCTTATTTTTAAAATTAGCAACTTGTTATCAAACCAGCCTTGATACTCTTAGTAATAAAAGCTCGAAAATGAATGACCCCGGCTCGGGCCTTGTTACAGTTTTTACTTACAGTAAACCATAATAAAATATTTTTAACTAGTTACATTGTTTACTACCTTATAGTTTACGTAAGATAAGGAAAATAAGGGGAAAAGGGAACTTCTGATTTTTATCTACACAGCCAACTTTTAGCAATCGTGTTTCGGCTTATGCCATACACAAGAGTATATAGTCTAAAAAAACATTTATTATATATATTTGAAAATAAATTCAGTCCCTTTTCGAATTTAGTCAATAGAGCGTTCGAAAAAACGCATAATTTTTCAATGTAGCCCATAACTTCCGACTTTCAGTATTGTTGTAAATCCCAAGTATTTGTCTTTTTTTTACCTAAACTTGAGATAAAAGGATAACAAATAAAGTAAAAGTAATTTATTATTTTATTTAGGTATATTGCAATGCACTTATGAACGTCAGAGAAAGAAAAAAAAATACCACCGTTCTATTTGTAGTAATGGGACTTAACCGCGTATTAATAAATAAATATAAATATTATGGGACAATCTTACACAAATCAACCAAGTGCCACAGTAAGCTCAATAAGGCTTGTGTTGTGGTTACTAGGTGACGATATATATAATAGATACATACATATAAATACTTAAATATATAAAAAACATCCATAACTCAGGAACAAATATCCGTGATAAACACACAAATAAATGCCCTGACCAGGATTTGAACCCCAGACCTCCTGCTTCATAGGCAGGGTCACTACCGACTACGCTAGGAGGCCGTTATAATATTTTAAAATTCTTTGGGGCCACGGGGACAATGAAACGAAATGAAATGAAATGAAAATGTTTTACTCCAGAATAAATTCCATATGTGTACCATCAGGTTCAAAATTGCATGGTCAATTTATCAATGAATTCATTCATAAATTGGCCATGCAATTCTGAACCCGATAGTACATTGTCGATTTCGATACGTCGAAGGTAATTTTAAAATTATATACACAGTTAAGTCCCGTTACTACAAATAGATATGTGTAAAATCCGTGAAAGTTTAAATCCGAACCACCACCGTTTCTAACCACACACCAAGGATGATATAGACATGGATGGACAATACCCATACAAAATCGCGTTCTCTTTTCAGGTTAAAGCACTAGCGTCTTTCGGTCACACCAGACACTAAATCCTAGTTTCTAATACTTTGTTTGTCGCTTAACGCTGACAGAATAACTCGACTCCAGACTCGACAGATGGCGCTGTGGCAGTGTGTACCGAAAACAGACGTATAGCCTGAACGCGATTTTGTATAGGCATTGTCAATCAATGTCTTAATCATCCTTGATGCCTATACAAAATCGCGTTCCTCGTACCTTCAGGCTATACGTCTGTTTTCGGTACGAAGTGCCACAGCGCCATCTATCGAGTCGGATTCGAGTTATTCTGTCAGCGTTAAGCGACGAACAAAGTATTAGAAACTAGGATTTAGTGTCTGGTGTAACCGATAGATGACGCTAGTGCTTTAACCTGAAATAAAAGGAACGCGATTTTGTATGGATATTATCCATCCATGTCTATATCATCCTTGCCCCACACCTTGAACCTGAGAAGTATTATGAATGACAAGAAACTCGGTTGAACTTATTTTTTTTAATAAAGTAATACATTAAATTTTATAAATACACATAAATGCGTAGTTATTCCAGAACATATATCAAAACAGTTTAAGAGACAAAATGTATGTACATATTGTGTAATTAAAAATAATAATAATAAAATCCAAATCGGACTGCTACTAATATTATTTTATTACTTATAATATTACAATTGTAATTTTTTTATACTGGGCCTTATATGCCTCATCTACCTTATAATTATGTTAATAGGTACTATTAATATATTTACATCAAATTTGTAGTCATTAAGATTGCTCAGTTATTTTTAAACAAAATCTTGTAATTATAATAATAGCAGAACATATTATGCCCACATGATCAAGTATTTATTTTCAGAATCTAATCTTGTACTGAAAATAAACAGATGCTGAACCATTATTATACTATAAACTTGTTGTTTTTGACAGCAGTATTAAATATTATTGATACTACATGCAAAAAATAAATACCACGATGGTTTTTATCTTTTGGCCCGCACAACATCTTCTCGCAAATAGTTCAAAGATAGCAGCGGTAACAATATGTTGTATTTATATAATCTATGCATGTATAAAACAAAATCGTATCCGCTACACCATTTATAACTCAAGAACAAACCGCTGAACCGACTTTAATGTTTGATTTTACGGATTTATTTCCGCCCCGAATAGCAGGATAAATATTAAAATATTGGAGAAATAAAAATTAAAAAGTTGGCGGTACGAAGTTCGCCGGTTCAGCTAGTATTGAATAAAACTTTATTGTTGACACTATGACTGTCGCCGCATTCTGATCTAAACATGTAAGTAATACATATAATAATATAATATAACCAAATCCTCAAACAATGGAAAATACCACGACCGACCACGACGTGCGCAGGTAACAGCGCGGCGGCGGCGCTTTAACTCCTCTCTCGTTTTTAGGTACCATTCTGATAATTTTGCACCCTTCTACCGTAGTGCGAAGTTTTTTGTTGTTTATATTTTGCCGACTATGCGACAACTCATTTGCTCTACAAATGCAAATACGTATTTTATATGTATAAAAAAATTCATAAATTATATTATAAACAAAGGTCGGCGGGGGTGAGCCGTTTTTACGTCATTAATGTCATTTAGTTGTCTTGTAGATATTAATATGGATAAGGTTGGGTACACCTTAAAGAAATATTAAAAAAAGACAAAACTAAAATGAAAATAGATTACAAAAAGAGTATTAAGCTTATTTATTTATTGTACATTTTCTGTGCTATTGTAATAAATGACTATAAGTTTTTCTATATTTTAAAATTTAATGAATTTCGCCTTGAGTTTAATATCCATTTATAGATAAAGCCTGACCAGAAATATATGATCACGCGCCATGTTGCGGAATTTCATTTCATCCTCAAAATCACAATAATCTTTCACGTTATAAATTATTTATCCGCTTTTTCACTTCTAATTGACATAACATAACAATAAAATAATGAAGTTGTCATGATATTTCACGAAGAGAGAATATGGCATCCTTAAACAGATTAATTGCCTATCTAAAGAGGTTTATATCATGTGATATATCACTTGATTAACCTTAATTGTAAAATAAGGATATATACCTTTATATTATCTAAACGGAAGTTTGCTTTAATACTAGTTAAAAATGTTTTCGCTCTTAAGCGGAAAGCTGCAAGATAGATAAATTACATTCCGTAGATTCTTCTAATAAAATTCATTTGTTTTGAATGCGAAAAGCTAGCAGAAAGGCAGCCTCAATAAAATAATTTCGTTAATTTAAAATAAAATTACACATGGGGCATTTACCCTTGAGTGTCAAGGTATGTCCATGTTAATGCAAAAACTGAAAACAGCTCACCCCCGCCGAGCACTGATTATAAATATCCAAAATTCATGCGTCAGCAACGCGACTACGATCAGAGCTCTATACGAGTAGCGAGCTAGTTAAAATGTAGCAAAGCAACAAACAACTGATGATAAGGTTACCATAACCCAATGAAAACCTTTAACAAAAACCCTATCGCGATAGGGTTTTGAGCTTAACTCTATTAAAGGTTATGGTTACCACTTCAATAAGGTTACCATTACAATTGGGTAACCTTATGATAGGGTTACCATATCATGAGGTTACCAAATTGATTGGGTTACCGAATCGATAGGCTTAAGCCTTAAGAGGGGTTTTCCGGTCCCTGGTAATACCCCGTTTTAAATAGTTTTTGTAATGTTAGCTTAAAATCGTATAAGTTTTAATGCAATTTGTTTAACCATTTCGCCTCCAACGACGAATATATCCGTCGTAAGATACCATACATTTTACTCTAAACTCATTATTGGTCTGGTCACCTTGGCGTGTGAAAGAGTGCATTGACGTTTGGAAAAAAAACATCATATTTCGAATACAACATAACTAACATGTATGAACCTGCTTACTAAATTATTTATTGACACTTATTTTTTGACAGGTATGAAACCGGTGATGATGAAATGAAGAGAATGATTTCCAAAGCTTGGTACGAAGGACAACAGAAGAAAAAGACGGGTATAGATTCTATGGAACTGTAGATCTCCAAAAAAATTATTACTTTTAAGTTGCAGTTTAATTTTAAGGTAATTAAGTAATAAAATCAGGTAAAAATTTCTAGTATCTTGTTTTGTTTGATGCCACCTGCACACTTGGCGATTTTTTTCAATTATTAGGATTGCGTCTCTTTCGTATTTCATTGTTAATAAAGAGATGCAACACAAATATTTGGACATTCGTTCAAATCAAGTGTTGCCATGTATTTATAACCAACAAATAGTCAGGGAAACACTATATCTAAATAAAGATATATTACTTAATAACAGGACAATATATTATATTTTCTCTACGTAATATGTTTGGGTACATCAATTCACAACTATTTTGTCTCTAAGGACAACTACAGAACTACATACATTTATCAATACTATCCTTTACTACTACTAAATATAAATAGTTAATATTCTTGATTTGTCGTTTAGTCCACTTTGATGAGATGCTGAGGCGCCGGCCACCAGGATACCCTGAAACAATTAATATATTATGTTTACTTGTCCAGATTATTATTAACGTCGATTTAGGTAAGTTGTGACAAGTCAAGGGACGCCATCTTGCCGAGCAATTTGGCTTAGGCTTTCCTCGCGAGGCGAACTTCTCTACTAAAAATGAACACGTGCACGCTGCCGCGCGAGGAAGGGTAGTTTGCTTCGCGCGGCAATTTCCTTGCGAGGCGATGCGTCTGGTGTGGCCACGGCTAATGAAGATTTCACGGAAACAACGCTTATGTTTCTTTAGAGACTTTTGACAAGTACAGTATCCGCCAACTGTGCACAAAACGTGGTTTTGATCGTACGACTTCTATGTCATAAAAATTGCGAATAGTAAACTTTATACCCAAATTTTTGGCTCACCTGGTTTTCTTTTCAACGCTCCCTTTGTTCAACTGCATCAGCAGTCCGCAAATGTAAAGTCCTTGTAGTGCGTAGAAGACGTGCTGCCAGTTCATTGTGGGTTTCTCATTCTCGGTTTCTGCGGGGTTCTTGAACAAGTTCTGGAATTCTTGGTTTCTGGCAATGCCTGTGTCGAAACGATGTCGAGATTCAGTTTCTTGTCGCCTTGCAAGATTGCTTCTATCAGATGTCCTTTGAATGTCCCTTCGGATATCGCCAGATCTTACCAAGTTCATTCGTCTTGTTTCTACTCCCCTTTCTTGAGCATCCAATGATCGTATATCTTTATGAACATTTTGGGCGTTCCTGTGATATTCAGTAGTACGTTCGCGACGATCTGATCGGCGTTCCATTGTGGACATTCTAGAATCTCGGTTGGGTTTTTCTCTCAAACGACTTTCCATTGATCTCTCGCGGCCCATTGATCGAATTTCTCTTTCTAGGCTACGAACAGCTCTTCGTTTATCAGCTCGTTCGGCTTCAGAACGAGATTCAATATTTTTAACATTCCTGCTTGCCAGTGCCCGTTCATGTATGCGAGCATTCCTGTTATTATTTTCGCGATCCCGACGGGAATCAGTGACACGGTCAAGGGATCGAGATTGCCTTTCAACACCCCGAGTCTTATGGAGACGAGTAGCGCTTTCTGTAGTTCGGGCTTCAATATTTCGAGCACCTCGTAGAGCGTCTGCGCTTTCTGACCTGAATGCTAGAATTCCAACTTCTCGAGCATTGATACGGCTTTCGTCATCTCGCACAGTCCTGGATGCTCGGACTTCAACGTTGCGAGCGTCTCGACGGGTTTCGTCAGTGCGTTCAGTCCTAAATGCTCGAACTTCAACATTGCGAGCATCTCGATGGCTTTTGTCAGCTCGCACAGTCCTCGATGCTCGGACATCAACATAGCGAGTAACTCGACGGTTTTCCTTTGTATGTTCTGTCCTGAATGCTCGTGCTTCAAAATTGTTAGCACCTCGACGGCTTCCCTCAGTACGTACTGTCCTGAATGTTCGCGCTTCAACATTGCGAGCATCTTGTCGGCTTTTATCAGTGCGTTCTGTCGTAAATGCTCGGATTCCTACCTCACGAGCGTTTCGTTTACTTTCGCCAGTGCGTTCGTCTCTAAATTGTCGCGAATTAATATTGCGAGCATCATCACGTCGGCTTTCGACAGACCGTTCTGCTCTGAATGTTCGTAATGCAACTTCGCGAACATCTCGACTACTCTCGTCAGTGCGCGCAGTCCTCAATACTCGAACTGCAATATTTCGAGTATCCCGTTGACTTTCATCAGAACGTTTAGTTCTTAATGATCTAACTCCAACAGCTTCTACAGTGCGAGCATCTCTTCGGCTTTGGTCAGCGCGTTCATTTCTGAATGCTCGGAGTTCAATATTTCGAGCTTCTCGCACGCGCTCGTCAATACGTTCAGTTCTGATTGCTAGAGTAGCAGCCTCGCTAACACCTCGTCGACCCTCGCCTGTACGTTCAGTTCTGGAAGCTCGTGATTCAATATTTCGAGCAAGTCGTCGGTTTTCGTGTGATCGCTCCCTTGTCATTCTGGTCATTCGGTGTTCAGCCGACGGTTCGCGTTCGTAAACGCAGGTATCCGTATTACTATTCCGAGTTTCGGCTACACGAATAATATTAATGTTTGTTCGAGGTTCTCTTTCAATATTACGATTGTCTGCTCGGTTTTCTAAAACTCGGTCCGAAGATCGGAAGTCATTTCGATATTCACCACTTCGTTGTAGCGATCGCGTCCTCACCATGTTTCTAGCATCCCTTAAACTTCTTCGGTTTTCTGCAGCCATTTCACGCGACATGATCCTGGAGTCACTGCGATCATTTTGGGAATCAATATTATCTACGGATCGTACTGCTCTCACATTTTGGTTGTCAATAGACTGGGCTCGTTGATTTCTTTGAACATCTCTGCGATTTTCAGAGGTGCGATCATCTAGACCTCTGCGGCTAACAGCATCTCGGATATTTCTTGGTTCAACTGTAAGACGGATCCGAGAATCCCGCTGCCTTTGTTCGTTGACAAATCGCTGAGAGCTGCTAATCCGGCGATCTTTTCGGTCCAGAGATGTGGTATCCTCATAAGCTCGATTAGTGCTTTTACTCGAGGTTGACAGGCTTCTTAATTCCCTGTTGGAACGTCGGCCAACAGTTTCACGGTCCACATTGCGGTCCCGTTGAACTCTGGGTACAGAACGCCGTGTGTCCATCCTTTCAATATTCTCCCTTGCAATACGACGATCATTCAGACTGCTTGCTCCATTATCCCTTACTCGGTTGATTTCAACTCGCACCTCCCGATGTTGTCGAACTCGTTGCGTAGCTTCACTAATTGCATTTCCGCGAATATCTCGTCGAGATTCCACTGAAACCCTGTTATCTATTTTTTGAGAACGGTTTTCATCCTCAGAGAATCTGCTGTTTTCTCGGCGGCTGTCAAGGCGAGCTTGGTGGGTTTCCTGCACTCTTGAAAGTCGTTCACGTCTGATTTCTTGATTCCGTTGGTCACGGCGGCTTGAAGCGAGTCGTGTTTCGAGATTTTCTCGCCGCAGGACAGCGTAGTTGCCGATGCGATCCCTGGAAATTCTTGTCAACGTGTTCCTGTCCCTTTCCGAGGTGTCAGCAAGCCGTCTGTCAGCAGATGAAGCGATACGGAGACTTTCCTCCCTCACTTCATTACGGCGGACCTCACGAGTATCTTCCCTGTGGTTTAAGCGACGATTTTCTACGGCAGGTTTGTTAAAGCGGTAAGTTCCATGAAAGTTGAGTCCCGGGTCGCGCACCGATGTCCGATAGTCACAGCGTTGCTGCCTTCCATCAACGAGGCCGCGCTCAGAGTACGAAGCAATCGGCTGGAATACCGCAACAAAGGCAAGAAGCAGTAGACACCCGTTATGCATAGTCACAGTAGCCCTTTTTGTATGGATTTCTTCTTTCGTGATGTAGTAGAAGTGTTCCTTTGACGGTCGTCTTCTAACTGAATGTGGTAGAGCTGCTACATCCTTTTATATTGCTGGATAACAGTCGCAAGCGTGAATTTCTATTAAGCGCTACAGTGCATTCAATTTTCATGGCCCGCCCACGACATACGACAATGCCAAAAAGATAGTGAGGTTCAAACAATCTTGCTCGTAGCTAGCTCCCAACCAGAAAATTGAAAGCAGTTTCAAAGCTGCAACTGGACACTTTACCCGTTTCCTTACTTACTTGCGATTTCTACCAATCTGATGGAGTCGGAGTGACATTTACTCGATTTACTTACTAGTCAAGCGAAATATACCTACAGACTATAAAATATGATCGCCTTTTAGCAATATCATCATAGTTATTTGAGAGATTAATAAAGATAACATGTCTATTATTATTATAACATAAGTGAATCCTCCTTTTTTGTAAAGCGTCGGCAACGCGCATGTGACTCCTTTGGAGTTGCAGGCGACAATAGGTTACGGTAGCTGCTTACCATCAGGCGGGCCGTATGCTTGTTTGCCACCAACGTGGTATTAAAAAAAAGTTTGTATGCCTACTTACCTTTCCCCATCCTCCGGCAGAGCGAAAACAATAAGTTTTATTAGCTTTGCTATTTTTACATCCAACTACAGTTAGGTGCAAAACTGTCCCAATAGTAGCATCTTAGTAGAATGTGGAGAAGTGGATGTCGATCGAGGAGAGGGGCACATGATTAATACATACCAGTACTATTTAAAATTTCCTACAAATCAGCCTTACATATGATATACTTAGAATTTACGGTTATTTTGTAATTTAGTTGTTCATAATTAGAATACGATACAATTATGCCCTTAAACGGATCACTAGCATTTAAGTTACACCCTGTATGTATGTTCCTACGATACGTTTGAAAGGAGGGTGGGCAGATTTGTATGGACTCTGGCCTAAAAACCAATAATGACAAGCCATATATCATTGGAAAGGTTTTTTCATATTCTACAACTTTTTGTATGGCGTAAAATCTCGAATCGCTGTGTGATAAGTGAACCAGAATGATACAAAAAAAACATGAAAGCGCATAAAAAACAAAAACATGATACATAATCATCGACAGTTATAAAACCTTCATAATCTGTAGACCGATATAAGAACTTAGTATCAAAAAACCTACATAGTAACGTTTCAGCTAAAAGTACTTTTATGCCTCTGTTAACTTTTTTGACACAAAGATTTGGGGCTACCTGTCATAGTAAAAGTTTTAGAACTTAGAATAAGCTAGCCAGTGACATATCGCTTGACCTTATTGGTCATATAGGCAAATTTGCCCACCCTCCTTTGGGTTATAGTACGAGAGCCCACGACCAAAATTTTTGTCTCATAGCAATACGGCCAAAACCGCATCAAATCGATAGATACGATTATCCTGAACTCGAAAATACCAATATCAGACATTTTCCGCGTAGCGTTTGATCTGACCGAATTTTCAAAATTGTCAAAGAATTTTACCGAACTGCATCATAGCAATATGTCTGATTTGTAGACTGTAGTTGAATGATAGTTCTGAGATACCGGAAACATATTTTTCAGACGTTAGTGGTGTAGCGCAAACCCGTAAAATCACTTAAAAAAATTAAAAATGAGACAAAAAAAATGTCTCATAGCAATACGTCTGAAAATCTTTTTTATTAGTAAATTTTGGTTATTTGATGCGAACAAAACAATTTTCAGACGAAAATGTGAACGCATTAAATTTTGAGACCGTTTTGAAAATGTTAACAAATTTTACCGATCGGTATCATAGCAATATGTCTGAAAATTGTTGGACATGATAAAATAAGTTGTCCACATGTGCAAAAAATTTATATCAGACAAATTAAGTGTACCACCTTCTCTATCAGACAACTTTTCGATACTCAGATATCATTTAAAAATCGTATTGAGGCATCTCTAATTCTCTGTTACAAACCAATGAATACGTTGCGACCCTGAATTTATTAGATGATAATTAACAAAGAATTTACCCGAAACCGTAACATTGAAGTTGAAGGACTGAAATAAATCGCACAAAAGGAAACTGGGATGAAGTTGAAAAAAAACGGTTTATTCAAAGTAACAAGCGCTGAGGCGTCGGCCAGGCGACTCCGAAACGTTATTTTCGTTTTTGGGAGTATATGCTACACT
Organism: Pammene aurita; assembly: GCA_947086415.1. NCBI lineage: Eukaryota > Metazoa > Arthropoda > Insecta > Lepidoptera > Tortricidae > Pammene > Pammene aurita. Next base: position 16,335,468 of record OX352308.1, read on the forward strand.
TAAAGTGTCTGAAAACAGGTTTTTGGTAATCCTGGCAGCAATACGAAAAGTTTAAAAAAAATATTATCCGTATTGCTATGATACAGGTCGGCTAAATTTGTTGACATTTTCAATAATGCGCTCAGGCTATATGCTACGCGCAAAATGTCTGAAAACAAACTTTTTCGTAATACAATTATAAAATCTATGTACATTTTCAATATCAGACGTATTGCTATAATACCGACTGCCTTTTTTTTTGACACAGCAGAAATGGCCTCCCACGCAGTTGCTACACTTTCGACCGTTACTACACACCTAGTCGGGTTCAGAATCTTATAATCTAACGATTTTATAGGGTTTTTGCCGTATTGCTATGAGACATGGTTTTGGTCGTGGGCTCTAGTACTATTAAATTCGAAGTATCAAGAAAGCACGAGCCGCGCTACAACCCCTTGCTTGTTATCGCCGGCCACAGCTGCGCGGGAAAATTTGTCGTTGCGCGTAAAATAATTATCTGATTGAACTCTCTCAAGCAATAAATGGTACCCTATAAATTGAAATCCTGTGACGTCAATACGGTATCGGCCATTATTGCGTCGTATTTACTAACAAAGTATGTTATGAAACTTATAGCTTATTAAGTACTTAGCAACTAGCTAGCTAGCACTAACTTTAGCAACTTCTCCGCAGTTTTGCCGTCATGTAAAGACTGTGTACGATAAAATCCGGACATGCATGATCTGGTATATCTTTTTTTCGGTACCACATATGCAAGCATTTTTTTTATTTTAATAATCTGGCATTATAGTAATATTAGTAATTTATACTAAAAATAGAATCATATTACAATTGTATGGGCTTGTGTGAGTTTTTGCCAAATATATTCCATCATATCTTGAATTTTTTGTCCAGCTTTTTTTCATAATCTTCACTCACTTCCTGATACAATGCCACATTTGTATTTATATTTTCACAAGCTGTTTTATGCTCATTAGAATCTTATCTTACAATAAAAATACGATTTGAAACTCTTTTCTACTTGAGGCAGTCAGGAAGACTTTCTAATCCAAGCACTAAAAGTAGTTTTTATATGGGAGGCATATTTTTGTAAAAAGTCAAGCTCACCAAAGGTTGAACACCTCAGAACTATTTACATCTAAGTACAATTAGAAAAATGTAAGCTATTATGAAAAGAGAATGTAATAAGGTATAATTTGGTTTATCAAATAAAAAATAAAAAACTATTTTTCACAGGAAAATTTGGTAAACACTGTCAGAACACCGTGGACAAAAAAATAGAGGCACTGTGGAATATTATAGTGATCAAAGTCACAGATAACGTAACGTTATATTATGTTTGTAATTTTATTATGTAGCTTGATGACCACAAATTATTTAAAAGAAGTGTTGCTTGAATATGTGGTACCGAAAAAAAGAGATACCAGATCATGCATGTCCGGATTTTATCGTACACAGTCTTTTTTTACAAGTAATTAACAAATCTTTGTCTACCGATTGACCATGTCTGACCGATTTCTCTCAGTTGCTTAAAGGTTAGCTGGAAGAGATCCCTTAAAGGGATAAGTTCGCCTTTGTACACACTGACAATATTTTGGTTGGTCATGTATCGGGTTCATAATTGCATACCCAATTTATGAATGAATTAATTGATAAATTGGGTATGCAATTATGAACCCGATTGTACTTGTTTTGTGCAATAATAGTAGTTTATCTACACCAATATCATAAATCCTCTATTCCGCGTTCGGAAACCGTATGTAACTACCACCATTATTGCAACCAGTAACGTAACATCTCTGACAGTGTGGTAAAAACGTATCAAAATCCCACGGTAACGTTACCAAGATTCGCCCTCTCCCCGACCGCCGGCACGCGCCCGCGCGACCGCCGGCACAATCGAGTTGGTCATGGCGGTGCAATGGCGGTAATTCTACTGGTTTCCGAACACTTCATTTAGGATTTATAATATGTGTGTAGATAAAGTACGTAATTACGTAACCGTTACATAAACTACTATTATACTACGACGTTACATCCTCAAGATTTATTCTCACTCTGTAGTCCACTCTCAATGTATCAGGCAATGCACATTAGTTTAAAGCTAGAAAATAAAAAAAATATGGAAATGACTACTTTCCCCCTCCCCTATTTCAACCCTGCTGTCACCCGACCCTTGCGCCCGACCTCGTGTCATTCTCTTTCTTTGTGCGGGCAATGCAACATCGTATTGCGTACCTAGCTAAATATAATATAATATCCTATTTCGATTCGTGCAACGCATTAGGGGCTTATTACTAAAACAATCGCAAAAACGAGTACCTAGACATTCCCAACTAACACATAGTTTCTTTTGATTAATCTCGCAGTTTACATATAGCTGTTAGTTATTAGTCTAAAATTATATTCGCGTGAAAAAATGCCTCAAGCGTCATATCTAGCCTATGACCACAGACTAAAAACTACCAGTCCCGCGTCATAGCGTGCCTATGCCCAGTGACTTAAAAATATCAGTCCCGCGGTATAGCGAGCCTATATCCAATGACTTAAAAACATTAGTCCAGCAGCATAGCGAGCCTATGTTCGGAGATTTAAACTATCTTACCGTCTTTGCAGAATACAATGGCTATGATCGGTACTATTCACTAGAGTACGATTACTCGAATAACCCAGAGGGCGAAGATGAAGTGCCCTTAATGCCAATGTCCGATTCTGAACATTCAGTTACAGATCCGACACCAAAATCGGTTATCGTACAACCCGAACCTGTATAGCGGGTCCAGCCCCTAAACCTAACGCACCCGTTAATGTCAATGAAGATGCACCACCCACATTACCACCCGATATCCTGGAAGCTCTAGGAGACCCAAAGGGAAAAGAAGAGGTATTTGGGCCAAAAGTACCCGATGAAATCTCTAAACGTTGGGGCCGGGTGCTAGTCGATGGCCCAGAAAAGGAAGTAAAACAAAAATTGACGGAAAAATACCTCATTCCAGATAACTTTCGGCTAGCTAAAGCCCCCGTTTTAAATCCTGAGATTATACCGGTGCTAAGCGAGTCGGTCAGATACCGCGACAAATTGCTGGAAAAAGAACAAAACCAACTAGGCCTCGGTATTTCTGAGCTCACAAATTTAGCCTCCTTAGTAATCAATGATCATTTGGAGAAGATTGAAATGCTGAAAAAAATTTCAGAAATTAGCCAGATATTTTTTGATCTCCATCACGAGCAGACCGTTAGGAGGAGGAAACTGATTATTACTACTCTTGGCATAAAATTTGTCAATGTCATATCAGATGTGAAAAGGGATGCCTACTTATTTGGTGAAAATTTAGGAGAAAAAATAAGAGCCACAAAAACTGCAGAAAGGTCAGGACTCCAAGTAAAGCGTAACCAACCCAACGTGAGCGCACCTTCATTTAGGAGATATCCCAACCAGGGAAACTGGAGAGGCCCACCCCGGACATATTATCAGTATCAGCATACTCAACGGGCACACAGACAGGGTGGGCCGAGGACGCGCTTCACCCACCAGCAGAACCGCTACCGCCCACCAGGTCCCGATCGCCAAGCCCAACCACCCCGGAAGGCACCCAACAAGACCCCGAAAGCCTAACAGAGGTAACAATACCCCATGCGGGTAGGCTTAAATATTTTTATAATGAATGGTGTAGTATTACTAATGATCATGTAATCCTAAGCTATGTGAAAGGGCTCGTGATACCTTTTAATAGCCCAGTCATTCAAAATGCGTTTCCAAAAAATAACAATTTTAACCCTTTAGAAATTGATCAAATAAATTGTGAGATTAAGAAATTAAAGGATTTAGGCGCGGTAATAGAATGTAAAGATATGCCAGGACAGTTCTTATCTAGCATCTTTCTTACTCCAAAACCGGATGGCTCCAATCGTTTTATACTTAACCTTAAAAACTTAAATAAACACATACCTCACCTACATTTTAAAATGGAAGATGTACGAACGGTCACAAAACTTATGACAAAAAACTGTTTCATGGCTACAATAGACCTAAAAGATGCTTATTTTTTAATACCAATGAATAACAATAGCAAGAAGTTTTTGAGGTTCAAATTTCAGGGAAATACCCTTGAGTTTCAGTGTTTGCCTTTTGGGTTGTCCGTGGCGCCATACATATTCACCAAATTACTCAAACCAGTGATGGCTGTTCTCAGAAGTAAAGGCTACGTACTAGCCATCTACTTAGATGATATTATCTGTATAGGCAGTACTTATAGTGAATGCCTCGCCTGTGCCACAGAAACCGTTAACAAACTAAAATACCTATGTAGGCTTTTTTTATAAATTATGCTAAAAGTAAATTAATACCTAGTCAAGTTCAGACTTACCTTGGCCTTGAATTAGATTCCATAAATATGCGGCTAGGCCTACCAGAGAATAAACGACTAAAAGTTTTAGATAGCCTTGAATATACTTACAGTAAAAAATCAATCACTATACGAGAATTCGCAAAGCTCCTGGGCCAATTAAGCGCAGCCTGTCCAGCTATTGCTTATTGGGTTTACACCAAACTTTTAGAGCGTGACAAATTCCGTGCCTTACAAAAATCTGGTGATAATTATGATAGCCATATTAGTATCCGTACTCACTTGTACCCCGATTTTTCATGGTGGAAAAATAAAATTTTGACGTCAAGTAATCAAATCCGGGAAGGCAAATACATTCTAGAAATTTTTACAGACGCGTCCTTAACAGGCTGGGGAGCTTATTGTAACGGTGAAAGAACTGGAGGTTTCTGGAACATGCAAGAGGCTAAAAATCACATAAATTTTCTAGAGTTACTTGCAGCTTTTAATGGGTTAAAATGCTTCGCTCGGAACCTTAACAATGCAGAAATATTATTACGCATCGACAATACTACTGCCATATCATATATAAATAAATTCGGTGGGGTACAATTTACTCACCTAAACAATATCACGCGACAGATATGGCAGTGGTGCGACTTACGACAGTTATACATATATGCGTCATATATTAAATCAAAAGATAATGTAGAGGCGGACGAAGAATCTCGTTTTCGGAACATCGATACGGAATGGAGCTTATCTCCCATAGCGTTTGAAAAAATTACATTTTCCCTCGGTTTTCCCAAAATAGACCAGGGCCTCGATTCGAGATGCCAAACTGCGAGACGTTGCTCTCACACTTGTCTCACTAGGTGATAGAGTAATACACCTAACGGTCAAGCTGTCAGTAGGTCTCACTAGAGCGTTTTGTCTATGGTTATGGCCACCATTTTAGATATGTTGACAGGACATTGGGAATCCCATGGCAGAGTTTGGTGTTTTTTTTTAGTAGGTGTACGTAGGTATCGAACCATGGATGTATATGAAGTGGATCTCATTCTTCGGTCACAAAGTGAGGCCGACAGAGAAGCTTATCTAAGGGGGTGTCTCGTTTTGACTAAGGAGGTAATGACGTCATCAGACAATCAAAATGTGAATATGTGTCAAATGTGACAATTTTGTAACGAGTGCGAGTGAGGCACCGCCCCCCACTATTATGCTCTCTATCGGACCATTAGTACTTTTAAGGGTTCCGTAGCCAAAATGGCATAAACGGTACCCTTATAGTTTCGTCATGTCCGTCTGTCTGTCCGTCAGTCCGTCTGTCTGTAGCCATTTTACTCGGAAACTATAAGACGAATAAAATAAAATTTAGACATAAGGTGTATTTTTCATGCCGCTATTTAATTATAGTCTGGCAAACCATTTTTTCAGTAGAAAAGCGCGGCAAATTCAAAATACGTACATGTGCCAACCCTTTGTGATGAGACACCGTGTTCGTGACGAACATTTCAATTCACATTTCTTTTACATTGAATTTGTTTCTAGTGTATTTCACTCTCTCGTCTTAAGCGCGAGTGAGATAGAACTCCTGCAACGTTCTACATTGAATTTAAATTCGTTTTTATGGCATATGTCAATTGCCTCAACCAGATTATTTGTTACAGTTGATGACAAATCAGACGAAATACATCCGTCTCCTTTTTACACACCGTGAATGTCACGTAATGAAAGAGGTGGAAATACCAACTAAAATTAAAAACATAGAATTTGATGATCATTGCTGCTTTTTTCACTGAATCTTAGTGTTGTCATACTTTTGGTCGCTGTACATTGCTACTGCGTTCGTTGGCTGGCCAGACTATATGTAGTTAAATTGAAGGAGAAAATATTTTTATGGGGGGCGCTCCATGTAACTAAATTACAAAAAACAATTTTTCCCCTAATATCAACATGTTGCACATCAATCGATAGGTGTTTAAAAATAACATTGAGGTTTTTTTTTGAACATTTTGTGATTTAGTAAATATTTTCAGAAATAATCGCCTCGAAAGTCAGAAAAATTGAGTGAACCCCCCCCCCCCCCCCCCCCAACGTAACATTTGAACCCTAAGTCCATATAATATACTTAAAAAAATTTGAGAAGATTATCTTATTTTTCTATTACATACTTTCTACGAAAATTGTTTTGAACATTATCAGTTCAGCCATTTTTGAGTTATCTCCAAAAAAACTTCTTCCATATGTATCAGATACGACCTTCTGGTATTAGTTTGGTTCTTATTCCATTGAAGGTACGGAACCCTCTATTATGCGTGGTCCGACACGCACTTGGCCAGTTTTATGCTAGTCGCCTATGAACGACTCTTTTACTCGGTAATAATTTTCAACTGTGGCTAGGGCACCGAGTAAACAATAGTACTATACAGAGGTCCCTCTTTGACGTTACGAATCATGTTGTCCCTTCTTCACGCATGGCAAGTTCTCTTTCTCACTTAGGCAAACGTATCGGATACTAGTTGTCAAATTCAATGACAGAAATGCACATCCTTGGTTAGGGACAAGGTTTAAGAAAAAGATCCACTTCATATAAATCCGTGATACGAACACAGATTACACCTTGTTAGCCCGCCCCACTGTAAATTTATCAAACATCTTATCGGTTGGCTTCCATATAGCGATATAGAGCCCATTTTCGAGATCATGAAACAGTGTTGCCAGGTCTCCTGATTTATCAGGAGATCTCCTGATTTCGGGCTATCTCTCCTGATCTACTGATTCTACTACAGATTCTCCTGATTTTTTGGAGTTCACTTCTGACATCAAATACTTCCGAAATTTTTAAACGAATATAAAAATAGAGGTTTAAATAAAAACTAATGTCAAAGTACTGAGTTAAAAAAATTCTTAAGAGTCTATCTATACAATAAACGTCATTAAATTTTTAACTTGCGATGTTTGGAAACAAACATTTATTTTTTAAAATTAATCACAACATTTTCGTGAAACGCAACGTCCGTATACTATCGTGCGGGTGATGTAGGTAATAAATAATAAAAAAATACATTTTATGTCTCATTCTAAACGTTTAAACCAGATTGATATGGAACAAATATACTCTAATAGTTGCCGATCTTCATTTCTTCTGCCTCACCGTACTGAATCAGCAATATTAGGCGAAAACATACTTGAGTGGAATTCAGCGCGCAGCCACAAGTCAGAAATTATTCAATGGTATTCAAATTTTTGTATGGAGCCCATAAACTAAATTCAGCCGGATGTTAGATTTTTCCGTACTACGGCCGACTCCCGTCCATGCCAGCCGAAATTCAGGTCAACTAGCTCAAGTGTGTTTTGTGCTTTAGGGGCTAAATTTTGCTATTCATAGACAAAAGCGGAAATTTGTCTAGAATAGCTGAATTCCGCTCCAATGTGTTTTGCGCTTTATACAAAATCGGACAAAATGCTTACTTTGCCGATTAAAATCCAATTTGTAAGAACTCATAAACGGGGTTATGTGAACTGAAAAATAATATAAAAAGACATTTAGGTAAGTTTTGATTCATAAAAACTGATCTCCTGATTTTTTTTCCGATCTCCTGATTTTTAGGCTAACGTTCTTCTGATTTTCGCAAATGAGACCTGCCAACACTGTCAGTAAAAAATAAGTCTTACTAGGTCTTAAATGGGCGCTAGTATGTATAACACGATGTAAATTGTTCTTGAATAAATATCATATCATATCATATAGCGTCAAGTTGAAAATACAAGAAAATAACGCTTTGGAGATGTGGTGCTGGAGGCGCATGTTGAGGATACCCTGGACCGCCCGTCGCACCAACAAGTCAATCCTTTCGCAGCTGAAATCAAAACCCGGCTATCCACGATATGCCAGCAGCGAATTCTGGCCTATTTCGGCCATATAGTGAGAAAGGGAGATGAGAGCCTGGAAAAACTAATAGTAGTTGGAAACACTGAGGGCAGCCGAAGAGGCAAATCTCCTACTAGATGGACTGACCAAGTCAAGGACTCATCTTCCTCAAAACTTTGCGCAGTTGTACAGAACGCCATGGACAGAAGCCGATGGAGACGGTTCATACACACAAAGTGCAAATCATCCGGTGATGACCACGATCCTCAGTCATGAGGGAACGACCGGAGAGAGAGTATTAATTAAGTGCATATTTTGTGGAAAAGCCTTAGAAGACGTTTTTATTTTAGTTTTTAACTTTTTATGTTATACATTTTTGTACATTTATATATTTATTCTTTTTCTTTTTTTTTAAGTATTTTAATTATTTAATGTTATTATTATTTGACTTATTTCTATCCAGTAATAATGTCAATATTTCTGTACCCATCCTTTTCTATGTATATGAATGAAGGATGAGCAAGATGAGTAGAGAAATAATGTCATTATTACTGACAGTGTCTGGAAAAGCTGTCCACCCGTCACCAAACCTCCTGTTTGGTGACGGGTAAGCCGGTAGCCATTGCTGCGGCTTAGGAGTGAGTGACTCAGAAGAAATTTGGCACAATACGTCGTCCCAGCTCCAATGGCAATTTGGATGGGTAAAAACATCCTGACCCGCCAACCACTTCAACAAGCTTTTTTGGCCTGCTCTAAGCCCACAGTTCCATGGTTTGGGGGTGGGAGTCCTGTAAGATTTTAGTGACTTTACCTACGAGGCTGGCTGAGCTGTAGACGGAGGAGTGTCTTACAGTTTATGTTATGAAGCCGACTATTTCTTAAAATGGTCTTAAATCCTTATGCGCCCACCGGTATGGTCTTAAATTTGGTATTTTCTTACTAAACGGGTCTTATAGCTTCTGTAAAAATTTCGAGCAGTAAGCTCAAAAATAAAATAAAGCTCAACAAATTGCGATTTCAACTGGTCTTAAAACCTTATACGCCCACCGTGATGGCCTTAAATTTGGTAAGTATGTAGATTTTGTGGGTGGTTAAGTAAGTGGGCTTCGCCGTGTGTCAAAATTTAAGCGTAACGATAAATTAACGTATTTTTTTTGTATTTTCAACTTGACGCCACACATACTAGCGCCCATTTACGACCTTTAAGACTTATGTTTTCAATATCTCCGTGATGGGCTCTACAACGCTGTCAACGCTATATGGAAGCCGACCGGTAATTTTAGATTTTTGATAAATTTACAGTATAGCAGGCAGGCAGTATCTATAATGTTTAAGTAGTGAAGTATCAGATGTCAAACAATCCTTTAAGGCACTGACTACCAGGCTACCGATAGTAATGATGGGGGCGACCTCTAGTAATTGCCCCCACGAAACTTTTGCGCGAAGTTGATTTCTGACTATTCAAACTAGGTAAGATGCCTACTAGAAGTAATTATAAAATTGATATGATTTTAAGACATTTTCACTGAGAGCACATTAATATTTATAATTTTTATGATTTTTAATTGTAGGTATTTATTAAAAATATATAACTGTTAAAATATAATATGATTGGCATTACCTATTTAACCTAAAGTTCAATTAACATGCACAGTGTGAAATTTTACATCAAAATCGGACATGCCATTAACCTGAGGCAGTTTATGGCATTAATAGATAGCTTTAGAGGTGTTCGACGAAATAGCAAGGTCTGTCTATGCAAATTAATGATACTTTTTAAGATATTCATATTAATGTGCAGACTTAAAATTTTTTTTTAAAGTGAAATTGTTAATTTTCTTTAAATGCTTTAATTATTGGCTTGAACTTTACTGCTTATCGTCAGTATATTGTTACACAGTATTTAAGTTTCAAATAGCAATGTTCCTAATCCTTAAATAACAAAGATATCGTACTTTGTACAAAAAAAACTAAATATCTGTCTTATTACCTTTTGATACTGTAAGCGAAGTTAGTTTCAAGAAAAAATATTCTTTTACTTAATTAAAAATCATATCAAAAATTCATTAATTATCGTCTCTGGATTTGAAAGTTATTAAACTTCTGTTTTTCTGATAATTCTGATCTTTAGGGTTATCACACGACATTAAGTTTAATAAAACAGAAATCGAATAACAGTAATTACTGTAAAATTACCTAACTATGCTCCGGTCATCCAACTGGTTATTATCAATGATATTTACTATGAATGGGTTATACTCTAACAAAATGAGCACAAAAAATACTTCCAGAGTTATGCCATAACCTAACAAAGATTCTTTTATGTTTATCTATTTTGACAATCATTACATCTTTGTCACTCTCATTGTTAGAAAATTACAGTTTGTCTCTTTCCCACGCGGGTGACGGGAGTCATTGACAAGTCCGCATCTCTCGCTTGCCGGAGCGTGACTAGCGACAGTTGTTTGAATTCACTCATATTAAGTGCTTCACTTTTGGAGCGTGCGTAACCCATCTGTCATTATTATATATCATAGGTTATTTATTATTAGTAGGTTAGTAGGTAGTCTGTGATTGGACACCATACGTATACATCGAGGACTTCACGGTGCTTCAATTTGACCCATTTCCTGCTGCCCCATTGAGCTGAAATATAGTGTAGCTACTTAACTCAGATGACATTACAATGTTTTGGAACCATGATGCTGCAGCTGGTCTGATGATGGAGATCTGGAGGTAGCCATAAGGACTAGGTTATATAAAACAATGCATTCATTGTGTTCAGGTTTGTTAGAATCGTCTCGATGAGTAGTAGATGAGACGAACGTTGAAAGAAAAGTATAGTCGGCGATAAAAGCTTGTCTTAAAAATTTTTTTTTGTCACAAAACTTTATGACGCAAACGCTCTATGGAATGAAAAAAACAGTGTGCATGCATGCCTACTTGGTAAAACTCTATCCTACAAGCTAACGCGTGATTATTCACTTGTTTATACAAGTCAAAACTTTTACTAAATTATTTTGCACATGTGTGAATAAAGCGACATTTTCCCATACTGTTTTTAAAGGAAAAAAAGTGAGTGAGAATAAGATCTCTTCTGATACCTGAATGACCCTGATACCTGTATGAAAGTTTTCTAGGATTTGAATTACTTCGTCCATCACACCCCGGTCACTTTTCTCTAATTTAAATTAAGTAGGTTTTATAGGTAGATACACAATTTCTCAATCGTTATAAAATATTGGAGTCCTCTGATTACAATAGACTCCAATACACAAATTATGGTGGTTAACGTCACGTTTTTTTAATTATGTACCCTTTTCGTGATAATAAAATGCTATGTGGTAACTTTGCTATGTTAGATGAATCAGGCGCTTTACCAAGTAGCAGCCCTAACACAAATATTTAATTTGCTTTAAATTCTAAATCCTTTCATTAACGTTATTCAAATTAATAATGTCGACTAAATATGGTATAAAGGAGTCTCTAGTTAAGAATTAATTCCGCATACCTCAGGATTTTTATTAAAAAAAATTAAATAGTTTAACTACTAAATTGCAAATTTCTCAGATCAGAATAATTTTTAAGGATATTTTTGGTCTTAAAATTATCAGTCGGAAGAGATATAACGTTTAATATTACACGAAAGTTTATAAAGGCACGTATTCATGAAATATTACCACTTCTATGATTTTTTTGGAGTTTCTGAAAGCAATCTTAAAAATGTAGTTTCTTGAAAACTATAAGGAATTAACTAGTGGGGATTGCATATTTATATTAATTGAGAGAATTGATTTATATATTATATTTAGTATTAATTGAGCTTTATATTACGCCATTATTTAACCCATGTCCGATTTTTATGTAAAATTCCACACTGTGACATGCCATAAAAGAAATGTCGATATCTGGCCGAGGAGCGAATGGATAAACATCAAAAAGTGCGATGAGTTGTAGGTGTTCTTCCACCCTGCTGTTGGGAATATCTCTACAGTACCCTGCATTCACTGTGCTCTGCATTATTTTGTGTAATTTGGATGCTATGTTAGAGTAGATTTCCTCAGATTAAGCAAGCCACTAGCAATAAATCTCCTACAACGCCTTGACTGTATGCGGCTGTATAGCCATTCCCCATGTACATGTGCATGTGGGATACTACATGCGAAGACACACTGGCGGCTTCTCACCTCACCGGATCCAATAAACATACAGATGCGGTGGCGAAAGCAGCTGAAAAACTGAACACCCTTAAAAAAATCGATGTTTAAAGAAACAAGTATGTATAGTTTAAAGTGCCATGTGTAACCATATCAATTCATTATATAAGAAACTAGCCTTTTCCCGCGGCTTCGCCCGCGTACTATAAGTACTCAAAAAGGATACGATACCAATGTTGATTTTCAGACTTTGTGACCACATTTGCCCCTTTTAGGGGTTGAATTTTCAAAAAATCTGAAACACGTGTTTACTCATTTATCGTTAGGAATACTCCTGTGAAGTTTCGAATAAAATAGTGTAACAAATCTTGATTCACCATACAAACTTTGGACCCCCATTTTACCCCCTTAGGGGGTGAATTTTGAAAAATCCTTTCTTAGTGCACCCCTAGATCTTATAAGGAACCTACGTGCCAAATTTGGAATCTCTAGAACCAGCGGTTTGGGCTGTGCGTTGATATGTCAGTCAGTCAGTCAATCAGTCAGTCAGTCAGTTTCTTCTTTTATATATTTAGATAAATATGATATAATATTGGAATATAACTTACACGTAAGTCAGTCAGATACACAATTACATTTACTTGCAGTAAACGTCAACTTCTTTTTTGAAATGAAGACCCATTGGTTTTCATATCCCGAGTCTCCTAAATAGTAATTCAAAACTTGGGTCTTGTTAGTGGCAATTAGTTATAATCATGAGGATTATGACTATCTAGTACTACTGTGCACTGTATTTATTTACCTGATATGTTTATATTTCCATAACATCCTCAACTCTCAGGATTAGGAATACCTTTGTAATATAAGAGTCTTACATTAGATTAGAATCTATGAAGAATATGTGTAAAATTGTTTGAAGGGTCTAAAACCTTAGTTAAGTTGGGAGGCAGTAGTAGGAGCCAAGTTTGAACCCGCGATCCTTAGAGCGTAAGTCGGGCGTCTGGCCGCCAGGCTACCAGAGTTTGTTTTGATAATTACTATACTGTTGCTCCATTTTTCTACTGTTTATCTGCGTGAAATATCAAATGTCAAACAATCCTTTAAGGCACTGACTTCCAGGCTACCGATAGAAATAACGGCCTCCTAGCCCAGTCGGTAGTGACCCTGCCTACGAAGCAGGAGGTCCCGGGTTCGAATCCTGGTCAGGGAATTTGTTTGTGTGTTTATCACAGATATTTGTTCCTGAGTTATGGATGTTTTCTGTGTATTTAAGTATTTATCCATATTTATCTAATATATACATATATACTCGTCGTCTAGTACCCATAACACAAGCTTTACTGAGCTTACTGTGGGCCTAGTTCGATTTGTGTAAGATTGTCCTATATATAATTTCTTTTCTGATGTTTTTGAAATGCCTCAAACTTTCCATAGACGTTGACGTAACAAAGACTGCAGCACTATAAGTAGGTATTAAAACAGACCAAAACATTGCAAAATTAAATAATTATATTATTAGTAGTTAGGTTTTCTTATTAAAATTATTTTCTTGTGTATGAATGCTTTTTCACCACATCAGCACCACCGCCTATCTTGATTTTTTTAAAGCGTCAGTAAAATTGGTTTTTTTTTTCACAAGGGAGAACAGTAATTACTTTACGTTATAGAACGATGATTTTGAACCATAAATATTTGGCAGAATTAATTTGTTTTGTTTTATGTATTTACCTAAGCTTGTATTTTTTTGCCGTGGCGTGGTGAAAAATGCTGTAATACTCTCGGCAGCAGTTTGTTTGCTTCTAGTGCCCCCCGCAATGCTCAAGATACCACTTTTTTAACCATACACTCGTTATAATTTTGTAATTTTTCACTTTTTCGGGTCTCAATATAAACACGTGAGATAGATATCAAGGTTGTATTCTTGATATTATAATTTATTTACACTAAACCTTTTCTACATAATATTGGATCTACGTGGTCGGTTTACAAGTCAATGTATTGTTTTATTTCTTGTCACAAAAAACATTTATTGGTTACAAGAAATCTTAAAATCATTCATACCAGTCATTTTTATTCAATATGTAATATTTGTCACATATCTTTTACCCAAAGCACAGGTTTCGTCATAGTTGCTACACCCAAAAATGCATCGTCAAATCTAAAAAATTGCTTGTAAGCTGTCTATGTAGACTACCCTAGTTCTAGCCTAGTATTTTAGCACGAAAATACACGTATGATTTACACACATACTCACACACGTATTTAGTTTCAGAAGACATTCAGAGATGTCGCTTTCAAATGAGTTTTCATAAAATGCTTCAAGGCTCTCTTTACCTACTAGAGGTAAATAAATGCCTTACGTGGGATTCCCATAATTTACTGACGTCAACGTCAAAACAATAAGATGGCGCCCATGCCAATAGAGAAATTCCTCTAGCGAGACCTGTTGATTTTGACGTAGGTGGTTAGGTGAATCAACTGTCACAAAAGTGTGATATCATAGTTGTCTCGCATGCAACTGTCAGTTATGCCATGTCGAATAGACTCCCAGTTCGCCTCCCAGTTAAATACTAAATGTCAAAAATACATTTCGTGGAAACGCGACCCCGAGGCCTTTGATATAGACGCATTTACGGTGAACTGGGCTAACTTTTTCTTTTATGCTTTTCCGCCTTTCTCACTTATATTGAAAAGCCTGAGAAAAATCATAAATGAAAAAGCGACGGGTATAATGGTCATCCCAGACTGGCCCAGCCAGCCCTGGTACCCAATTTTTATGAAATTATCAATACATAATCCGATACATTTCAGTCCCGAGCCTGAGTTGCTTCTTTCTCCTTTCAGGAATCGGCACCCTCTCTGGAATCGCCTTTCCCTGGTGGCTTCTCTATTGTCAGGGAAGCATTTAAAAGACAAAATCTAAACCAAGACACGATTGATATCCTAGTTTCATCATTATCCAGAAACACCTTAAATCAGTATAGCAGTGGTTACAAAAAGTGGTGGACATTCTGTTCAAAAAATAACATAAATATTTACTCCACTAATATTCCAGATATTCTTGCGTTCTTTACGGCTGAATACAGTGCCGGAGCAAGTTACTCCACCTTAAATACACTTCGCTCTGCACTTTCCTTGATATTGGGTAAATGGTTCAGTGAAGATGAAAGGGTTTCTAGGTTCCTTAAAGGAGTATTTAAAACTAAACCAGTATTACCAAAATACCAGTCAATCTGGGACCCTAACTTAATTTTGAATCTAAGCGGTAACTGGTATCCTAATGAAGTCTTACCCATTGATAAAATGACAAAAAAATTGGTAGCTCTTCTCGCGTTATCTACAGGACAACGCATGCAGACGCTATCTCTAATCCGTTTATCGAATATCAAGGTTAATGAAAAAAATATTGAAATTCTAATAACGGATCTTATAAAAACATCAGCTCCAGACCAATGTGTGCCTCGCTTGATTATTCCATTTTTTCCGCATAAAGTCGAAATATGTCCGGCAAAAAGTCTAATTGTATATCTTGAAAAGACAGCTAAGTTTAGACATCTACCGAAAACAGACAATTTAATTTTAACAACAAGAAAGCCGGTCCATAACGCGAGTCCTTCGACCATTAGCCGTTGGATAAAATCAGTACTAGCAGACAGCGGAATAGATATCTCAGTATTTTCGGCTTACAGCTGCCGCCATGCTTCTACGTCAGCAGCCGGCCGAAGGGGAGTGTCTGTAGATCTCATAAAAAAGACGGCTGGCTGGTCGAAGAACTCCCTAGTATTCGCAAAGTTTTATAATAGACCGGTGATTGAAGATGAGAGCAATATTTTTGCAGAGGCTGTATGTAACAGCAACAATAACAATGAACAAGAATGATTGATTCAATACTATGGTATCAGTGACAACTGATTAGTTAGTGCATAATATATCTAATATAAATTTAGACTAGACTAGGTACATGTAAAGAATAGAATCAAGTTCCATAATAAAAATTTGATTATGCATAAATAATCAATTGTCTCATTGCTCCCTCCTATTAAGTGCCTATTTTGCTCGGCGCTAAACATCTACATAGTGAGAATAAATCTTGAGGATGTAACGTCGTAGTATAATTTAAGGTTAAACAAACTTACCTGAAGTGAAGTTTGACCATAATTATACGAGACGTTACATCCGAAAAGATTTATTAGATACCCGCCCTGCCCAGTATTTTTTTTTTTAAATCAAAAATTTTACCCAAATACTGTCGCAAAATGGCACTCTTCTCTAAAGACAATGACACGAGGTCGGGCGCAAGGGTCGGGTGACAGCAGGGTTAGGGGAGGGGGAAAGTAGTCATTTCCATACTTTTTTTATTTTCTAGCTTTAAACTAATGTGCATTGCCTGATACATTGAGAGTGGACTACAGAGTGAGAATAAATCTTTTCGGATGTAACGTCTCGTATAATTATGGTCAAACTTCACTTCAGGTAAGTTTGTTTAACCTTAAATTATGTAGCTATTACGTAATAAGGCCTAATAGTCGGTGGTATACACTTATTTATACGGAAAATGATGATGATGGAATTTCCATTTGCAGAGCTAATCCTTTCAGCCATATTCATAAAAAGTTAGGAGCTCACTGATCGGTCGCTCAGAGGTAGGTACCAAAATTCTTGATGCATAAACGCGTATTAACGTTAATCTGCCTACGATCGACCTCCTATAAAAGCCACAAGTTACGAGCCCGTGGACCCTCCTTTATCCGCATATTAATTCACAAGATGGCCGACACAACATTGAACAGCTGATGTTGAATTTTGATAGGAGCTACACAGTACAGAAATCGAAGAGATTTCTAACAGATGGAGACTTCTGTTTATAAGTTTCTGTGTTTCGATTTAATTGTTAAGTATATAATTGTAATATCAATAAATAGTCCAGCGACATCGGAAATGGGTAGGAAACAAATATCTAGATTTTCGACGAGTAACCATCGTAATTAAATGCAAGTAATGTCAGTAATTCAGGTTATCAAACAAGTGAATCGCCGGCGTCTGAAGTTTCAAGTTTCAGTGCGTGTATCTTAAAATAATAATCTGCCCTATCCTATGAGGACCTCGTCACTTACAGAAATCTAGTAGAAGAAGCGCTGCAATAAAAGTAGTAAGTACCTACCTATAAGCATATTAGTTAGCTACTTATCGTTCGAGGCGGTAGGGTGATTGTGTTCGTTTCCCGTCCATGGTCAGTTTCCGTCCACCTGACGGTTCTGCTACAAATATATGGAGAAAACTTGAACGTAAATGAATTTTCCTGCGGAAGTTTGGTCTTGTTGCGATCCATAATATCTAAGAAACAATTCTACTATCATAAACAAGTAATTTGACAAATAGTGCCTTTAAAAATAAAACATTAATAGCCGCCTCGAATTCGGCCCTAGCAAATGTCATCGCAATGAAGAAAAAAACTTGTGGCGGGAAAAGTTTATGATGAGTTTTATTAATGATTCAGGCAGTGCACTAAATATGTTTGGCATGAATTATCTATTTTAAAGTTAATTGTACAATATTTTAAGTGGAGATTAAAGTTTTAGAATATAATTAATATATAAACTTTGTGGACCAAAACTAGCAGAGCAATTTGGTATAAATTTCAGTTTTGCGACCACCTGATCCCGGAAATCCAGACAGCTAGGTAAATATTTCTAATGGTTATTTTACTTCAAAATACTTAATTAATACGTAATATTATAGTATATAGTAGTATGGTAATATTATATTTGATTACCTACACACTTTAGTTTCTGTCCATTCCTCATATAATGTTACGTAAATAAATGTAATAAATAAAACATTTAAATGACTTGAGCAAAGACCAAAACTAGCTCTTCTGTTGCATTGTTATCGTTAATATACGAGTTATTTGTGAGAAGACAAAACTATAATTAACATTAGAATGACCAAATGGTAGTAGAATAACAATTATAACCTCCATACTATGGCGTGCTCTGCTTATTTAAACCACACGAAAACAAACAAACAAAAACATGCGCTGTTAAATATTTGAACAAATATCCGAAAAAAGGAAGTCTCGTGTTTTGATCTGATTACTATGAAAAAAGCTACTTTTTTAAATAGTCGCATAACCTTCGGATCTGATCGGAACCAATCGGAAACCTTTCCGGGTAATGCACGACCCTTAGAGAATTCAACCGACCGGAGTCGCCATTGACAGGCGTTCCCCCTTTGCCGAAAACATATGACCAGTGGTCATGCTTACACCTATTTGTACGTTACGTACGAATAGCCACAGAATACACTTGACGTTCCCCTCCCCCGCAAAAATCGGCAGACTTGCTTTGTAAAGAAAACGGCAGACATGGCTACTCCGGGTTGAATTCTCTAAGGAACGACCCAATAATGAACGATCCAATGCGCGGTTGACTACGCTAGTCGTGTCAATTGCATTAAGCCTTGGTCAAACAGCAAGCGTGGCGCAGCGCCACGGTCGCGCGGCGCGACCGCGGCACATGTTAACAGGTTAGCGACGTCAAACAGACTGCGTCCCGCCGGCGCCGCGCCCCGCTTCTGTCGCGTCCACGCGGCGCGGGCGTAGCGCTGCGCGGCGGCACGCTGCGCCGCGCTGGGTCACATCAGTCGGACGTTAGGCAGCGCGGTGCGTCGTGCGAGCGTAGCAATATACTGTGATTGTGATTATGGATATAGAAAAAAATATCTTCTCTTCGAAAAAATAATCTTGGCTTCGGAAGGAATGAGCGAGTCACGCCCGCATCGCGCGCGGCCGCGCCGTGTTCACGCGCGCGCAATGAGGGCGTGTTGAGAGCGCGAGGCCGGCGCGATCCGCGCGCGCCCTGTTTGAACAGTCATCGCTTCGGCGTCACGCGGCGCAGACGCGGCGCTGCGCCACGCTTGCTGTTTGGCCAAGGCTAAGGTACAAACAAGTTGGAACCCGACCGCAGGCCGCAGCAGTACGTTCGCGTATGAAGTTCTATTCAAAGTCAGTGACACGAAGTCAGGCGATATGTCGTCGCACGGCAGGTCGCGCCGCGCGACCGCGGCGCTGCGCCACGCTTGCTGTTTGGCCAAGGCTTTATAGTACAAGCAGTGACAGTGGTTAACATTAAAGGCCTACAATATCATTGTTTGGTGATAAAATGCCTTAGTTATAATATTCTATTGTTTGGTTGAGTTAAATATAATACCGTGATCGATTTAACAATACATACTTGTATGGAAAAAACAAATTTATAAAAACTAACTACGCCATTTCGTTTCCTTAATCGTACCTAACTATATGCTAATATTAACGGAAATAAAGAAACACGGTGTTAATCCTTATTAACATTAGTTTTTAGGATTCCGTAGCCAAAATGGCAAAAACGGAAACCTTATAGTTTCGTCATGTCCGTAGTTCGTCCGTATGCCATGGCCATTTTTTATTTGGAGACTATAACTAATATTCATGAAATTATAACAAAAGGTGTATTTTGTATACCCCTACTTAGTATTGTAGTAAAATTGCTGAAAAGATTTTTTTTAGGGGGGAGCCACAAGGGGTTTTCCATACATGTAACAATTTTTTTTTACCAAAAATCATCATGTTGCACATCAATCGATAGGACTTTAAAAATAAAATTGAGGTTTGTTTTATCATTTTTTTGATTAAGTGGATATTTTCAGAAATAATCACCCTACTCAGTGGACGAAAACTAGCAGAGCCCAGGACGGAAAACTGACATTTATGGACGAAAACTAACGAATACCCCACTTTTTCAAATAATATTTTTTATACAAAATCTCGCAAGTATGGATAATTATCGCGTAGTATTAACATAAACTAGACTATATAAGCTATAAAATGAAATATAATACATTTAAGTAAGGGTACTTTAATATATTCTTTTTGCATCACAAAGCTGGCAAAATCGATAAGTGGACGAAAAGGAGCACAATTACCCTACCTATCTTAGGTTACCTACGTATTTTTTTTACCTACTTGTGTTAATAACCATATACACACACACATTAAATAGTCGAATATTGCCATTGAAGTATAATGTAGTTAGTAATAATAACTCAATGAATATTGCTCGACATGTTTCGCTCCATAACGAGAGCGTATTCATGTGTCATGAGCCATTCGCGTGGCCCTCCGCGGCCGAGCGCTCGGCGCGGCGGCCGAGGAGGCGAGAAATACACTAATTTTCAGCATCATTGTCAAATGTAGTTGGTGTAATGGCTCATGAATAAGCTTCTCGTTATGGAGCAAAACATGTCGAGCAACATTCGACTTAAAAAAACAGTGTTACCCGTTATTTAATATAGGTACTTATCTGAGTCTCACGAAAGTTTCGTGTTTAAAATTATATTAAATAGTATATTTGGCCAGACGAGGGAAATAGATATGATATAGGTGACCTACTATTATCGAAATGAAAGTTTTGCATGATATTGCAATCAATTAAAACAACTTTAGGTACTTGATTCCAAGTAAATACATATAAGAAAATGCTCATGTTAATCTTCAGTAGTTGTATTGTTGATGCAACAAAATTATGGACTCTAATTCCACACACAATGACTATCAATCTCATGCTCTATCAGTATATGTTACTCTATAGAGAGATGGCTTTTTGATTTTGAATAGTTGTTCCGCGATAACTTTAGTACTTAACGTTTTTCTGATCTTTATGAAATTTGTTGGGGTTGTAGCAGAGATACATACAATTTGAGAGTTCGTATATGAGCAGGATTGATCAAGGATAAAGGAAGAATGGAGCTAGACGGCGAAAAAAAATCTTCAGAAGGGTTTTGTTATATTGGTAATCTCGCAAGTAAATCGCGAGTTCTTAAAGCCTTGTTACATTTGTCCTAGTTAGCTTCCTAAATGAATTAGAAACTAAATTTAGTCAAGTCTAACCGCATTTAGCTAGTAAATTTACAATTGAAAAAAGTTAGTCGAGTCTAACCGCATTTAGCAAGTAAATTTACTACTGAAAAAAGTTAGGATCCTAATTAGGATGCTAGTTAGGACACTAAAAAAAGTAAAGTGTAACAGGGCTTTTAGGAATGAGGCTAAAGGCCTATTTACACAGTGCGAGTTCATACATTTGTTACTAAACACAAGAAGAAAATGTATAAACTCGCACTTAACATTAACCAATGTGTAAATGAGCCTTAATGTGTCCCCGGTATATCCTACTCACGTATAACTATTACTATTATACTCACAGATAAGGTAGTGAGATAACCCTTATAAGGTGACTTGCGGTCATCACTCGTCGGAGTAAAAAGACATATAAATCGCGCGGCCGCCCGCCGAGTCGTTCAGTTGCGTCCAAGTTTTAGACCTGCGTATAGCGTGCGTTTATGCGTGCGAGAAACATTGAATACGTAAGCAAAATTGTTGAAATCATGGGATATTGTTCTGTAAGGTGGTGTGGAAACAATTCCAAAACTTCAAGTTTAAAAAAAAATGGTATAACATTCCACAGGTAAGTCGAAATCATCGTTTGATTGATAATTTGTTTCTGGCCAGCGGAGTGCATTGAATTCTAGTCGCTGAAAAGTAGTTAGTTAGTCTGTCCCTTTTTTTCAAATTGAACACTCGATGTGCTATTCCTTTCTGGCGGAGCACGTGTACAACTAGTGATGCGCGTTTGATAACTTTTATAAGTACCGATTTTTTTATTTGACTTTGAGTAGTGAATCTATAGTTTTATGTAGTTGGTAGTATATGCATGGTTGTTTAGTATTAAGTTGTTACTTGGTAGAACTGTATGTAATGTAAAATTGTAACTTTATTAAATAATTCGCATGTATGGTTCAAACTCGCTTTTGTCTTCACTCGTAACAGTGGCAGAGTGATTAATGTTTCGAAAAACTTTTCAAGGCTTTGATGAATATTTTAATTGGTTTTACTCAACAACGTACTGATATCAAGGCAGTATCAGTTAGTAGTAGATTTAGATTTACCTACTTCTGGGCGCATTAGTGTTGTATATTTTTAAATGAAACCGTACACAAAAATCATAGCTGGGCAGAAGTCCGTTAATTAACTTTCGAGTAACGGATTAACTTTTAAAATTCTTTACGGACTCGTTAACTTCCGTTTATTTTCTTTAAGTCCATTAATCGTTAATACCTAAATATCTACATACGAACTATGCCTATGCCTCTGCGCGCTGCCACGCCAATCACGGTCAGACTTGTGTTAGTTAGGTTTGCCGTATAATACACACGAGTGCGAGCGAGATACGTATAACAGACACAAATATGACGCAGCAATTGCACCGGAAGTGAATGCAGTGATAACATAAACGGTGATGTACATAGTATTTTGTTTGAAAAGTTTTAAGTTCGCGTTAATGTTAGTGTTTGTAAGTGAATTTAAGTAAAAGATATTAAATAACAGTAAACTAAAATTCATATTCAATGGAGTCGGAAGTGTTATAATCCAGCTCTACCGGCGAAGAAAATTCGTGGTCACATCCACATCTAAGTGATTACGTAAATTTTGTGACGAAATCAGGTGAACAATTATTTTTTGAATACAAACTGTGCTTGCCAACAAAGACAAAAATAGGGTCACACTTCATCCCTTAACAATTTAAAGCAACAAATGAAAAGAGCTCACGAACCCCAGTATGTGCGGTTTGAAGAACTGTAAAAGGTCCAATTTTGGAACGTCGAAAAAAAATGGGTGTTGTAAATTTAAACAGTGGTGAAAGTAGCAGTCACCCTAACCTTGCAATTAACCCTTTCATTAAGCTTCGCCGTAGTCGACTAAAAAAATACGACAGAAAAGCATTGCGAGATCTTTCGGCGTGGCGTCAACTGGTAGTGGTGTATCATGATTAACTATGTTATTTAACAGATAAATTTCTAATGAAAAGGAAATGTATGATTGTTTCCACGTGTTTTACTTACCTTTTGCGCACATGTAAAATTTCGAGTTAAGGGGATGACAACAGCTAAATTCCATCCCTGTCTGTTTCAGCGCGAGTGAAAGAGAAACACTGCGTTCGATTAGTATGGGAGCTCAATACAAATATTGCAAAATAATGAATTAAAAAAAAACTACACAACACATTAATTGAGAAATACAAAATAACGAAATTTTTAGCATTAGAGTGGTGTCATTTTGTCCTGTTTACAGCTAATTTTAAGATGTAACTTTGGAATTATTTTCTATTGAGCCGATTTCGTCTAATCGTGTATCAGAATTAACAAAGTTCTTTCAAATAAAATTAATATTACCATTTTTTTTTTACTTTCCCAAAACAAGTAGTTATAGCTAAAAAACTGTTTGAGTAAAGTCAATTTGAAGGTCATCGGGTGTTGTCAGCCTCTTAACGATTAACTTAAAATTTCGTTAACGGAGTTAACTTTTTATTTAACGGATTGTAAACTTATTGATTAACGGTGCCCAACTGTGACAAAATTTAACCATGAATAACATAAATGGTGGTCTTTCAGATTTCCAAAATCCCCAAAAACTAAAACAAAATGGATTGAGGCCACACACCGTGGGGAGTCGTGGTATCCATGCAAATCAAACGAGATTTGTTCAAGGCATTTTACTGCAGATTGTTTTTATCAAATAACACCACAACGGAGACGTATATTGAAATCTTCAATACCAACCTTATATTTACCGGTTTTGGTAAGCTGATATTTTTGTACCTAAGTAACCGAATTTAAATGAGTATCGTTAGTCATATTGATTTTGTAGTTATTGAAAGGTTTATGAGTAACTTACGCAATATTAAATGTTAAGATAATACATATTATTTATGATCGCGGGTAACCGTAGCCTATACAAATCAAGAATTTTAAGGATTTTCGTTAAATAATCTAATATCAAAGTTTTTTTCATAACGCTCCTAGTTAAACGATGACATGATTACAGTCTTCTTGATTGTGGGCTTCAATGGCAATTAATACCTTCTTAATTGTATCTGGTGTGATTTTATATTGTCCAATTTCCCTAAAAGAGATTTCAATAAAATATTGCTGTCTGTCACGATTTCTCAGTATATGGTACATCAGGATCACTGGTCTAGGATAGGTTTCTGTTTGTAATATGTTGAAATGTCGTCTTCAACATTGAATAGGACGCGGAGTGTACGGAACGAATACTTTAAAAAATATAAGGTCTCCCAAACATTAATATCTTAATAGATCATAAGTCATAACCTAGAACTAATTTAACGATTTAGTTAATTCACATTGCATGAACTTTTAAATAGTATTCTTTATGTTGAATAATGATATTATAAAATAATTTTAGGCACCTGTTCCGTCGGGCACGGATGTTGACCACACTGCTAAAGTGGAAGTAACTGGGGAACTGGATGATAATGTTGGCACGTCTACGAGTAACTTGGTTCGATTCTTGAATCATTATTTTATTATATATTTTTAAAATGTTAAAGAATCTTATATCAAATATATGACTTGTTTCAGGTAAACGATTTAAGTCGGCAACACATCATTCCTACAATTTCAGTTCCAATTAATCTAAGCATTAATAATTATGAAGGCACAGCTTTAAAACAGGTTTGATTTTATCAATATGATTATTTCTTATATTTATAAATATAAATAAGTGAATAATTATTAATATTTTTTATCGTGTATTTTCAGGAAGATGATTCTACTGTACAGGAATCAATGTTGAAGACAACATCTCAACAACAGAATACTATGTTACAGACACCTACCAGAAAAATAGACCTATCCCAGATTTATGATCCTGATACACCATCTGCTTATGATACTCCTGTGAAAAAACTTTGTCGAAGAATCATGGAACTAAAGAGCACCGTACAACAAAAGAATGTCAAATTGAGAAAACTGCGGGATTCGAACAGGAAATTAAAAAGACAGATTATTTCATTGAAATCAGAGTTGGGAAAAAAATAACGTGATTGAAACTTAAGTTAAAAATGAGAACGTTATTCATAATCATATCAACATGATTACGAATTCAATCATGAGCTTTCTAATCTGATTGAGCACCGACATGAGTAAATCATGTCGATTTTTAGTTTCACTCATGATTAGCTGAAGTGATTACATTAGTAAGACAGATGCTTAGTTAAACTAACGAATTAGTTGATTAAATCATGTTTTTATTATGATTAGATTTTGCGTGGCTACTAGTTCCTTCACTTTTTTCCCTGACGGAACAGAGGCGGTACCTAGGTAAGTATGAGTATAATATATATTTATATATATTTAGGATGAATGTCTATTTGTGACAGTATTTTAAATGTTGGCGCTTACGTAATAAGTTGTATAATGCAGAATCAATATTGAGCAATAAAAGCGTAAATGCCGGCGGCAAATGTTACCAAAATATCGACATATTTTTTGTTACTTTTTGGTATGAGTGTACAAATTTAACTTTGAAAGGGCCTTTTGGGTTAAATTGCGGTTTTCGGCTACAGTTAAAGCAGCTATCACACAGCTGCGGTTTCCGCATGCGCCGACGATGTTCGAGCAAGATAGCGCTTTGCATGTGTATAGCGCTGTTTCCTTGAAGAGTGGTGAGATATGAGTCAAAACGTTTAGTTTAAAAGCTACCAGTGAATGTCTTGAAGATATGGGCACTTTGGTCATATTAAATCTTATTGCGAAAATAATGAAAAAAAATTGTAACAAACTGAAAATAGATGTCATATACTTCAGAAAAAGTGACCAAATCCTCCGGTGTCCGAGGCCAGATCTGGCCTCGGACACCGGAGGATTTGGTCACTTTTTCTGAAGTATATGACATCTATTTTCAGTTTATATATAGTAGTGTAACTACTTAAAAATTGCAAATCAAAAAATATTGAACAAAATAATTTGATTTGCTTCAAGATTCAAATTGTAACAATTTATATTTATTTGTATATTCATTTTTTTGTATTTTATTTATATAACGAAAATTTCTACATAGGTATCTAGTTCAATATGTGAAATTCAGAACAAACGCCTTATTCTAGTAATACTATAATCAGTTTAAAAACACTCCAATTATACATTCGTCAATCATATTGAACAAATCATGATTAGCCTTTAGTTGATTGGCGTTACTTTAGTTTCAATCAGCGCCCGTCGTTAATGATTTTGTGTTATGATTTAATCAGCGATGATTAGTAATCAATCACCGATTTCAATCAAGTGCCCAACTCTGATTGAAATCCCTTTTAGGGTGATTGGAGAAAAGAGACTGAATTGCGCCAGATACAAGTTTAATTTTAGATTAATCTTGTATTGTTGTTGTCCTAAGGAGGACTGAAGTCTCGGGAGATTGTTGAGCGATAAGTGAAAAAAGGAAAAAGCTGTAAAAACATACGAACAAAATATTCACCACAGTTGAGAGCTTTTGTACTAACGCTAAATTTCTATTCAACTAAAACCTACAACTGTGTACGCAAAACCTTTAACACGTGTTTGCCTTCCATCTCAACAATATCAAAATGGTATCGGTCTGTGGATGCCAAGCCTATTAGGTTACGTTGATTTTAGTGAAATAATTGATTCCGATTGTAGGGAGCAGTGTAAAGAGGCCTTGGTTTTCCTTGTTGTGCCATTGCATAGAAAATAGAAAGTACCCATTGGGTACTTTATGGTAATAAAGTATCCGCCGACCAAAAACTATTTTTACTAACGAAAGCCATCGAATACTGGTCAAAGCAATAACTTTTGATGGTTGTCCAGTCAATATGGCTATGGCAAAAAGACTAGGATGCGATTTCAATTCCGATAATCTGAAAAGTTATAACACCCCTGTTTTTGCGTTGCGTTACTTAAAACACAAATAACTGTTTAATAAAATTTAATCGTTTTTGTCACTCGTGGCACGTTCACTTAGCTCACTCGGCCTACCGTGCTTTTTCGTTACAGTCCACCTAACATGCTGCTCTTCGCACCTGTCTTGGCTCGGTCATAATTATGACAGTCTTGTATGATTATATTTTCAAGTCTTATTTGTCTATTTTAATCCTAATTTCATGTCTAATAAATTGATGAAACATGTACATTTAGTCAATAATATGTACAAAACAAAAAATAACATGTGCATTTATTCTTATGACCTCAGGAATACTTGCTTGGTGCCCCTGCACCATGTATATATTATTTAGAAGCGTAAATGCATGCTTTAGTCTGTTTGTTGAACAAATGTGATAAATTGATAATTTGTCGAAAACTATGTATGTTTATAAAACTAAAAAGCGCTAGTAGCCTGGCGGGCTTATTTACATAGACGCTTTTCGGTGAGACATTGTGAGGAAACTGAACCTAATTCCAATTTAGCCTAGTTTCCTCTCTAGGTTGGAAGATAAATTGGCAGTCGCTATCGTAAAAACTAATGACTACGCCAATTCATGGGGTTAGGCGGCTTTCACACTTAGGATGCCAAGCGGACCACAGCATCAGTTAGCCCGTGGCAAAAGCCGCGAAGAACGCTAGAAGGATGATGATTTATTAACTTTAAAACGATTTAAATATGTTTAATTCCTAACATAGCCGTAAAGATGAAACTAATTTGGTCGCGTCTGATGTACTACAAAGTACTTGTACGGGTACACTAAAGAACGGCTGAGTAGGCCCTAGCACCTATATATTATAGTTATTTTTTGAATAAAAATAAGTTTAAAAAGTACAATCGTTTTATTTTATTTATACAACACCTCCAACTTTGTAAATTTGATTTGATAGTCGACGTCAAATATGTTTCCTTTGTAATAAATAAGGTACAAAAGTACAAAAATATCTTTGACGTCGACTGTACAATGTGCGAAGCATTATAGGGCAGATGCCCCGGTTTTAGCCACTTTAAGGATACTGAAATAGTACATTACTGCAGAGGCCGATCTCGTCCTTAAATCCCTTACTGAAGTAAGGGATCTAAGGACGAGATTGCGGTAAACGGCCGAGTCGTAGACGAGGCCGGATAAAGCGAGTCCTGCAATCCCTGTTCCGGCCAAGGATTGTATAGTGCTTTTCTCAAACAATGTAAGAAAATATTATAATTAAAATAACTACTAAGTAATCAAGTAAATACATTTAAATTGCCGCCTTTTTTTAAAAAAAACTTAACATTTGAAAAAGTTATTCGAGCACCATGTTTAACCGCTTATAAATTTAGTAAGTACCATAGATTTTGTTTTATCTTTTTTAATTTTAATGTCGCAAGTATACTTACATAGAGAGTGGTCGTTGGCTGTATGTAATATTTCCTTTGTCAGTCTAACCTTAGTGAGCAAATTTAAAAAGTTAGAGCAGCGGACAATAATGTACGTTTCATACTAACTCCATACATTACTTCTTGGCCTTAGGCCAAGAAGTAATGTAAGGAGCCATAAATGAGCAACTTCATGTCTTCATTTCGAGATATTATTATGAATATGTTTGAGAAAATTATATTACTATATTTTTATGAATCTTCACTGTTAAGATGGCATTAGATATAATTTTTTTCTTTACTGAAATATCAAGAAGGGGCTCGGGAGCCAGCTTTGGCCACTTTTTTTCATGGCTCCTGACAACTTGATACTATGACAGATGACATTGCCATCTGACTGCCATAATTTACTCTTATTAACTATAAACCATCTTAATAATGTTAAAAAAGGCCAAAACCGGCACAGTGGTCGCAACCGTGGCATCTGCCCTACATCCAATTGGCCCTAAGGATGTATGATTTTAAGATCCTGTACTTAACTAAGAAAATAATTTTACTTATAGCATTTACTATTTACACAGTAACAGTTGTGTAAGTAAAATTCTTAGGTACCTACATTTTTAAAGTAGGTACCATCAGGTTCAAAATTGCATGGTCAATTTATCAATGAATTCATTCATAAATTGGTCATGCAATTCTGAACCCGATAGTACATAGGTAAGAGCGGGACGCAGGCCGGCAGTCGGCAACGCATCGTGCAACAGGCGCTACGGGCCGGTTCAAATAGCACTCTAGTGCTTGAAGATGGAGACCTCAGGTACATAGATATTACATATTTCATGTTGTAGACGGAGAGCTCGCGACGTCAGATATGACACAATAATAAGAGCTACCATACCCCTCTAGTCTGCTATACTGGGCTTATTTCTAGATCTGGACATCTGGCAGCCGTAAAGTGGTGGAGGTCAAAGAATGCAAACCACTTCAA
This sequence comes from Pammene aurita, assembly GCA_947086415.1. NCBI lineage: Eukaryota > Metazoa > Arthropoda > Insecta > Lepidoptera > Tortricidae > Pammene > Pammene aurita. The sequence goes on from OX352308.1 coordinate 16,364,998, forward strand.
GAAAACAAATCATAGAGTTCTGGATTTAATGCAATATTATGAGAAATTATATAAATAATTAGATTATATCATTGCCGAAAGTTTCTGTTGTGGGAAAAATTCATAGTTTGTCGCCTACTGTTTTTGTTTCCGTAATAATACGCAATATTTTTTGTTCTAATGTTAAAATATAGGTCCTCCTTTATAACTGAGACAACTTCGGCAGTTTTTAACTATTTTGGTGTTACTATTTTCCAATTCAAATTTTTTTCTAGTTTGTCACTCTAACCTCCACCCATTAAAAGCTGCCAGATGCCCGGATCTAGCAATAAGGATAGTATAGAAATATAACCAGACGGATTTCGTTGCTCTCATTATTGTGTCATACGTATATGACGTGGCTAGCTCTTAGTCCATTGTTACTGATTTAGTAAACAGCGCGATTTACCTACAATAAATTACGGTACCGGTTACATGTATTGAACATTTCCCATCACTACGCATCCACCCGACAGCGCGCGGTCCTTGAAACGACCAATCGCAGCGCCGATATTTCCCACCCATTCCGCATGTTTTGGTGACCTCGATCGCGAACTAAATCAGCAAGATTATTTTATTACTCTCATAGACGTATAAAATAAGAAGACGTAACGCCGTGAAGACAAAACTGTGATTCCATAATAAGCCCGATTTCTTCGTGTTTACGCGCGACACGCACACATCTACAACTCGTGGACGAGCGGTGATTGGTTCAAACGTCAAAAGTGAGTGTGTGTGCACGAGATCGCGGCTCATTATGGAATCACAGTTTTATCTTCGTGGGATTACGTCTTCTTAATTTATATGTCTATGATTACTCTATAGGTTCTCTGTGACCGTACTGCATTGCATGCAACCAAAGCGGGGACGATGGGAATATATACATTTCTATGCAACTAAAACCTTGCCTCGCGTTGCTAAGATTTCGTTTACTTTACGAATTGCTTGCTAGATGGCAGTGTCTCGTGTTGTAAAAATCCTAAATTGCGCTCTTAAGATTTTTCTTGGGACAATGACCCTATCTTTACAGATGTTGTATAGTTTACGGATTGCACGCTAGATGGCGGTGTTACGTGTCGTAAAAATCTTGAATCGCGATGTTAAGATTTTTCTTGGATCGATGTCTCCATACTAGTGTCCGGCTGGAGCGTCCGCATTGCTGTTGTGGCTCCCGACACAGGAGACACAACAACAGCAGTGTGGACGCTCCAGCCCCTTACCTACCTGTTTTTGATACACAGATTTTCTTACAATAAAATATACCCAACCCAATGAGGGTTTCCGCGATTGAGATTTTCACTAGATGGCAGCACCGTGACGACAGGTCTTTTTGGCAGTAGCTGTCAAAATCCACCAATCAAAAAATATATGGTTAAACATGATTGGTGGATTGTGACAGCTAGACCTGTCGCCACGGTGCTGCCATCTAGTGAAAAACTCGATCGCGGAAACCCTCATTAGCATGCCAAATGTGGCATTGTTGCACAGTAAAATGCGTTGCTCCGCGACAAGTCTTGCCGTAGAGCCGAGCGAAGCCCGATCGGTCCGAGGAGGCTATTCACAAAGGACTAACAGAGTTTCGTTAAAATATCACCAGTGTAAGCAAAACTAGTGAATAACCTGATATGCTACAACATGAAGGTCAAGGTACACTAGGCATAATGGGCGATAGAAAGTAGAGGTTTCGTGAATATAATTCATAAATTCAATATATTCCGGATATAACGGTAACGTAATGAAAAATCCGTCCTCCCCGACCGCCGGCACAATCGAGTTGGCCATGGCGGCGCAATGGCGGCCATTCTAATGGTTTCCGAACACTGTGTGTAGATAAAGCAGTGTATGCAACTGTACGTAATTAGGCCTTAAACACTCGTGTGATATTATTATAAAACCACACACATTTGTACCCTTATTACGTAACAGTTACATAAACTGCTATGCTTTGGTTTCATTCAACCTAAATTGCATGCCATATTATCTAATTTGCCGAAATTTCAAATTGCCATGTTGCGGTGAAACCTCAATAACAAATTGCCTCAATGTTAAAATAATCGAAAATCATAATGACTGACTTAAAACCACCATTTCCCGAAATACCTAAATTTTGCAATGTACATTCCGAATGTCTGACACGACCAAAATACAAAATAAATAAAGAATAAACCCTTACAAGTTAGGTTACTGTCTGAGCGTTAACGAAACTCTTTAAATTTTAGGTACGAGTATTTTGGGATTTGATTATTTTGAAAATCCTTCGTAATCAAAATGTGGTTTTGAGAAAAAAAATAGGCATTCTGGTATTCAGGTATTTTGACACCGAGTGATTTTGAAATCTAGGAGTTTTAGTAACTGGGTAAAATAAACTTAGGGCGTAATGAAACCAAAGCACTACTATTATGGTAAAGGTGTATGGTAAACTCTAGGCAAGGGAATTTACTAGTTAATAATATAACAGTTTGGGCAACCAAAGGTTTATTTTTGTAAAATTCTCTTAATCCTAATTATATCCATAGGATTCGATGACTGCCGTGAACGGCGCCGTCGCCTTTGCAACCTTCGCGCCAGCATCCTTGGTGATTTTCTGAAAAAATACAGTTGGTTTAATACCTACAGTTTGATAGGGTATCAGAATAATTAAATTAATAATGAGATCAGAATAAGAGTATTTTCATAACACATCAAATAATGTAGGTAAATAAATCATCATTGACAAACATACAATTTATGTTAGTTTTGAAATTAAAACTCAACCTTATCTAAATTGATTACTCTAATCTATAATATTGTCTTTTGTCCCGCGATAGTAATTCATTATTCGAATAAGCTTAACTGCTAGGTTCGTCAATCTATGAGCTGAAAAATAAAACTGCCGTTTTAACGTCCAACATCTAGATTGGCAAATCCAGCAAATTTAAAACTATTTTGATGCATTCAAAAGGTACTAAAATACAAACAGTAAATATGGCCCCCTTTTTTAAATATCTATTGTTAAATTTAGTAGCGCTAATTGGACACGTTACAGGGCTATTGACAAACATACAATTTATGTTAGTTTTGAAATTAAAACTCAACCTTATCTAAATTGATTACTCTAATCTATAATATTGTCTTTTGTCCCGCGATAGTAATTCATTATTCGAATAAGCTTAACTGCTAGGTTCGTCAATCTATGAGCTGAAAAATAAAACTGCCGTTTTAACGTCCAACATCTAGATTGGCAAATCCAGCAAATTTAAAACTATTTTGATGCATTCAAAAGGTACTAAAATACAAACAGTAAATATGGCCCCCTTTTTTAAATATCTATTGTTAAATTTAGTAGCGCTAATTGGACACGTTACAGGGCTATTGACAAACATACAATTTATGTTAGTTTTGAAATTAAAACTCAACCTTATCTAAATTGATTACTCTAATCTATAATATTGTCTTTTGTCCCGCGATAGTAATTCATTATTCGAATAAGCTTAACTGCTAGGTTCGTCAATCTATGAGCTGAAAAATAAAACTGCCGTTTTAACGTCCAACATCTAGATTGGCAAATCCAGCAAATTTAAAACTATTTTGATGCATTCAAAAGGTACTAAAATACAAACAGTAAATATGGCCCCCTTTTTTAAATATCTATTGTTAAATTTAGTAGCGCTAATTGGACACGTTACAGGGCTATTGACAAACATACAATTTATGTTAGTTTTGAAATTAAAACTCAACCTTATCTAAATTGATTACTCTAATCTATAATATTGTCTTTTGTCCCGCGATAGTAATTCATTATTCGAATAAGCTTAACTGCTAGGTTCGTCAATCTATGAGCTGAAAAATAAAACTGCCGTTTTAACGTCCAACGTCTAGATTGGCAAATCCAGCAAATTTAAAACTATTTTGATGCATTCAAAAGGTACTAAAATACAAACAGTAAATATGGCCCCCTTTTTTAAATATCTATTGTTAAATTTAGTAGCGCTAATTGGACACGTTACAGGGCTCTTAAAGCAGATCTTCTGCCCCAGTAAGATACCTTGGTTTTCTAAAAGTACATTTAAAACAGGGTTGCACATACCTTTAGCTTCCTTTCATAGGCGACCTTGTGGACAGCCTTGAACTTCCTCTTGTCCTCAAGTTTGCGGACAACCTCGCGGTACTTCCAGCCCACCTCGTGCGAGAGGCGACCGACGTGGCAGTACTAAAAATAATACAACATTTTATTAACATCATTTAATAATTGATGTTTGGAAAAAAATTAAAGAGTAATTGTGTCAGTATACTGAAAAGATAACAACATGTTTTTTTCAGTCGCAAATTACCCAAGTAAAATCATCATTGAAACTGGTGATGACAGGTTTTAGTATTTCATGATTAGATTTCATATTCCCAGAAGTGATAGTTGTAAATATGTAACTATTTAATCTTTTGAACGCTTTCATATTTGAATGAAGTGATCACTCACACGCCAAGCACTGTTGCGTTATCAAAAAAGACGAATCTCGTAGTGCTGTGCAAAACAATTCATAATAGATTTTATTCATGATTAAAGTACACCTTCACTCCGACCCCTTTATGGGTTGTTGGCGTTCAAAGGGTTAATTTTAAATTACGTTTCACCCAGGGCTTGGAACCGGTACCAAAAATACCGGTTACATACCGGTATTTATATGTTCTTTTCATTTCGGTTCCAGAGTACCGGTAAAGAAAAAATACCGGTACTAGCAGTGAAAAATATCGGTTCTCTATAAAGGTTCCTGGCTTGAAACCGGTACCGAAGGTACCTGTTCCATATTTATGAGTTTTTTTCATTTCGGTTCCTCAGAACCGGTAAAGAACAAATACCGGAATTAGCACCGAAAAATACCGGTTCTCTATAAAGGTTCTTCCACGCGTACGCGACGTTGCCGTTTAGTGCGGTACGCATATTCGGTGCGGAACATACCTACACTACAAACGAACGCGGCGTTGCGCTGCGCGTTGCCAGCATGCCAGGCGAATCAGCGATGCGCGGTGATTCAGTTCGAATTGAACACACGGCGGAAAGTGGAAGTTCATTGTTGTGTATTTATCAACCGACTTCAAGATTTCGAAGGAGGAGGTTCTCAATTCGTCGGGATCTTGGTTTTTTTTTGTATGTTCACCAATTATTCTAAGATGGCTGGACCGATTTGAAAAATTATTTTTTTGTTTGAAAGAGTGTACTTCACATTTGGTCCCATTGTGACCACGTCAGGACCTGAAGATGGGAACCTGGAGGAATCGAGGGAACTCTTCAAATATTATAGGCACACCTATAGTGATTTAAATATTGTTTACAGTAGTTCGGACATTTCCTTTTCAACCGACTTCAAGATTTCGAAGGGGGAGGTTATCAATTCGTCGGGATCTTTGTTTTTTTTGCTTTTTTTTAATGTATGTTCACCGATTATTCGAAGACGGCTGGACCGATTTGGAAAATTCTTTTTTTGTTTGAAAGAGTATACTTTACAGTTGGTCCCAATGTAACCAGGTCAGGATCTGATGATGGCATCCTGGAGAAATCGAGGGAACACTTCAACTATTATAGGCACACCTATAGTGATTTGAGTATTTTTTACAGCAGCTCGAGCATTTGCTGTTAGAAAGGTGGATACTAAGTAAAGTCGGTTTAGTTCTTTTTTTGATTAAGAGGCCTTATTCCCATGAACGTTCCTCAATTTCACGAAATCTGACTCGATAGATTTATTTATTTATTTATTTAAACACTTAGTTGAACAGCATAACAGTACAGTACCAAACCACTGTTAACTAAAAGCTAATTAAAGGAAACTATTTACAAATAATTAAAGATTATAACATTAACAATACAAGATAAATACAGGTTTCCTTTACCTAATACATGACTGTAGAAGGCCGTGCATCCATCTTCTCGCAGAACCTCAAACATTCATCACGCACAATAACCTGCTTATCAGCAAACAAGTCCAGCTGCGGGGTCGATGCAAGGAGCGCATTCAAAACATTAGATGGCGTTAGCGCTCAGTACACGACCGCTGGCAATGATCTACGATCGAACGGTCTTGATCGTTTTCAACTTCAAATTACAAGTAACATTTTTTTTTGCATTTAAGTTACACACAGACTATTTATTTTATTTTATATGGAAGATACTACTAATTAAAGTATGTTTAAAGGAAATATACGCATCTAACACCAAAGATGGATTATCACTTAATCAGTAGGGACTGTTGGAGAAATTTTTTGAATTAAAAGTATAATAAATTTCGAATTTCGAAAATTAGGTTTGTTTTAAATTCCAATATGGGTCAAATATTTTTTTTTGTAAAAATGGTCATAATAGCCAATTTCGACTACTTCGGGTGTGTAGATTTCGAAAATGATGTCTGTCTTTAAATCCAATATGGCGGTTATATACTTTATTCAGAAAAATCGTCATGGTGTCCTTTTCAGCTAATTAAGGGGTGTAGATTTCGAAAATTATGTCCGTTTTTAAATCCAAGATGGCGGCGGTTATACACTTTATTCAGAAAAATCGTCATGGTAGTCATTTTCGGCTAATTAGAGGGTGTAGATTTCGAAAATTATGTCTGTTTTAAAATCCAAGATGGCGGAAATATACTTTTTTGTTAAATCGTCATGGTAGTCATTTTCGGCTATTTAGGGGATGTAGATTTCGAAAATTATGTCTGTTTTAAAATCCAAGATGAAGATCATTTTTTTTCTGAAAAATCGTCATGGGAGTGATTTTCGGGAAATTACGGGGTGTCGATTTTGAAAATTATGTCTGTTTTAAAATCCAAGATCAATCCCAAATCTGTGGACATTGTCGTTGGTAATTTTTGTATTGTTACTATTAGCCATAATCTCGTGTGTTACTGTTTTTTGTCCCAAATAAATTAACAAAAAAAAAATTACGGTTATACACTTTATTCTGAAAAATCGGCACGGTAGTTATTTTCTGCTAATTAGTGGGTATAAATTTCGAAAATTATGAACATATGTTTTAAAATCCACGATGGCGGATATACTCTTTTTTCTGAGAGATCGTCATGGTAGTCGTTTTCTATTAATTCAGGGGTGTAGATTTCGAAAATAATATCCGTTTTAAAAATCAAAGATGGCGGAAATGGACAATTTTGTCAAAATCATCATGGTAGTCATTTTCGACTAATTGGGGTGTGTAGATTTCGAAAATAAGGACCGTTTTAAAATCAAAGATGGCAGAAACGGGCAAAATTTTCAAAATCGTCATGGTAGTCATTTCCGACTAATTCGGGTGTGCGAATTTCGAAAATAATGTCTATTTTTAAATCCAAGATGGCGGTCATACACATTTTTAGTAAAAATCGTCATGGTAGTCATTTTCTATTAATTCAGGGATGTAGATTTCGAAAATAAAGACAATTTTAAAATCCAAGATGGCGGAAATGGATAATTTTGTCAAAATCGTCATGGTAGTCATTTTCGACTAATTAGGGTGTGCAGATTTCGAAAATGATGTCTATTTTGAAATCCAAGACCGCAGTCATACACTTTTTTGGTAAAAGTCATCATGTTAGTCGTTTCCGATTAATTCAGGGGTGTAGATTTCGAAAATAAGGACCGTTTTAAAATCAAAGATGGCGGAAACGGGCAAAATTTCCAAAATCGTCATGGTAGTCATTTCCGACTAATTCGGGTGTGCAGATTTCGAAAATAATGTCTATTTTTAAATCCAAGATGGCGGTCATACACATTTTTAGTAAAAATCATCATGGTAGTCATTTTCTATTAATTCAGGGATGTAGATTTCGAAAATAAAGACAATTTTAAAATCCAAGATGGCGGAAATGGATAATTTTGTCAAAATCGTCATGGTAGTCATTTTCGACTAATTAGGGTGTGCAGATTTCAAAAATGATGTCTATTTTGATATCCAAGACCGCGGTCATACACTTTTTTGGTAAAAGTCATCATGTTAGTTGTTTCCGATTAATTCAGGGGTGTAGATTTCGAAAATAAGGACCGTTTTAAAATTAAAGATGGCGGAAACGGGCAAAATTTTCAAAATCGTCATGGTAGTCATTTCCGACTAATTCGGGTGTGCAGATTTCGAAAATAATGTCTATTTTTAAATCCAAGATGGCGGTCATACACATTTTTAGTTAAAATCGTCATGGTAGTCATTTTCTATTAATTCAGGGATGTAGATTTCGAAAATAAAGACAATTTTAAAATCCAAGATGGCGGAAATGGATAATTTTGTCAAAATCGTCATGGTAGTCATTTTCGACTAATTAGGGTGTGCAGATTTCAAAAATGATGTCTATTTTGATATCCAAGACCGCGGTCATTCACTTTTTTGGTAAAAGTCATCATGTTAGTTGTTTCCGATTAATTCAGGGGTGTAGATTTCGAAAATAAGGACCGTTTTAAAATCAAAGATAGCGGAAACGGGCAAAATTTTCAAAATCGTCATGGTAGTCATTTCCGACTAATTCTGGTGTGCAGATTTCGAAAACAATGTCTCTTTAGAAATCCAAGATGGCGGTCAAACAGTTTTTTGGTAAAAATCGTTATGGTAGTCATTTTCGATTAATTCAGGGAAGTAGATTTCGAAAATAAAGACCGTTTTAAAATCCAAGATGGTGAAAATGGATAATTTTCCAAGATGGCGGCCATACACTTTTTTCGAAAACAATTTTATGGTAGTCGCTTGTGATTAATTGAGGGGTGTAGATTTCGATATAAGGACCGATTTGAGATCCAAGATGGGTGTTAAAGGACAATTATTGTAAAAATGGTCATAATAGTCATTTTCCACCAAACTCAAATTGTTATGAGTGTTATGACATTGAACCTAGAAGAACTCAACCCCCTAAGGCACAGGTTTTTACCTAGTCTAGGGGTCGAAAGTTTGACCACTCCACACCGACTTGTCTGTACAAAAATCCTGTTGTGTAACTATTACGTAACAGGATGTCTATATGTACAATAAAGCTATTCTTATTATTTATTATTATTATTTTTACTAATTCACGTGTTTAGATTTAGAAAATAATTTTTGTTTTAAAATACAAGACGGCAGTCATACAATTTTAGTAAAAATCGTTATAGTAGTCTCTGTTGATTAATTCGGCAAGGTGAATTCCGACAATAAACACTGTTTTAAAATATAAGATAGCAATGATGACGTTTTTGTGAAAATCTTCATGGTAATCTTGTTCGACTGATTCAGGTGTTTAGATTTTGAGAAAAGGGTCTGTTTTAAATTCCAAGATGGCGGCCATACACTTTTTCTGGATAATCGTTATGGTAGTTATTTTCGATTTAATCGGGGATACAAAAAAGTATATAGCCGCCATCTTGAATTTTAAAACAGAATTTGTTTTTGAAATCTACATATCAGAATAACGACGATTTTTATAAATGAATGACAATTTCTGCCATCTTGGATTTTGAAACGGACTTTATTTTTGAAATCTACACGCCTGAATTAATCGAAAATGGCTAAAATAACAAGTAAAGTATGTGATCGCCATCTTCGATTTTAAATTAGTCGAAAACGACTTCCATGACGAATTTGACAATTTTTTTCATTTCCGCCATCTTTGATTATAAACAGTCCTTATTTTCGAAGTCTTCATCCCTGAATTAATCAAAAATGACGTCCATTACGATTTTTAAGTAAAATGCGTATGGCCGCCATCCTGGATTTTGAAACAAACATTTTTTTCGAAATCTACACCCCCAAATTAGTCGAAGACGACTACCATGACGATTTTGACAAAATTTTTCCATTTCCGCCATCTTGTATTTTAAAACGGTCTTTATTTTCGATTTAAAGATTTTTACCACAAAAGTGCCACCATCTTGGATTTTAAAATAGGCATTATTTTCGAAATCTGCACACCCGAATTAGTCGAAGACGAAAACCATGACGATTTTGACAAAAATGTCCGTTTCCGCCATCTTTGATTTTAAAACGGTCCTTATTTTCGAAGACTTCTTCCCTGAATTAATCAAAAATGACGTCCATTACGATTTTTATGTAAAATGTGTATGGCCGCCATCTTGGATTTTGAAACAAACATTTTTTTCGAAATCTACACCCCCAAATTAGTCGAAGACGACTACCATGACGATTTTGACAAAATTTTTCAATTTCCGCCATCTTGTATTTTAAAACGGTCTTTATTTTCGATTTAAAGATTTTTACCACAAAAGTGTATGACCGCCATCTTGGATTTTAAAATAGGCATTGTTTTCGAAATCTGCACACCCGAATTAGTAGAAGACGAAAACCATGACGATTTTGACAAAAATTTCCGTTTCCGCCATCTTTGATTTTAAAACGGTCCTTATTTTCGAAGTCTTCTTCCCTGAATTAATCAAAAATGACGTACATTACGATTTTTATGTAAAATGTGTATGGCCGCCATCTTGGATTTTGAAACAAACAATTTTTTCGAAATCTGCACCCCCAAATTAGTCGAAGACGACTACCATGACGATTTTTACAAAATTTTCCATTTCCGCCATCTTGGATTTTAAAACGGTCTTTATTTTCAATTTAACGATTTTTACCAAAAAAGTGTATGACCGCCCTCTTGAATTTCAAAATAGACATTATTTTCGAAATCTGCACACCCAAATTAGTCGCAAATGACTACCATGACCAATTTGACAAAATTTTCCATTTCCGCCATATTTAATTATAAAACCGTCCTTATTTCCGGAATCTACACCTATGAATTAATTAGAAATGACTACTATTACGATTTTTAAGTAAAAAGTGTATGGCCGCCATCTTGGATTTTAAAACATCCATCATTTTCGAAGTCTACACCCCCGAATTAGTCGAAGACGACTACCATAACGATTTTGACAAAATTTTCCATTTTCGCCATCTTGGATTTTAAAACGGTCTTCATTTTCGATTTAACGATTTTTACCAAAAAAAGTGTATGACCGCCATCTTGGATTTCAAAATGGTCATTATTTTCGAAATCTGCACACCCATATTAGTCGAAAATGACTACCATGACGATTTTGACAAAATTGTCCATTTCCGCCATCTTTGATTTTAAAACGGATATTACTTTCGAAATCTACACCCCTGAATTAATCGAAAATGACTACCATAACGATTTTTACCAAAAAAGTGTTTGACCGCCATCTTGGATTTCTAAATGGACATTATTTTATATTATCAAAATATTGCATTGTCACTCGATATACATATGCGTGAAAAATTTCAGCTCAATCGGAAATCGGGAAGTTGGTCATTTGGACCATGGGCAACGGACAGGTGAAACTAAATAAAAACCTTTAAAAACATACTAATCCCTGTTATTTGGGGGGTCCAATATGGGAGTCCAGGTTTTCCGCACGTACAAATAAACATAAGTTCGATCACCAACTGACGAACGAAACAAATGAACGCAGCGAGTGAGCGAGCGCCGAGCGGACAAAGCCGACGCCACGAGTCAGAGAGAGAACAAATCCTTTAATACGCGCCGACAAGTAATACCGGTACCTATGCGTGATTCGGAACCGGTACCAAGTCTAATACAGGTTTATGGTTCAAGGCCACAATACCGGTTCCCATTAAATACCTGTAATTCAAGCCCTGAATACCGGTACCTTGGAACCGGTACCAAGTCTTATACCGGTTTATGGTTCAAAGCCTCAATACCGGTTCCGGAAAATACCTGTAATTCGATCCCTGGATACCGGTACCACGGAACCGGTACCAAGTCATATACCGGTTCCTGGTTCGAAGCCACGATACCGGTTCCGAAAAATACCTGTATTTCGATCCCTGGATACCGGTACCACAGAACCGGTACCAAGTCATATACCGGTTCCTGGTTCGAAGCCACGGTACCGGTTCCGAAAAATACCGGTATTTCAAGCCCTGGTTTCACCATACGATTTCCAAAAAACATTTTGATAACAGATGTGATACTTTTAGTACAGATTCAATCTAATCGTATCTATAGTCTGGCAAACCATTTCTGTCAGTAGAAAAACGCGGCAAATTCAAAATACGTACATGTGGCAACCCTTTGTGATGAGACATCATATTCGTGACGAACATTTCAATTCACATTTCTTTTTCATTGAATTTGTTTCTAGTGTTTTCCATTCTCTCATCTTAAGCGCGAGTGAGACAGAACTCCTGCAACGGTCTAAATTGAATTTAAATTTGTTTTTAAGACATAAAGGTTGAACACGCGAAAACTTGGGCACGCAAAATTTGTTTTTAAACCAGTTTGAAAATAAATAACTACATTCTGAATACCACATTTAATGACAAATTTAATGAATTCTAAAATCACATTTTTAATTTTAATTAATGTTTACACAGTAAGCCATAGATCAAACTTTTCTACGCACACGGCTCATAAGACTTTGCACCCTCTCTTTAGAAAAGATTTTTGTAGCTCAGCGACCGATTTTACTTCTCCGCTTTTCTTTTTTAGAATTCCTTTCATAATACTCCAGTACTCTTCAACAGGCCGCAGTTCCGGACTATTTGGCGGATTGCATATTTTGGGTACCACCATTATCCTGTTAGCGTTGTTCCATTCCATAACTGATTTTGCGTATTAGCACCTGGCTAGATCTGGCCAAAACAGTGACAGGTGAGGCATGCCGTCTTATAAAAGGCAGCAAACGCTTCTGTAAACAATCTTTCTGATAAATATCGCCGTTTATTGTCCCGGTGGTGATAAACGAGTGACTTCTTTTAACACAGCTACATATTGCCTGCCAAAAAGGTATTTTTTTGGAAATTGCCCTCATTTTTTAATTCAAAATCTTCAGGAGTTCTGTTCGAGATTTGCTAGTATAAAATTCTTGATCAGGTATTTGTTTATAATCCAATTTTATATACGTCTCGTCGTCCATCACCGCGCATTTAAATTTTGTAAGAAAATCTTCATAGAGTTGTCGCGACCGTATTTTTGCGGATAAGTTCTGTTTTGAGTCTCGATCTGGTGCGGCCTGGGCTTTATAACTCCTCAGTCCTGCCATCTGTTTCACTTTTTGGACATAGGACTAAGACATTTTCACTTTTTTAGCAACATCACGAGATGAAATCGTATGATTGAGGCAAAAATCTTTAAAATACTCTTTCCTTTTTCTTATTCTTGACTCCCTGCAACCCACCACTTCCTGGCTTTCTATCTATTGTCAAGCGTTTACGGAAACTTTTTAATACGTGACCAACAGTAGATTGTGGATATTTCAGCCTTTTCGCGATATCTATGTAGCTTTATAACATGGGATTTTTTACATGTTTGTGCAAAATGCGTTCACGTTTTTGATATTGTACGCTCGACATTTTGCCAACGAATAAATTAAAGAAAATAAAACTATCATCATTTTATAGCCCAGTTCCTTGTGAGAAAATTGTTGTTTCAAAAGTTTAAATATCTCCATTTTTCGAATAACTATAGCTATTTTGATATGCCCAGGTTTTGGCGTGTTCAACCTTTAATATGTCAATTGCCTCAACCAGATTATCTGTTGCAGTTGATGATAGATCCGACGAAATATATCCGTCTCCTTTTTACACACAGTAAATGTCACCTTAATGAAAGAGGCGGAAACACCAACTAAAATTAAAAACATAGAATTTGATGATCATTGCTGCTTTTTTCACCGATTCTTAGTGTTGTCATACCTTTGTTCGCTGTACATTGCTACTGCGTTCGTTGGCTGGCCCGACTGTAGATATAGAATGAAAGGCTGTACAAACCTTACGGCCGGGCTTGAGGCAGAAGACGCGGAGCGCCGCGGGCACGACCACGCGGCGGCGGTTGTCGTACGGCGGCGGGCAGCCGTCGTACGAGCGCAGCCGGCTCAGCGCGTCCTTCCCGCGCTCCGTCTTGTGGGGGATCATCCCTGACAACAAACACGGCTAGTTACTCTATGCCCAGACACGGGAGGGTGTTGCTAATGGTTGTAGGGCTTCATAGGTCGAGTATTATCATTGATCTGGTCAAATAATGTAGGTATGGATGTGAATAATCATTTAGAAATTAGCCAGTGTTGCAACCTTAGTATGTACCGTTAGCCCTTTATATTTGAAGAATCACTCAGAGGGACCCATAAATAGATAATAGACTATCAAATAAAATAATAAACATATAGGTCAATAGCATAATTTTAAGAGATGCAATGGATATCCGGCCAAATTTTAGTTTTCAGTCGAATACTGGCCTATCCCACAAAACTTTACAAGTGTACAATTCGACAAAATTGTGCAATTGTAAACAAAAAAATGTACCACAATAATTACAAATATGTATTCATTACAAGAAATAAAACAATTAAAAACGGATTTTATCGCGTGTATTGAGCTTAAATTACATCCCGACGTTTCGAACACTTTACAGCGGGTCGACCCGTTGACCACGAACGCTGTAAAGTGTTCGAAACGTCGGGATGTAATTTAAGCTCAATACACGCGATAAAATCCGTTTTTAATTGTTTTATTTCATGAATAACTATCGCGGCAACCGAAGACAATATTATATTCATTACAAATTTGCAGTGTACAAATATGTCTCTTTTGGGAAAGCGTATCACAAAGAATAAAGGCATGTCACGATAGCTACATAATTGTAGGATTGTTGATTTGTAAATATACAAGCGAACAATTGTAATATTACAACTACAAATATGTAACAATTTATTTTGCTTCTTTAATGTTGAAGGTAGTTTCACTTTATACATTAATTATAATTATATAGTGATCTATCTACGAGCGTAACCTACGTACCTATCTAGGTACGTAGGTTACGCTCGTTGTATCTACCAACTGACATTACAATGGACTTGCAAGCTAAACTCACCATTTTAGACCTCATAAATGAAAACAAAAACATTCTATTTGGTAAATTTTGTGATAAATTGACGCACACTGTGAAAATAAACAAACGGAAGGAGATAACGCAAAATTGAAATGATTTAGGAATAATGGAGAAAGATTGGAAATACTTATGAGACAATATGTGGCAAAATTGAAAAAAAAAAAAATGTTTTAAATTTATACGTTCTCTATATGTCCTAGGACGCCTTACAATTAATTCTTCTTCACTATCACTGCTACTTGAACTAAACATTTTGTGGTACAAAGGGTTGGAATCGTTAAATTTGATAAAATATACTGCAATTACTAGTATTCGTATAGTAGCAAGAGGGTGTGACACACGTTTAGAGAATTGTTAACTTGTAGCTACAATTCTACATATATGTATAATTATTACTACAATTTAATGTAGCACAAAACAATTGTCAGCTACAAATTTGTACGTTTTCCGGAAAAGTATGTATAGTTTTGTGATATAATAAATTGTAGACTTGTCGATACAATTTACATATTTGTAAGAATTTTCCTACAAATTTGTTACTTGTATATTTTGTGGTACGCACACTTGTATAATTAATTACAAACTTGTAACTTGACACTTGTAAAATTGTAATTGTAAGTTTTGTGGGATAGGCCACAGATAGTTGCATGCTATCCAGCCAGTTAGGGAGCGTCCATTAATCGCGTCATACACGTTTTTGGCTTGTTTTAGACCCCCCCCCCCCCCATGGTGATCTTTGGTGATATTTACAGGACCCCCCCCCCCCCCCGTCCAATATGACGTGTATTTTTTTTTAACTACAGTAAGTACAGTTTTCTAACACGTGAACCTACGTTAACTACATGTAAAGTACACATATCTCACTATT
The DNA here is from genome assembly GCA_947086415.1 of Pammene aurita. Lineage (NCBI taxonomy): Eukaryota > Metazoa > Arthropoda > Insecta > Lepidoptera > Tortricidae > Pammene > Pammene aurita. Next base: position 16,380,739 of record OX352308.1, read on the forward strand.
TTAATTAAAATAATCTTTAATAGAAAAAAAACCGGGCAAGTGCATGTCGGACCACGCATAATGGAGGGTTTCGTACCTACTATCGAAAAAGTAATGTCAATAGGTCGTATCTGCCTATGAAATAAGTTTTTTGGAGATAACTCAATAATTCCTAAACCGATAATGTTCTCAATTTTTTTAAGTTTTAGGTAGGTCCACTATTTTTTTTAGACTTACGGGGTGATTACTGATTATTTCTTAAAATATTTACTAAATAAAAAAATGTTCAAACAAACCTCAATGTTATTTTGATATAGGTCTTTCAATCGAGTGATGTGTATCATGTTGGTACTTGGTAAAAAAAAATCAGCGATTTTACTACAAAACTGAGTAGCGGCATACAAAAATACATCTTATGTTCAAATATGTATTAAGATACCTTAATAGTTTCCGAGTAAAATGGCTATTAGTCCCAAGCTGTAAAAAACTTGTCGTGGAGGAGTTCCATACTGGTCTTCACGAGCAGTTTCTATTTCACTAAATAACACTATTTAAATACAATTGTTTGGTTTTTAGATTTAAAAAATCGCTATTTGTCTGCTTATAAGGTTTCAGGAGTTCCCTTGATTTCTCATGGATCCCGTCAAAAAAATTACACGTGATATCTCAGATATCACGTGTAATTTTATCACGTCTGTCCTGACCCCCCTCCCCCCTGTGGTGATCATTGGTGATTTTTTCTTGCCCCCTCCCCCCCATATACAATATGACGTGATTAATGGACGCCCCCTTACCAGACAGTTATTTTATTAGTAATAATAATTAATATTTTTTATTATACACCACATAAAAAAAATTATACAGCGATAGTGATAAAAACTAGGTAACAACAGGCATTCTTATTGCTAAAAAGCGATCTCTACTAGACAACCTTTGGTAAGACCAAATCCAGATTATCTCTTTTTCTTTCCAAAATCTCACGGCGCTCTGACAGACTCAATCAAAAATCAACTTTTTTCTTTTTGACAATCTGGAATACCTCAAAAATTCACATTCAAAATTAGCGCGAGTATTATCTCAATTTTATAACTGCCAGACGTATTACAAAATACGGACTGATATAAGCGCCATCTACCTGTAATGCCGTGAATCACAATGTACGCTTTTTTTATATATCAACCGTGACCTAGCCTTAGACACAGAAGTTCTAAAGAAAGTCGACAGATGTCGTACGATACGTAGCGTCATGCTACACAGGATAGTACTGATCAGTAGAAGTTCTTTATTTTTAACTTAAGACTGTACTGAGAAGTATAAGGACAACAAGCCGTCATTCCCGTTTTATTTGTTTTAAAAATATAAATTATTTTTTCGGATCACTTTTGATTTCATGAACTAAAAGGCTATACACAAGAGCAACGAAAAATATTCTTGGACAAATACATACGAGAAAACGGTATGTCTATGAGAAAGATCGCTAAAATCGTGAGGGTGTGTGTTTCTGCGATTTAAATGGCATTAAAAAGTTTGGCTAAGACCACAGAATAACTAATAGTACTACCGTACAGAAAGTTCACTCCTTCACAAAAGTCAGATTTAGGTATATAATTATACCTATACTCGCCGCCTGCAAGCAAAATTGAAACTTATAACCGCGCACGAACCGTGAATCTTCTTTGCGCGCCGCAGTTTTATGACCGAGCTGTGAGGCACAGGGTTGTCACTTGACAAGTTTTTGTACCTATACCTACTGATTTATTATTTTTAAGATAAATATGTAGGAATTACAAACGTTGATTCTGTAAATATGATTTTTTTATCCGGAGATAGAAACATTTATAGAGATTATGTCTGATTCTCACGGAAGTAAGGTATGTCACAGCCGTATTCCTTTGAAAATATGTCGGTCAGTACCTAATATTGTTTCTGGGCAACCAATATTCAATAAATTAAGGATGTTTATTTTAACTATTACTAAGTAAGGACTTCGGGACCTTTCAATATCGTTCGGAATTTAAAAATGTTATTTATGCTTCCTTGTTCTTCCGTTTATTTAGACATTCGTAAAGACATCTTTTATACGGATTAGATCGAGAATTAGATTTCGAAGCCATTGTGTATTTTCAATCTTGCGCGAGCGCCACGTGACACGACTATCCTGGGAGCCGAGCGGCAGCCCACTGCCATACGCCTGCCCGGGAAGCGCGCCGGCCAAATGTACCTAAACTGCGTAGTGAAAACCCCCTGCTACGACTTCTCTTTTAATGTAAAGTCGAAAATCGTCGAAAAACTGTCGAATAATCGCAATATCGACTCAAAGATACATCGAAAAATCACTGTGCTTCAATAAGATATGTGGAAAAAAGTAGAGAACTTCTGTAGAAATGGTTCAAAGGGCCTAGAATCGCAACGACAGAGTAGCACTCCAAACCAACGGAAGCCAAACCAACTCCGAAATAGGCTGCAAAATGTTAAACACCGTCTTCGAAATGTATATGACACAGTTTTACTTAAAAATGAACAGTGCATATTTTTAAGCGACGAAAACCCCTTCAAGCTGGATTTTTTGTTCTACCGGGTCCCGTAGTACTTCTACTATTCGCAAAGGAGAACACCTGAATGAGAACAAAACGCCAATTTTTGCCGAAAATGTTGAATCTGTCTTAGATCCAACATTTTCGGTAGTATGTAATATGTAACATGTGTGGTAGGTACAGGGTTGCAAAAAAACGGTTTTTTTTCTGTCTTGAAAAAAAAACCGTGAAAAAGAACAGTTTTTTTACTGGAATATGTTTTTTTTTCAAAAGTACGAAATCTCAAAATTTGCAAGGCAGTTAATACTCTTATACGGTTGTTTTAGACTTTATGTTAACTATTAAACTAATTTAATTTAACAACTTTAATTTCTGGTTTTATTAAACTTATATTAATGAAATATGTAGTGGTACTATGCTGCTGATAGTTCTAGTAAATAACTTCAAAGTTTTTTTTGCATTTACTGAGAATAGTTTAGTTACATAACAGACATACCTGCTTTACTGTACTTAGTTTTAAGTTATATGAATAAATCACGAAAAACCGTGTTTGTCGTAATATTTGTTCATCTGAAAAAAACCTTATTTAGAAAAAAAAAACAATGGTGCCAGGTTTTTTTTCATAAATTTGAAAAAAAACATTTTGTTTTTTTTCTGTTTGCAACCCTAGGTAGGTAATATGCAAATGTGGTATGAAATCTATGGCGTACATCACTACTTCCACGATGACTACCGATCTTTACATAAAGAAGTGTGTACAAAATGAATTCTGTCACTGATTAGACGCCACAGGGGCTCTACTTTATTTTGGCCCTATTTGGCTAGTTGCCACTGTGCCCCCTGCATCAGAGAGTGGATGGAAACCCACGACGTGCATCATGCTGCTAAGAATATGAATCCGCCAAATTACCCTTAGGTATGTCCCATCGAGGATGTGATGGGTAATCATGAAGAGAAAACTTCAGAAAAGATTCTCGGTAGCGGATTCCGTAAAAAAAAACTTGGCTCAAGCGTCGACATTGGTTACAGTAAATGTTGTCCGCATCTGATGAGAAACGTCCAAAGCAAACGACGAAAAGTCGCCAGAAAACAAAGGTAACAGGTGTCTTAGTCAACACTAAAACGTTTAAAAAGGTCTTCCAACCATATGCTCAGAACATACTTATGCAAAATAATAAACTTTTAAAAAGCATTTACACATTTCACTTGTCCTTATACTTCTCGATACAGTCTTTATATGGCACTGATTCACTGTTCATATCTTGACACACTTACCTCTGACTGTCTTCCACAGGACTTTGGAGGGAGCTCTGAAGTGGAATGGTCCACGAGCGGGGTTCACATTGCACCGCTTGCGCAGGAATGACATGAACTTCAGCTTGTTCCTGTAACATAACCAAAAATTTAGCATGGGCATACATTTGTCACATTTACAAATGATTTTTTTTTTGTATTCAGAACATTTTAGTTCACAACACATGTTTTGGCAAACATTCAGTCGCAAATTACCCAAAATAATAACATCATTTTAAATTAATTACAAGATATATAGACAATTTTCCAGATGATAAAATGTAGGTGATCAATAAAATCACATGCCATGCTGATTTAATCTATAAAACTTTAAATATAATTTAAGTATTACACGTAAATAATAGACTGCATGAACAAGCTTACCTGAAGAAGTTACCAGAGATGTTAAGTTGCTCACAACGAACAACGACGACTTTGTTGCCTTCCAAGAGGACCTTGGCGATGATTGCGGCCAAGCGGCCGAGCAGATGGCCACGGCCATCGATCACAATGGCCTGGAACACCAAAACTTAGGTTATACCAATGTTCAAGCGCTGACGTCCACCTATAACCTCAAATTTTTTGTAACCAAAAATAATCACTCCATATGAAATGAATTCCAAGTTTACTCTATAACAGTGGCTAAGAATGAAATAAATTGCCAACATTGAGCCTTAAAATAACAATTAAATTGACACATTACAAGTAAATGCTAAAAGCTCGCACGTGTATCCAAGTGTGGGCATTTAGTCAGGATTTTCACCGTTTAGCACTCCAAATCACTGGTATAATAATCTAAACTAAATTATACGATGAAATTACTCGACATTTTGTTATTTTATGCATAATACACTAATACTTTTCTAGTTTTCGGCTCCTCACCTTATTACTAAAGCCCGTCATTTTCGCGAACACAACGGAAAAGAATATTTTTTTTAAGCAATATGGCCACCGGATATTCACGAAATCATAGACAAGTAGACTAGCACGACAGACAGTTGCGCGCAATGTGCGACTTGTTGAAGCGTTTTTAACAATGTTTCGAACAGCGATATTGACGTCTAGTCTACTGACAATGACATTCTTGACATTTTCGGCGAGAATATAAATAAATACTTTCCGTCCAAAATTACGTGTATTACTGAGAGTGGTCTAGTATTTTATTGAATATTGTTAGATTTTTAACTCGTTTACATCAGTAAAGATGGAGATCCCTTATAAAAAAATATTTATCTACATATTAACATTCGCTGCCTATGCATACACGGGCATAGGTTCGAGTATGTTACGGAATTTAAAAGATGCAGTATTGTCCGCTGAATCAGTTTTCGGAGACCTATTTCGCAATACTATTACGGTCGCAGAAAAGTTTAAATCATTGCACGAGATATTCGATGCAGCTGTGGAAGAGGAATGTGTATTTTCATGTCCTGAAGGTAACCTATAATATTTTGTCATGTATATTGCATTTTTAAAATTTATTTGCTTTTGACTTACATAATTATTTCTTTATTTTCAGGTCAAAAACCAGTAAGGAATAGAAATCATGTACCAAAGCCTAATGGCTGTGGTTCCCTTGGTTTTGATATTTCATCAGAATATTTGCCACTGGAGCAGATGACCACTTGCTGCAACACACACGATATTTGCTATGACACTTGCAACAGTGGCAAAGAAGTCTGTGATCTAGAATTCAAGAAATGTTTATACAACTACTGTGATTCTTATAAATCTGTAAATGTTGCTGGTGAAACAATAACTAAAGGTAATGTTTTACTGTATTTTTCCATACATCTTTATAGCTTTAGCACAGTTTATCTAAACTAAACTAAATCTTCATGAGTTCTTGAGTTTCTAATAGAGCAGAGCATTGTATTTAAATTAGGTGTGCTCCGTGCCCACCCCTGACATACATCTCATCTCATTATGCATTAACTTGGCATATGTCCAAAAGCACATTATACAGACTTTTACAATAGAACCAATGATTTCATCATGAATTTTATGATCATGCATTTGTTACCTACAATAGTTCAAATAAGCAATAACTAGTGTTCTGCTCTACTAATCTCAAGAACATTATCTACTAAGTAAATAAAATAAATGTGACACTATTTTGGAAAAGGTACCATTTGGCCGAAGGCACTTATGTTGTACTTTGTATAGATTCAATATTGTATTTGAGCAATAAAATAAAATTATCTTTCACACTGAAGATTTTGAACTGAAGACCTTTAAAGATTGACTTGTACTAAAGAAAGTTTATCTTATTATTTACAGGTTGCAAAGCTGCAGCCAAATTACTCTTCACGGGAACATTAACCCTAGGTTGTAAATCCTATCTGGATGCACAGAAAAATGCTTGTTACTGTCCACCTCCAAAGAACAAGTACAAGAAATATACAACAGGAGATGGAGACCTCTAGCTTATGATATAGGTGTAGGTCAATTATTGATTATGTAACAGGCAATTTTAAGTTAGGCTGGATCATAATTTTACACTGTTGCCAAAAAATAATTAACAGTGTCCGAGAGGCAACCGGATGGCTCACGGTATTTAAGCTCCCTATGTGTTGTGGAACCATCCTGTGCAACCTGAACTGACCCACGTAGGACTTTGTTTTCATCCCCCTTTTTGGTTTCCAACTCTGACGGATCAATGACTGAGCAGCCGGTGCTTGTTCTTCATCACTTACAGATACTCGAAATTGAGGAGGGGGAGGCTGAAAAACAAAGGTGGGTCAGTGGAACTACACGTCATTGCTCTGAAATATATATACACATTCAGTTCAGCACCTTCCTGGTAATGAAATTTTTTTTTTTATATTTTGTTATGGCCGTCTCTTATTTTTTCTTGCCCGCATTGTTTTTTAATTAAAGGTTGTGTTTGTTATTTATCAAGTTAGAAAAGACAAAAATCAAGCTAACATTGTTTTGTAGCTGTCTCATTATACAGCCTTGGCCAGAAGTGTTGAGCACCCTTGCGATTTTCATACAAAACTCGAAAGTTTAGAGCGGCGTTTCTATCTTTTTTGAAGTTATTTTATCAATTAATTCAAACTGAACAGGCATGTTTTGTTGAAGTGAGTAGTAACTGCATAGAATATTTGCAATTTGTCGCACAGACTTAAATTCGCATTTTTGGGACCTCCACTTTTCATATTTTATAGGTACCTTGAAGTGAAGTTTTCTAGATATATCAATAAAATATACTATTTTACGTCATCGTACATTGTTATGATAGGGAAATAATACTTAACATCAAAATTGTAAACAAAAAAGAGCTATGCTCAACACTTCTGGCCAAGGCTGTAAATAAACATTATGTTGAACTCTGAATTTAGAACTGTGATTTAACAATAAAGTTCAACCAAAGAAAATGTATTTGTAAGTTGAAATAGAACTCATTTACTGAACTTATCCAGTTTTACCACTAGGACTATTATATGCCAAAGAACTGGTTTGTATTATCATATCATATCATCCAGTTGTTATTTTACTTGCCAAAAATAATTAAGCGCAAACTGATTAAGTGGAGTTTTTGGGGTACAACTTACACCAAATATAATTTACCAAATCTCTTCTCACTATTATCTTCCACTATTGGGCATCAATACCTATGTACAGTCGTTTGTACATTGTAACAGGATTCAAGCTTAACTATGGGAAATATAAAACAACAACCTGTAGTTTATTTAAGATTTTGTGTGATAATTATGATAATGTAGTTGATTATTATTTCATTCTGGTCGATAATTTTAATTGATTCATTAAGTTATTTACTTATTCCTGGTACATAGTATTATTTTGGTTTAATTTAAAGTGTTAATTTGTAATTTAGGGAAAATTCTATGCATCATGCAAGTTTTGTGAATAAAAATATTTTTATACAGTAAATAAAACGATTCATTACATTTTTGCAGTTTATTGTTATAGTATTAAAAAATTGCATCTTACTTTTTATCCTCATGGAATCTTTTCATCGTTATATCTAAATATTAAATAATTTATTTTTAAATTTAGAGAACAGGCCTTTCCTACTGTATCTAACCAATACTAAGTGGACGCACAATTAAAACATATATATGTTATACCAACATATGTTCAGCTTATAAAAATAATTCTCGCAATCTAAATAAATGCATTTAAAAATAGTTCATATTAAGAAGTTACTTCATTGTTCAACTGGAACTAGTGATAATATTAATATCTTAGTTTCATATTTTGTGTAAGCTACACTGGAGATACTTTGTGATCTAAATCTATGTTAGCAATTCCTTGATCTCATCCTTTTCAGCAGCTTCTATGTACGGAGTTCCATCTGGGGTTTTTCCATCCTTTGAAGCACCCTGTAATGTATAAGGAGAAACATGTTCCATGTTGTAAAAAAGTGAAACTATATAAAGATTGAATTTCATACATTAATCTGGAGTTGCTTTTTTATTTAGTGGAAAATACCACAAATTGGAAACAGATGTCCATTACAATGAAAAGATCAACTGTGAAGAAGTCTAAATAGTGTATAATTTGAAGCACATTGGACCGGCAATCCGAAGGATGTGGGTTCGTATCCCATGATGTTCTAGAGTTCTTTGCAGGTGATCTTTTCATTGTAATGGACATCTGTTTCCAATTTGTGGTATTTTAATAATAAAAAGGACTTTAATCATAATAAAATTACTAATGAAAAATATTAAATCACCCTTTAAAAAATACTGACATCAAATAACCAAACGCACATCAAAGCAATATTTTGATATTTGTTTCAATGGTATTTCCTGATGCTAATCAGTCTTCAGTTAGGTTATGACAATTTTTTTGTATCTTTAAATACTAGCCATTACTAAATAAAAATTATAGGGCAAACAACTTAGATAAATCTCACTTGATGTCATGATCATGACAGTACTTTTAAATGATGATGTTGAACCAGTCACTTGTGGAATGTTCCTGATTCCAGTACTGGATGCCTACCATGGAACTACTTCATTTGTCTTAAGAGGCTAATGCCTCTCTATCGCTTATATAAGCAAGAGTGACAAATAGGCAATTTTCGAATTTCCATGTTTGACTAGTCACTAGCTTTTACCTAGTTACCGGCCATTTCTTATATTACCTTGTTAGCCAATAGACTTCAATAAAAATACCAACCACATAAAAAATAAATTATACAGTTGAAAAAAGTACTTTAATGGGAGTCAATCTTACTTTATTACAAGTTTTTTTCTCACATTTGAACTTACATGTTTTAGCAACGTCTTAACACAGTCAGTGTGGCCCTCCCATATGGCTGCCAGAATAACAGATATGCCATGTTTGTCAACCATCTGAAAATAGGTTTTTAATGGTTTATTACTGTGTCATAGTGTATTTTGTTTTCCAATTTGAATGTTACCATTGCGAAACACAATCATGTTTTACTGCAATCAGAAGAATGAGAATAACTTTATTTGGTCTTAAGCTACCTCTTTTAATGCCTGACATGATTTTAAAATACATACATGAAATTATTTAAAGTCTGAATCAGTGATGTTTTTAATCTGTTCCATAATTATTTACTCAAATGAAGTTTACTCAAAAGAACAAAGACAACCTCAAATAAAATAAGTAATGTTAATGTACTATACTGATGTACTGTGAGTTTCAATCAGTACATTGTAAACCGGTACAGGCCGGTATTAGCAATAAAAAGCAAGTGGATTAAGTCCTGTTTTTATCAAAATACTGACCTCCATATTAACAAAATGACAAAGCAATAGTTAGGGAAAAGTTTTACATACATTGGGATCTGCCCCCTTATCCAGCAAGTAGTTCAATACAGCTGTCTGCCCGTAATCAGCCGCGTAGTGAAGGGGTACTCGTCCGTCTAACAGTGCATTCACATCTATTTTCTGAAATTATTAACAACATAGTATTAGTACTAAAGGAATCTGATCCTTAAATTTTACTGCATCAACATCGCAAATATTGACTTAGACAGTATTTAAAATACGACATAGTAATTCTATAACAGAGCATATATTTATAAGAATTATAAGTTATGGCAGATCTAGTCGAATGAAGTGAACAATTGGAATAAGAACAACAAATGAGTCACCTTTAAAATTCTAGTCAGTTAGGTGCCGTATGATAAACTTGAGAATGCTATAAACTATGCGAAGAAATGCTTTCTCTTGCCATCACGTCTGACTGTGCAGATTCCAATAATCACAAGCAAAAACAAAGATTGCATTCGCACAAAGATAGATTCTTACCTTGTTTTCTATAATATCTTTCACTTGATCTATATCACCATTTTTGATACCCCAAACTAACTCACTCATCTTGGCGTACTTAATGCAATATACTGGTAAATAAGACTATATTTTTGATTTCAAAATTCCGGAATACAATGGCGATGGTTCACGTCAAGTGACATCTGTCAGTGAAGCGGCAGCAAATGTGTTACCCGACTTGTTTGAGTAAATGTTTTAAACACGTATCAGCTTTATATTTAAAATGCCTAAAGAGGTCTACTGACGTAAGCCACTGGTCAAACGGTTATGGATTAAGAGCTGGCCACGTCAGATATGACACAATAATGAGAGCAACAAAATCGATCTGGCAAGATTACAATACTATCCTTATTGATAGATACGGGCATCTGGCAGCTTTTAATGGGTGGAAGACAAAGTTTTTCAGTTGGAAAAAAGTTATGCCAAAATAGGTAAAAACTGCCGAAGTTGCCTTATTTATAGAGGACGGGGCCTATATTTTAACATTAGAAACAAAAACATTGGGTATTATTTCGGAAACAGAAACAGTAGGTGAAAAACTATGAATTACATTATACGTCGTTTTGGACTACTATCCCCCATCAGAAAGTTTTGGCAGTAATATAATCTAATTATTTATATAATTTCCCATAAGACTGCATCAAAATCAGAACTCCAGGATTTGTATTCTTAAAGTGGTTTGCTTTCTTTGACCTCCACCACTTTACAGCTGCCCGATGGTCGGATCTAGAAATAAGCATAGTATAGCGCCAAAAAAAAGCCAAATAGCAAACTAACGAGAGGGGTTTCGTCGCTCTCATTATTGTGTCATATCTGACGTGGCTAGCTCTCCGTCTATTAGCACAAGATGGAACTATAGTAAAACCGGCCAAGAGCGTGTCGGCCCACGCTCAGTGTAGGGTTCCGTAGTTTTTCGTCCGTCACAGTAAGTGTCCCCACTTAAGAGTTAAAATAACACCGCCATGTAGGATATGATATGAGCGTTCTACGTACAGCGACATCTATCGGCAAATTAAGTAAACTATTGCGCGCGAGCTTAAAGTATGGAAGATGATTTTTATGGGATAATTCTTTATTGCGTGAACCGATTTTCACCGTTTTTACTTTATTTGAAAGCAAGTATTTTCATTGTAATTTTGTAGAAATTACAGGTACAATACACACCTGCTTATACGGTTAAATTACAAACTTAGTTCAGAAATAATTTTGTATTTTTTTTTCAAAAACTATTCAACCTATCAAGTTCAAAATAATTTTCCTAGAAAGTTTTTATAAAGGTTTACTTTTCAGATTTTTTTCATATTTTTAAAACTTATGGTTCAAAAGTTAGGGGGGGGGGGACACATTTTTTTTTACTTCTGCAGAGATTATTTCCGAAAATATTTACATTATTAAAAAATGATTTTAGTAAAGCCCTATTCATTTCTAAATACCTATCCAACAATATATCACACGTTAGGGTTGAAATGAAAAAAAAAAAATCACTCCCCACTTTACGTATAGGGGAGGTACCCTAATAAAACATTTTTTTCCACTTTTTATTTTACCACTTTGTCGGCATGATTGATATACATATTAGTACCAAATTTCAGCTTTCTAGTGCTAATGGTCACTGAGATTATTTGCGGACGGACGGACGGACGGGCAGACATGGCGAAACTATAAGGGTAGTTGACTACGGAACCCTAAAAAGGGGTTCCAAAAACAAGACACTAAAAACCATTACTATCTGTGGATTTTCTCGTTATTTTTTTGAAACTTACTCAATAAAAAGGACGTCATTGTTTTATTGTTATTTTCCAGCTTGAGCCCACGACACTGAACCTAGTTAGATAAGTCTCCTAGATGAGATATGTATAATTAGTCACGTCTTTAATGGGGGAATACGAAATGCCGCTGCTGCACTGAAAAAAAAAGTACGGCATTTTTTTTTTAAATAAAAAATCCGGATTCTAGTATGATAAGTCTCCTAGATTTCCTTTGTTCCTCGAAGCAGGGGAGGGGTAGGGCTACGCGATAATGTGGTGCAGCAAGCCCCCGTGAGTGGCCTTGTCAGTGGCAGCAGCAACAGCATCACAAGTTTGTAGATGTATGCCAAAACTAAGCGCCTGATCTTTTAAAATATAACATCATTTTAATAACGTAACATATTGTTGCAGTTCAGGCGCTAGGTTTAGGTTACATAATATCTTGTCTTGTTACTGTTATAAAAAGTTCAGGCGCTTTGTTTTGGCATACATCTACAATCTTTTGATGCTGCTGCCACTGACAAGGCCACGCACGGGGACTTGCAGCACCACATTGTCTTGTGGCCCTATCCCTCCCCTGCTTTTAGCTACAAAGGAAATCTAGGAAGCTTATCATACTAGAAACCGGATTTTTTATTTTAAAAAAATGTTATAAAATTACTAATTAATACTTAGTAACGTCTTTAATGGGGGAACACGAAATGCCGATGCTGCAATGCAAAAAAAGTGGCGACACATTTTATAATTTTTTTTTAAATAAAAAATCCGACATACTTTATAACTTCATGACATATTTTATAACTTCAAGACACTGAACTATCTAGTTCGATAAGTATCCTAGAAGAGATATGTATAATTAGTAATTATACAATCGAGTGTATTGTATAATATATAAGTAGTAATTATACATATCTCTTTTTTTTTTATTATTATTTATTTATTTGTCCAGCATAGGTTACAGGTTCTTACAAATTACATTTGAGTTTCACTATGTGGCGCCTTACGGCATACAAATTTAGAGCATGCATGTCAGCTTCAGTCCTTAATTGTATAATTACATGTCCTTATCCTCTAAAAATTCATTTACAGAGTAGTATTTTTTCCGAAGTAAAAAAAGTTTTAACATACTTTTAAACTTATTTAGGTATTGTGATCTTATATCTTCTGGTAATTTGTTATATAATCTAGGTGCCATCGCGGCTACATTTTTTTGAAATAGCGCCGTGTCGGGTATGAAAGGATGTAATACTCTCCCACACAAACGTGCGCTTCTAAACCTTAAGAATAGATGGGAATTACATTTAACAAAAACACACATTTCGTAAATATATAAACATGGAAGCGTCAGGATTTTAAAATTTTGAAAATGAAGTCTACAAGAGTCGAAATAGCCAAGTCCGCATATCGACCTAACACAATTTCTCTGAGCTAGAAACGCACTTTTTTGATCTGTGGAGTTGCCCCAAAATATTAGTCCGTACCTTAACGTTGATGTCACAAAAGCATGGTACGCAGTGAGCACTGCCGATAGATTTACCCTTTTTCTTAAATTATTTAAGGCATAAGAATATTGGCTCAGTTTTTTACATATAGAGTCAACTTGATATTTCCATGTCAGCTTATTGTCTACGTTTAATCCTAAAAATGTGGTTATGTCAGTTTCATAAATTTTTTGTCCCTTATAAGCTATGTTAAGATCAGGTGTAACGGTCCTTTGTTTAAATGTCATAAGTTTAGTTTTGTCCAAGTTAATTTTTAAATTATTTTGTGTTAACCAGTCTATAATTGTGCTTAATGTCCTATTGATGCCTGCTTCATATGAATCTACGTTATTTCCTGAGAATATAATAGTGCTATCGTCAGCAAAGAATACCATTGGGTGGTCAACGGTAGTTGGCATGTCATTTATATAAATGAGAAAAAGCAGAGGGCCTAAAACAATCCCCTGTGGAACGCCATAACGAACTTCCCTTACATCCGATGAGTAAGTTAGTTCCATCTTTGACTTGGTGCATACTTTACTAATTTGAGTCATTTGTGTTCTTCCGCTTAAATAAGATCTTAATAATTTATGGACATTGCCACGTATTCGGTAACGGAAAAGTTTGTCTAAAAGTATTCGGTGGTCAACATAATCGAACGCTTTCGACATATCCATATATAATGCACAGACTGGGATCTTCTTATCCATATTCTTTAAAACGATTTCTATAAAGTCGTAAATAGCCATATTAATTGACATACCCTTGCGGAAACCCTTCTGTTCATTAGCAAATAGGTTGTTGTGCTCAAAGTAATTTGACACACTAGTAAATATATTTTTCAATAATTTTGGAGAATATAGGAATAAGTGCTATTGGTCGGTAATTATTAATATTTTCTTTGCTATCTTTTTTATAGAGAGGTTTAACAATGGTTGTTTTTAATTTATGTGGAAATTCACCATGTATAATACACAAGTTAATAATATGACTAAGAACAGGTGAGATTATCTCTGCTACGTTTTTTACTATAATTGTACTAATACCGTCATAACCAGTACTGTTAGTGTTCTTAAGACGGTTAATTATGTTTTTAATGTCGTCAGGATTAGATGGCAGCATAAATATAGATTTGAGCGTATTCAATGTCATTTTGTTATTGTGATTTTTAGAGTCATTATTTTCGTCATTAATGGGCTGAATTTGGTCAGTAAAATTATTATTAAATTCCTGTGCAATACGTTTCGGGTTTTTAATTATAACGTTGTTATTCGTAATTATTTGTGAAATATGTTCTCTTGGTTGATTTAACTTTGAATTATTGATTATTTTCCATGTAGTTTTGGACTTATTATCAGCATTATTTATAGTCTGATTATTTTGCGATTTCTGAGTTAAGTATATAATTTTTTTGAGTCGTTTAGAGTACTCTTTAAAATATTCTTTATCGCCCTTTTCACGAGAAATACGACATTTCCAAAGTAGGTACCTTTTCCGCTTACAGCAGTTTTTTATACCTCTTGAGATCCATGTAGGTTTTTTTATACGCGGATATTTTAAATCTCCGGTAAGGAAAGCACAAATTGTAAAATAGCTCAAATAAATCATAAAAACCATTGTACGCTTCATTGGGATCATCGGAGAAGTATACCTCATTAAATTTAAGATTTTGCAAGCATTTGAAGAACTTAGCAATATTTTCTTGGCTTAGATCTCTCTTTTTTATGTACCAGCGATTCAGAACACTAGTTGTCTTCACTGGGCATTTTATAATTTGGGCTGTGTGATCGGAAAGTGCTAATTCGACCACTTCAGTCTTACTTCCACGAACATTGTGTATTATGTTATCTATACAAGTTTTGCTACTTCTTCTCTTCTAAGAGACTTCTCGAACTAGGTTCAGTGTCTTGGGCTCTTGTTCTATTACACTTTATGTTTATGCCACATACAATACACTTTCTTATTTTTGCAACTTATTCGTTAAAGCCCGTTACACTTGCCTAGTTAGCTTCCTAAATGATTTAGTTCCTAAATTTAGTAATAAAATGGTTTTTTTGGCCAAAGTGTTGGCAGGAATGGCGGGCAATGATAGCCCGACTAAATTATGTAAACCGGTTATGCTCAACTGTCAGCTATTTACAAACGTGTTTTTAAATTATTTGCGTATCAAATGTTGATAGGCTCTACCGCGAAGTCGAAAATTTAAGTTTTATTTTATTCGTCTCTATCGCACTTGCATATTCAAACAAAATAGACTCAAATAAGACAAAAACTCTCAAACAAAGCATTTTCGTAAGTACTTATGATTACAATTAATTTCCATAAACAATATATAATTTATATCATATCAACTAAGTATGGTTGGTTGAAAACAGAATGAAATAAGGTGTCAATTAGATACGACTTAAACTTGAAATGTAGTGACGCCGTTTTGAAATATTTGTGCTGTAGGAATAAAATAAACTTACGTCATTTTAAATCATATTGTGTGCCATTAAGTTTAAAGTTAACAGAAATTTTAGAGATTTAAGATCCCCGTGACTAAGGTACTGCTACGACGAATTTCTAAATTTTTCGGCCTTTCGGGTTATTGCGGTATACGTTTAAGGCAGTTTTGATTATGAGAAACTCAAATATGAATATAAAGTTGTATTTGTGTCAATTAAATATTTTTTTAACGAATTTATAGTAATTTGCTATTTTTTCTATGAAATCGGCTATTTCTTAAAATGGTCTTAAAATCTTATGCGCCCACCAATCTTATGATTTAGTTTGATGAATGGGTTCTTTAACTACTGTCAAATTTTAGAGCGGTCGTTGTTAAAGTAAGGTCAAAAAATTGCAACTGTAACTGGTCTTTTTCAGTCAGTAATATACTCTCAGTGCACCTAACTTGACGCTTATCAGTTTAAAGTTATGAGCGGCTGGTAGAAAATGTCTATAGGCATTACGTCTGGCTTTTCAAATCATATTTTGTGCCATTAAGTTTAAAATTAATAATAATTTTAGTGTTTTAAGACCCCCGTGAATAAAGTACTGCCATGACGAATTTCTCCAATTTTCGACTTATTGCGGAATACTTTTACGGCATTTTTAATTACTAGACACTTGAATATGAATATGCAGTTGTGGTTGTGCCAGCTAAATATTTTTTTTAACGAATTTATAGTAATTTGCTATTCTTTCTATGAAATCGACTATTTCTTAAAGTGGTCTTAAAATCTTATGTGCCCACCAGAATGGTCTTAAAATTGGGATTTGGTTTGGTGAATGGATTCTTTAACTACTGTCAAAATTTGGAGCGGTAGGCTCGTTGATAAATTTAGGCCAAAAAATTGCAACTTCAACTGGTCTTAAAATCTTATGCGCCCACCAGAATGGTCTTAAAATTGGTACGTAGGTTGGTTGATGTGGGCTAAATCATGTGTCAACATTTGGAGCGGTAGGCTCTTTGATAAATTTAGGCCGAAAAATTGTATTTTCAACTTGATGCCATACATACTTGTGGCCATTTAAGACCTTTAAGACTTATGTTTTCATGATCTCCGAGATGGGCTCTACAACGCTTTATGGAAGATAGAGAAGAAGAGCAGAAAATTGGTTAGGATTTTGATGAATTTCCAGTTAGGCGGGCTCCAGCACTAACAGGAGTTGGACACAACAGGTTGGGCCCTACAAATTGCCATGTCTAATAGCCGTTTTACTCTTTGCACCCACCGTATACGCGACGAGGCGAGGGACAGAAAATATGTCATTGGTTCTCATTTGCACGCGTACGATTGTGTATGCGCACATCTCTTTCATCAGTGTTTATGTTTGCGTAATGTTACCCCCCCTGATGTACTGGCAATTCAATTTCAAGATAACCGACTCGACTGTCATTTTAAAATAGTAATAACTAATAACAAAACATAGTTATAAAATAAGTTTTATTTTATCGTTAAGTTACTATAATATTATACTAAATGGATCTGAATTATATTCCACGGGATCCACCGCATGCCACAAAGTTTATAGTGGTAAGATTTCTAAGTAGAATAGTTGTTCACCTTCAAAATGACTTTGAAACTTAATTTGTTGGTTACTTTTTTTAGGATTTGTTATTTAGCAAGATATATCCATTAATAATTAGAATACGTACGCGCTTGCAAGCCGATACGGAACAAGAAGAGGAGGCCACAAATGTTCAGAATGTATTTACCTTATGTTGCAGTCAGATTAAGAAATGTGTACTCAACTTGTTCGATATCTTTAAACTCGAAAATCAGGAAGGGCTATTACTACAGGTTTGTGTTTCAATTTAGATTTGTTTTAGTTCAATTTACACAAGGTTTAAAAAGATGGTACAATGGTTTGAACATATTTAGCTTGGCGTTAATACATCCGAATTTTAATCTGGAGGTTTCGAGTTCAAACCCTGGCTTTAACTACTTTTGGAACTTGTGTATGAAATATCATTTGATTTTTTACCAGTTTCCTTTTGGCGAAGGAAAACACCACAAGGAAACTGGACCTTATCCCAATAAGGCCTGGATTCCCCTCCAGGGTTGAAATGTCAGATGGCAGTCCCATTCGTAAAAACTAGTGCCTACCAGTATTCATGGGATTAGGTTGCAAAAGCCAAGGCAAACATTAGGAGGATGATGGTATTGTTGCCAAGAAGTTTATTAAAATATTTTATTTTATTTTAAGCTGTAAGTTAATTGCTGTTTTTTTTTCAGGATAGTCGACAATGCACCAATGAGAGATTATCTTGGTGTGTCAACAGACTTGTCATTGTTGAAGATAAATTAGATAAGTTAAAATACATGGCTGAGCAGGCTGAGAACCCTCAAAATGATATTAGTTGTGAAGACTCTCTATTTGCAACACCCATGTACTTTGTCAATTGGATGGATCACACATTCGAGACTCTTTCTAAGCTGGCTGAAATTATTTACAAAAATGATTACAAAGAAAATGATGAGCTCTTTTTTGAGTGGAAAATTGAAGTAAGCATGTAGGTAGAGTGTCTGGAAAAAATTATGTTTACGAGTCCAAATCTAACTGTACTGGTAATGGTCTATTTAACGGCCTCCTAGTCCAGTCGGTAGTGACCCTGCCTATGAAGCAGGAGGTCCCGGGTTCGAATCCTGGTCAGGGCATTTGTTTGTGTGTTTATCACAGATGCTTGTTCCTGAGTTAGGGATGTTTTCTATGTAATGAAGTATTTATCAACATTTATCTATTGTATATATTGTCATCTAGTACCCATAACACAAGCCTTTTTGAGCTTACTGTGGGCCTAGGTTTGCTATTAGTCATTAAGTACAAAGGTAGTCTGTGCTTATTTTTATGTCACACTACATGCCGTATTATTATGATGAGCTCCAGTTTCTATACCTAGCCTGTAACTGCCAGGCCAAAAATAGGTGTATGTGCATTCATTTGTGATTTACTAGCTTAATGTTTATCCAGCATAAGGCGTTGTTTCCACCAGAGATGAGCGAGGATGCATTGTGAGAAATGTGTTTGACAAGAACCAATAGAATCACTTCATTTACCCATCCTCGCAGAGTGCATCTCCAGGATTAGTTATTATTAAATACATTTCTCGCAACACATCTTCGCTCATCTGGTGGAAATGCAGCCTAATACTTGAGACACATGTGTAATGTAATTATAGATTGATGGTGGTTGCAAGTATTTCACTATTTCGGACCACATGCACACATCAAAAAATTGGATTTTAATTTATCCGTAGCTACCAACTTCAATCATTAAGTGTAATCATTTAAAAAGGATTTTATTACAGGTATTGGACTGTATGCGGGAGTTACACTCAGCCCTGGATGAGCTGCTACTCTCTGCAATGACACTATGCAAGTATTGCCTGCCATCAGACCAGATGATTGTTAAAACTCGTTGTCAAGTGGTAAGTAACAATCTGTACCTAATATGTGTATAAGAGAGGTACGGGCACTGCGGGTCAAGGTCACTTTGTGTGGTAGGGCACAGCTCAGTGATTTTCAAATATGGTACAGTACAGAGCTCGACTGTGGAAATACTGTCACCATACAGAAAAATAACCTAATAGCACTAATCATAGTGTTCTGTTCCTACCGATGAGTAAGGTTGCCAGAGAGCTGAAAGAGGTTGCAGTGTGTTGATGACTGCGGACCTTCTTGTCCCTTTAACTAACTAAACTTGTCTTATATCATCCTTGGTAAACACAGTCAATTTTCCTTTATATTAAGTTAAGAGGCCTTATTCCCAAAACGTGCGAATATCACGAAATGCTTCATTTTCTTTGAAAGCTATGGCGAAAATACTTATTTTTTTAGTCAACTATTCATGCATATAGTATAGTTCATTTTTTTATCTGGACGGCCAATGGAGCAAAATTATAACATATAAAAATAAAATATGCCCTGAAGATGCGTCTTAAACATGATTAAATTTAAATAGGATTTAAAATCAACATGAATAAGGAGTGTACTTTTGACCTTTTCATTTCAATATATTGTAATCTAATAACTATTAAATCAGCTTTTAAATGATATACATAAATAATTAAAATATTGCTACTAATTTCTATTCCTTTAGTGAAAACTAGTAATATAACTTAGTAACCAACTAGGTCCTACGGCCCTAATTTATGTATTCCCTTGCAGGTCCTAAGAGAAGCTAAAGTTTTATTTAATGACGTAATTGAAGGAGACATAGACGGAAAATTCACAGCCTCAATAAACTCACTTAAACTACCAATCATGCCAACCAATGTGAATCTTTCAATTGATGTCCTGAAGGATGTCCTCTATGTTTTGGAGACAAACACAAACACTGCTCTGCTAGCACTTGTTGTTCACTGCTTCAGTAACAGTGTGTCTCCTGTTGACATATTAAAAGGACACTTTGTGGACACAGGAGGGTGTCCATGTCATGATAGTAGCGAGGACAATATTGTGGACGATTGTGAATATGTACAGAACTTTGATCTGTACAGTGAGAGGCTTTTGCAGATTGGATCTTTTGCTGTGTCATGCTCTTCAGATCAGGAAAGTAAGCTTAAAGTTACCTACTAAAATTTAAATCATATTATTTGTACGATTGGAAACCTTCAAAAATTGTAAAGTGGGCTTCATTGGATATTTTTGAATGAAGATTTTGAATCAAGGAGAAATGGAAGAATCGAGGAATTTAATGATAACCTGAAAATATGAAATGTTGTCAATTAGTCTTAGAATAAATTAGAATTTTTCTAATATAGTCTGGCAAACCATTTCTGTCAGTAGAAAAACGCGGCAAATTCAAAATACGTACATGTGGCAACCCTTTGTGATGAGACACCGTATTCGTAACGAACATTTCAATTCACATTTCTTTTACATTTAATTTGTTTCTAGTGTCTTTCCCTCTCTCATCTTAAGCGCGAGTGAGACAAAACTCCTGCAACGTTCTAAATTGAATTTAAATTCGTTTTTAAGGCATATGTCCATTGCTTCAACCTGATTATCTGTTGCAGTTGATGACAGATCCGACGAAATAAATCCGTCTCCTTTGTACACACAGTAAATATCACCTAATGAAAGGGGCGGAAACACCAACTAAAATTAAAAACATAGAATTTGATGATCATTGCTGCTTTTTTCACTGATTCTTAGTGTTGTCATACTTTTGTTCGCTGTACATTGCTACTGCGTTCGTTGGCTGGCCAGACTATATCTACATGTATTCTTTCTTCAAATTTCTTGTTGGTTCTAAGAAAGAGTTCTTAAGAATATAAATAATTCTAGCGTGTGGTCAATACCTACTTCATTTTTTTACTTATTTTATTGTGAATTGCCTTCTTAAATACCGATGCTACTCTTCCCAAACATTTGCGTGCTTTGCAATGAAAGCTGCTAATAAAACTAGCCTTTTAATTTCGGTTGTAATTTGAACAATTAAACATCATTTCAGGAATAGTGTCTTTAAGAAGTGGGTTAGCAAGTCTGGAAGCCCTGGACCCCCACCTGGTGCCAGCATTGATGATGTCTCCCGGCAGTTGGCATGCTGGCTTCCTCACTGACGCCTGGCGCAAGGAAGTTCAGGAGATAAAGGACAGTGTTTTCCTGATTGTGGATCCAGCTGCATTTGCAGAGGTAAAAATAAAAGTTATGATTGCTGTAAAAAAAAGAAAGCCTCCAATGTAAGCTCACACTCTTGCATTAGAAACTTTAATGGATGTTGCCTTATTTTATTAATTTGAAATAAGGCTTTCACCTTTAGAGGCCGAAGACAAAACGCTAGGGAAGGAGATGACAAACTATTAAACTATTTTAAAAGAGATCATCGACGTATATCTAGATATACCTACGAGTATCTAGATATAGGGTAAATCGCCAGTAACTGGCCACCTTTTAGTAACTAGCCACCTTATGATTTCTATTTATAGGTGAATAAAGTTAATTTTAGTACAAGGTATAATTAAGTAAAAATTTCAATAACTGGCCACATTTTTGTTACTGGCCACCTATACTAAACATGAATTCTATTTAAAAGTGAAGAGAACTCATTTTAGTATGAGGAAAATTGCCAGTTACTGGAGATTTGCCTACTAGCCACTCGTTCAATAACTGGCCGCCTCTTACAAAAATGAGTTCTATTCACCTATACACAGAATTCATTTTAGTATAGGTGGCCAGTAACTGAATGGTGGCCAGTTACTGGCGATTTACCCTACGTCGGATATCGTTACTAGTACCGACTTTTATTGTGATTTTGTGCGTCTATAAGATATATTTAGGTAGGATATATAAAGGTAGCAAAATTTCCGATATTTAAAAAAAAAATGGCAACTAAGTAGGGGAAGCTGTTTTACCTTGGACAGTTTTCAACCGACTTCAAGATTTCGAAGGAGGAGGTTATCAATTCGTCTGGATCTTTGTTTTTTTTGCATTTTTTTAACGAATGTTCACCGATTATTCGAAGACGGCTGGACCGATTTAGAAAATTATTTTTTTGTTTGATAGAGTATACTTCATATTTGGTCCCATTGTAACCAGGTCAGGATTTGATGATGGGATCTTGGAGAAATCGAGGGAACTCTTCAACTATTATAGGCACACGTGTAGTGATTTGAGTATTTTTTACAGCAGCTCGAGCATTTGCTTTTGGAAAGGTGGATGCTAAGTGAAGTCGGTTCTTTTTTGTTTAAAACTATTTGTTAATGATTATTAGAGAAAAAATGTGTGATTTTCTAAAGATTGACTATTAAGCTACATTATTGCATGCTAAAAAAAACCGGCCAAGAGCGTGTCGGGCCACGCTCAGTGTAGGGTTCCGTAGTTTTCCGTCCGTCACAGTAAGTGTCCCCACTTAAGAGTTAAAAACTTAGTTCAGAAATTATTTTGTAATTTTTTTCAAAACTTTATTTGAAAGCACGTCATTTCATTGTGATTCTGTAGAAATTACAGGTACAATAAACACCTGCTTATACGGTTAAATTACAAACTTAGTTCAGAAATTATTTTGTAATTTTTATTCAAAAACTATTCAACCTATCAGGTTCAAAATAATTTTCCTAGAAAGTTTTTATTAAGTTCTACTTTTGAGATTTTTTTCATATTTTTAAAACTTATGGTTCAAAAGTTAGGGGGGGGACACATTTTTTTTTACTTCTGGAGCGATTATTTCCGAAAGTATTTACATTATCAAAAAAATATTTTACTAAACCCCTATTCATTTTTAAATACCTATCCAACAATATATCACACGTTAGGGTTGAAATGAAAAAAAAAACATCCCACTTTACGTATAGGGGAGGTACCCTAATAAAACATTTTTTTCCCCTTTTTATTTTACCACTTTGTCGGCGTGATTGATATACATATTAGTACCAAATTTCAGCTTTCTAGTGCTAACGATCACTGAGATTATCCGCGGACGGACGGACGGACGGACAGACATGGCGAAACTATAAGGGTTCCTAGTTGACTACGGAACCCTAAAAACGATACCATTACAGGTTTTGCGTTTTGACAGGGTTGGCTGTTAGAAAAAAAAGGGAAATGTGTCCAAGTTTCAACACCACTGATAATGTACCTTGGACATTCACCGACATTCCTTTGGGATGGCTGTTTGGAGAATAAAAACATATAATTATGGTCGCTCATGCACATATGCATAAAGAGAAAATTGTTCGTAATATTTCGTAGTTGAGACAGTTTTTTTTCTAACAATTAGTTCGCTTTATTTTAGTGATACTTAATAATTATTTTCGAAGTTTAAAATTATGATTATTTTTGATGTAGCACGAAATCGCTAACATGTAATGTGTTCAATGTGGTAGAATAGAATGAACGCAATTTTTTTTTAAGACCATGTCCAAGGTACAACAAATACCAGGTGTCCGAGGTACAACGTAGCTTCATTATTACTTTCCAAGCTTCGTAACTAAACTTAAATTTGACAAAAGGATTAGCTATAAGCTATAGCGACTAAGTAGGTAGTAGATTTAGATAAAAATAGCCTACATATCATAAATTACTTGAATATTGTTGGATGAAAGAACAATAAGCCAAAAGCAAAATCGAAAATATTTACTTTAAGGGGCCTAATTCCTTTTTTTCCGCTTTTAAGTAACTTACTCGCATGAAAAAATATGAATAGATTGATTAAATCGTTTACAAGAAAGGTTAAAAGTGGCATATACCTACCAACAATATTTTAAAAGAACCAGTGGGTTTCGAGAAAAAGTTGTTTGACCTAGGTTAAACTATGTCCAAGGTCCAGTTTCCCCTACTTGCCTACGCCACTTGCAGTCATTTTTAAGTACCTAAGTAATATACCTTACTTAAGTAAGGCGATTAATACCTTAAAAAGTGAATTCATTCAGCCATGCTTTATTTCAGAAATCAAAACAAATGATGCATCAAACCTTAGTAGAACTTTTCAACTTGAAAAAGTACGAGAACAACGTTGTCTGCGGTGTGATCAACCTAGGCGGCGTGGTTTGTGATTTTTTCAACGTGTACAAGGAACGCGAACCTGACGCGCTGTTATGCCATGAAGCTTTGCTGCCTTTACTAGCTGACTTGAACAAAGGTGAGTGGTAGATATCAGTGGGGAGACCATGGAAAAACATAAGTTAGAAGCCACAAAAGCTCGTACCTACTCCGCGTGTTAGTTATTTGACCATGGATCGTTTATCCGGGTATTTTCACTTAAGTGTTTACCATTAACGGCCGTTTAGCAATCGTCACAAAACTGACTGTCAATGTCAAATCCCATACCTATATTTTGTCAGGAACGTGACGGTTACACATTACTCAAAACACGACTTAAGTCGACTTAATGCCCATCCGTATGATGAACTTGTGATGTTCCAAAATGTTGGCCATCTAGTAAGTAACTATGAAAATATCGGCACGTGCAGTGTCAGTGTCTTAATACTATTGAGAGTGCTTGCTTTTTCTAACCTAATATTTGAACTGTGGGGGTGACTTGAGGCAAATTGGCATTATTCTACACGCTCTTTAAAATAAAGGAAGTGAACATAGCTGCGGCTTGCCTTCAGAATTGCATTGCACTCTGTCACAGTCAAATATTAATTGTTTTTAATTAATGACTTAGTTTGTTTGTCATACAGATCTGTCAAATCTATCGCTAATAGTTGTTTGTCCCTTTCCGTCGTTGAGACATTGTTGGAGACAAACTCAACAGAGATTTGCTAAGTTCTACGAATAATTGGGCTAAATTTTGCTTTGTACGTAATTTAGCCATAATCATTAATACGGATTCACCGTTCGTTAATCTTACTGCAATATAATAGTACTATTTGAAAGGCTAGTTAAGTGTGTTGCTGTAGCAAAATCCGATTGAAAGTCCGTTTTTTAATACACGGGTATTTATAAATGAGGAAAAAGGCACAAACTTATGCGAAGATGGCGCTACAATCGTTAAAAAAACATCTGATGGATCTGTAAACATAATGTCCTATATATCAAATCCATACACTCTTGGTAAAAAAATCTTGTAAAAACTGGCCAAGTGCGTGTCGGACCACGCATAATGGAGGGTTCCGTAGCTTCAATGGAATAAGAACCAGACTAATGCCAAAAGGTCGTATCTGCTGCCTATGGAAGAAGTTTTTTGGAAATAACTCAAAAATGGCAAGACCTATAATGTTCAAAATAATTTTCCTAAAAAGTTTATCATAATGCGCATCTTCTCAAATTTTTTCATATTTTTTGGACTTACGGTTCAAAAGTTACAGGGGGGAGGGGACGCTATTTTTCCGACTTTCGAAGCGATTATTTCAAAAAATGATATTACTAAACCCCTATTCATTTTTAAATACCTATCCAACAATATATCACACGTTAGGGTTGACATGAAAAAAAAAATCACTCCCCACTTTACGTATAAGGGAGGTACCCTAATAAAACATTTATTTCCACTTTTTATTTTACTACTTTGTCGGCGTGATTGATATACATATTAATACCAAATTTCAGCTTTCTAGTGCTAACGGTCACTGAGATTATCCGCGGACGGACGGACGGACGGGCAGACATGGCGAAACTATAAGGGTAGTTGACTACGGAACACTAAAAAGGGGTTCCAAAAACAAGACACTAAAAACCATTACTATCTGTGGATTTTCTCGTTATTTTTTTGAGAATAAAAGAAATCTTACTCAATAAAAAGAAATCAATAAAAAGGACGTCATTGTTTTATTGTTATTTTCCAGCTTTTCCATTAATTATCTTTTCAATTTACATAACTTCTTCAAATAATTTTAATAAAACACAATTCATTACCGAAGTTAAAGTGATTTTGTCAAGTGGTCTTAATACTTACTAATTAAAGGTGCGTAGGATAATAAGCAGCTTTACAAAACTTTCAGAACGGCCTGAGGCTTATAGCAATTTATTCAGTATTAATCTAATTTAAGATTAATTAATATTATTATCATTTTAATACGGCCGTACGGTTAGCATCAAAAGTAACTACGTTATCGAAGACGTCAAAAGCTCTTATTCCCTTTTAAAAAGGACTTTTGACGTCTTCGTTCGCGTAGCTACTTCTGATGCTGACTGTACTTCTACATGTATTATGGCGACAGAACTTAAAAAAAAACGAGTACCATACACACTGAATAGTTTGCCTGAAGACATCCGACTAGAACATAATAAACTTATATTTAAGAGAAAATTAAAGAAATATTTGTTAGATTCACTGTCATAGAATAAGCTTTTAATTTTAAAGTATTAATTGTAAAAAGTTTTTTTAGAAATTATGTATTTAATTTTTCCTGCAGACAAACTGTGAAGCAGTTTTGCGGGGCTTCTGTTTAAAATGTAATCTTTGTTGTTTGATTAATAATAATAACAAAAAAAGATTCCTTTTACCGGTAACATATAGGGTGATTGTGCTAGTTTCCCGTCCAGGTCCAGTTTACCTTTCTCTTGATTAAACTGCTGCAAATAAATGGGAAAAACTTTTTAAGGTCAACATAGTTAATATTTATAGTTTATTCTTTAGTAGATTTTTTAATTTGGGAAAACCTTGATGTATGGACGGAAAACTGACAAGAGTGGACGAAAACTGGTACAATCACCCTACCATATATGCGTTCAGATGATCACAGAATACGTTACTTACTTTGAAATCAAAGTTAATTGCATAAGTTTTGAATTGATAATATTGCTGTTTATATCCGCCTAAAGAAAACTACAAAAAACAGGACCTGATACTAGATACCTGACTATCTGACTGTTACAGTAATAATGAATCGAATCAAAATAAGTGTGTTTCAATTAGAACTAATTTCTTGCTCTCTTACTTTATGAAAACTGCGGAATGCTATCTAAGTATTTTAATTTTGTAGCTTTACAGGAGTGCAAAGTGGTCAGCAATCTTCTATGCTCAAAGGGGGACTATTCGTACGACGTAAAAAACCCTAAGCACAATAAAGACGTGTCTCTGGAGCAGCTATTTAAACGCCTGAAACTGCTTTACACACTGGTTAATAAAATTAACCTGTTGCTCCATCCAGAGGATAACGAAGACCAGTTCTTTAAATCGGATATCGCAGAAGATCTTTCCACCACGAATGCCACGTATACAATGAACCCTGTATTAGGCAACACATATGTGAGCTCCCCTAAAAAGGCACCATGTGTGACTCGCAGTATTTTTGCTAAAACTGCCAATATAAGAACGCCAGCAAAGAGATTCCCACTAAAAAAATTGGCCAATCAAATGAAAGCTCAGAAATGTAATGAGTTAAATTTTTCCGTACAGCTGGACGCAATGTTTAACTTGTCTGAATTTGTAACCGACAAAAGGGAAGAAGTAGAAGTTCACAAAAACTCAATTTTGTACAACTTCTCACCTAAAAAGAACCGGTCGTCGCTAAGGAAAATGGTTCTGAGTAAATGTTATAACTTGAGTTCTGAGAAAGAACTGGAAAATAAAAGCTTAAAGGGCGAAGTGCTCGTCAGAGAAAGTCTTATAGACGATACAACAAGTTTACAGGTATCAGGTGAGTTGTTGTACCTACTTATTTATTCTAACAAGCTAGTATACACAAAGTCATCTCATTAAATTGGCAGGATTTGTTCATATCTGTCGGGTTTCAGCTCTAAGATTTTGCCTTTATTATAGGACTTAGGAACGGGAAAAACCCCAGTACAGATGTATTTTTCGTAGGAAATTGGATCGAGTTAAGACATGTTACATCAAACAAAAAGTTATGATATTCAGACATTGTTTCGTAAAAATGTACTTAGGTATACAGCGGGCTTGTGATCATGGTGCTTTAAATGTAAGGATCGATTTTGCTCATAACAGAGTTACTTTTAGTGTACAATTATGTATTTGAATAAAGGTTATTTAATGATTATATTTTTTTCATACAAAATAAATGCTATTTTCAATGTACGTCATCCGATTACGCAATTGACGTCATCTGGCACACTTCAAAAATATGATTTTTCATTGCTTGCTCAAATAAGTTTTGAACTGTATTTTTTTTACAAATCCAGTTATCTTCAAAAGTTATAGCTCAATTAGGAACATGCATGATTTTTTTGGAAGACGTCATTCGATTCTATTTCCCTGTAGATTCTACTTAGATAGATACTTTAGGCGTCTGCGCCGCGCGTCAAAACGCCCCATACAAAAAGTGTGAGGTTTGTGACGTCACCGACCACAAAGTTGCAGAAAACTGCTTGGAAAGAACAAGTTTTTGGAAGATTTTTGTAATTTTAGGCACGAAAAAATGCGTTTAGCTATATATCTATATAGTTGTCATACATTTTTTTCTTCTTAGAACATAAGTAATCGTACTGAAGTTTCGAAAATACATTTGAGGTTTAAAAAAAAATGCCTAAAATTTTACGTTTTTAAACCGCAATATCTTTAAAAAAACTGTTAAAAATTATTACGGATTTCCACTTATTTATATGAATTTGGAGTTGTTGAACGTGTTTATGGAACAAATTCAATTAAATATTTTTCACGCATATTCTCTATTGTAGTTAAGTTTTATGAGCAAAATCCTTACATTAAAGTAGCATGGTCAGAGGCACACTGTATGTATTGCGATTTTTTAAATAGAAGTGATGGAATTAGAAAAAATATTGCCGATGAAAAGATTCATAAGTCATACCAAATACCGAAAACGTCATTTTCAGAAAATTTTACGTTAATTATCTATTCTTTTTCTTTTACAGAAATCCTTGAACAGATGCACGACATGACAAAACTTCTCTCCAACACAAACACGCGATTAAATCGCACAGGGCCCATTTCAACAAAGACCACCAATCGGAATACAACAGTATCGAAATACTTGTGCAACATTCCGTCTAACGGCAGTACGTTGGAAGTGTGTTTGGACGACAGTCGACCGCATGACGCCACGGTGCCATCCGATGTATCAACGTTGGAGAGATTGAAGGATCTAAATCGTGTTGAGAACAAATTGACTAACCTCAAACTGTTGCATAGAGAAACACGATTGTAATTTAGAACATCTCCAATAGAATAAAATTAACTTTATTTCGTTTTAAGTTTATTTACTTATAAAGACTTGGAGAAGGAAATCATCTATGCACGTTTTGTAACAAAGGGACAAACAAATATACAAAAGTGAACAAGGTAACAAACTAAACAAAAACAACAAAAAAGAGAAAATCGAAATGCTTTGTATAAAATGACAGTTGTCGGTTTTACAAAATCACAATTATACAATAGTCGTCTTAAAAAAAGCAGTAATTTAGGGAAGATGGGGAGGCTTCGTACACTTTTTTCGGAGCCTTGTAAAACACAAACTAACAGATATTTTGCAATGAAATTAATGCTATTTTATTGTCCATGTATCTGCCTATAATAATATTTCTGCCCTGATACAAAGCAACTTGGCCAAGCTATAACGATTTTTCCAAAAAATGGGAACTCTACTAATTCATCCCACCACATGGGGTAGCTTCGTACACTATTCGTTTCTCCCCGGGCTTTATTATTTTACCTGCTATTTCGCCTGTTTCAGTCACGTTCTAGACTTATCTTACTGACCTGTTTGTGCAATTATGATATTCTTGATTTTAACTTACACGAGGTGCATTTGTACAGTATGAAATTACATATTTTTTTTACTCAGTACCCCAATCTAACCGACCAGAAAAAAATCGATTTAAAAAAATAATCGTTAATATAGTCCCAAAACTATTGTTTACATAACAATCTTTAGCATCTATTTATAAACAATACTAAAAAAATTATTCTAATTCCATTAAAACTTATTGGAAACAAACATTCGAAGGAGAACTCAAAATTACTTTCGAGTAGCGAAAACACAGCTCTTTTGGCGAAGTCTTCTACCGCACTGCCATTACTTTTGGAAGGAAGCCTAAGTATTTAAGTGGCCGTGTTGTATACAAATATGAACGCTTTAGCATGTTGGATAGCCGATAAATGACCACTAAAGGCTCCTAGTGTACGAATCCACCCTATCTTCCCCTACCTATATACAGACTACAATGTATTAGATTGATTATGATAATACTATATATCATTATTGACCACATATTCATGATTTCTCAAAAAGTCCAAATTAACACCAAAATTTAAAATGATTTATATACATACCTACATAATTTTTAATATTCCTTGCTAATTACATAGTTATATTGTAATTTACTGCTTTAGTTTCTGAATTTACACAGACACAATATTAAATATATTAAAAAGCAAACAATGCACTTGCCACTTTTATCAAAGAAATAAGATGCTACGTTTATATTTGTCAAACAGTTCCGAGTGGAGTGGCTTTGGCAGGGCAGCCCCCGGCTCGGCTTTTCCCGTGTTCGAAGTCGAACCGAGAGCAATCGTGCACAAACACAAAGAAAGGTCAGCCACGTTTCTGCTGCAATGCTTTTACACTGTCGCCTACTAGTAAAAGGCCGGAAAGCGAACTTTAAACTATTAGGTACTTACTAGTTTTAGTTCCTACTAGCAATAGATTGATAATAGATTAGGTTATAGTTTATCTCTTTGTTGTCCATGATTTCATAGTAAAAATAACTTTAAATTAGACTTATAACTATGGTTAACTTTATATAACTATCTTAGGTGCTAAACTTAAATGCAGAGAGGACCAGCGCCTTATCAGGCCACTGTCCCATCTGCCGGCCACTAGGGCCTCTTAATTAAGTATATTACTTTTATAATCATTATAATTTTTAATAATTATTATATAATTTATAAAAAAAAATATTCCGTCCGTATCGTGTTGTAGTTAAATTTAATATTTTTTTATTGATATTCTTTTACAATTAATTAGAAATAAATATTTTCTTACTAAAACTTGGTTTATGTTCATGTATCCGAACTTCCTTTCTCTATCCCAAACTAACTAGAGAAACATTACATTACATAGTTTCCTTCTTATTATACTCCTACGAATTTTCGACTACTACGTTAAAGTTAAACTGAGTTGCAATGGGCCGCGATTCGAAAAATAAACACACACTGGACAGACACAGCTCCAACCCAACTCAACCCAACTCAACTCAACGCTATAACGACATTGACATTTGCTATTCGAACAGAGTAATTGTACCAATGTTGTACCAATGTGAGACCAATGTGTGACCAATGTGTGACCAATGTGAGACCAATGTTGAATGAAAATCTGTTCGAATAGCAAATGTCTATGTCGTTATAGCGTTGAGTTGAGTTGGGTTGAGTTGGGTTGGAGCTGTGTCTGTCCAGTGTGTGTTTATTTTTCGAATTGCGGCCCTGGTTAGGCCGATGGTTACCGACAACGCTTGCACTGTATGCTACGCTACAGTGCTACGACGTAACCAATTCCGCGTTCACTACAAACTAAATTATACAAAGATTAAAAAGGTTTACCTATTGTACTTACCTAGGCTAGCCTAAGGAAGAAGAAATTATTATTAAATAAATGGCTGAAATAAGATAGTTAATTGTGTAATTAAGTATTTAAATGTAATTGCGAATACGAATATTCGTTACATCCCTAGTAAGTATATGGGATATCTGACGACTCCAATCCTATACTAATCGCGGTTCAGTAATAAAGCCTGTACTGAACAGTATGTAAACTATGTAGACTTTTCGGTACAGGCTTTAACTGCTTTACGCATGAGCATAACTTTATAAAAGAGTCTTGTTTATTCAGTACTCACATTTTTATCTAATACTAGCTTTCCGCTCGCGACTTCGTCCGTGTATAATACTGTTCCCAAACGGAGTTTCATTCCCTATTGTATCTTCTTAAAATATGTTTTGTGGTATGACTGCAGTGCCCGGAATTACGGTTGAATTTCTAATTATAAAAAGTGACTTGACACATGACTGACAGTTAAAATGTTGCCTGGAATAGCGAAAATTAAATAGTCATGGGTATATGTCGATAAAAAGTATCGAAAAGTGTAATGTTGTACTAAACACTACCAATAATATTCCATGTAAAGGATCCATAAACGTTACCACATCGAAATTAGTAAAACGCTGAAATGCAACAATAATCAAATTAGAGTAGAGTTTTGAAATAAGTTGCCGCTGAGAAATAGAAATGCAATTCGTATAAAATTATTGGAATTGGTTAAGAGCGTCATGAAAGGAAAGGTCCATTAACTAATTAATTTGACCATGGCACACTCCGCCATCGATATCATGCAGTGATACGACGATAAGTTATAAATAACTTTCATGTCATTTATAAACAAGTCCCTACAATAAAAGCACTAAACTCCAAATTAATAGAAACGATGAATTTTAAAGGATGTTGATTTTACACTAAGAAGAATACTTCGCCAAATGAGTTTTCTATTCAAGGAAATTACTAATAATGGAAAAATGCTGATGGAAAAAGACTACGTTAGACTTAAAAGAGTAATCTACCTAGACTTAATAAGGAAGTACAGATCTGAAGGCAGAGATATTGTGTATACTAAAGCCTTCATGTAGTTTGCATCCCTCTCACACGCGGGTTATTTACTTAGGTGCGAGAGGGACACCAATTACATAAAATCTTTCATAGGAGCCCCGATAGGAGATAATGTTTTTAAGTAGGCAAGTATTGAGTTTTATTATTATAAATATTTCCCAATAAGGTTTATTTTGTTGTACTTTATGTTTTAAAGTGGAGATAATGTTTTGTTTACTAATGACAATAAAACTGAGTATAACTGAAGAACAAATCAAATTATATAAATAATATAAAATATAATAAAATATTATAATCCAGTTAAAAAGTAAAAAATTAATAATAAAAATAAAATACATTAAAAATTAGGATCACATATTATTACAATTTCAGCTAGGCATTAATAAAATAAATAAAATTATTCTATTTCATATTATTAAAATAAATAAAATCTTTCTATTACATATTTCCTACTTAATATTATTAATTACATGAAGTGAACGGCTATTAGACACGGCAATTTGTAAGGCCCAATCTGTTGAGTCCAACTCCTGCCGGCTCAACGCCCGTTATTACACTTTCCCTACAAATCGCCCCTACCTCACCAACAAATCGTCTCTATTACCGGCCCTAGCTCAACGTTTACAGAGATGCCTTTAAAACATCTAAAAAATGTATTGGTGAAGCACGATGATAGTACTCATAACAGTACACATTAAATAAAAAAAGGAACTATTTTATTATTATAGATATTTAAATGAGCTCGAGCTGCCTAAATCTAATTTCATCTGCCCACCCCTTCTATTATTTAAATACAAAACTAGATTAACCAGCGAATCAACACAAGTTAACATTTATTTTAAATAAAAAACCAGACGGAATGTGTAGAAAATGGCCAACATTATAAATAAAAAAGGTAAAATACGTACCAACCTAACAGGTTGGACCCTAAAAATTGCAATGTCTAATACCCGTTTTAGCATGCAATGATTTAAGTAGGGATGGTCAAACCTGCTGGAGATCATGTTCAAAATGATGTTGGGGCTGGCACGCACTCTGCAGAGCAAGAACGCGTACCGCCTGCGCAGAGTCGTGAAGAAGCACGCGGTGCGCGCCTCCGCGAACATGCCCGATGCACTGCAGCGGGAACCCCAGCATCACTCTGACTGAACGCATCATTATACTGGACGCGTAGGGCGCTGAGATATCTGTGTGTGTGGTGGGTCCATAGACTGCACATATTCAGCATTGTTCCGCCTTTTTTAGGGTTCCGTAGTCAACTAGGAACCCTTATAGTTTCGCCATGTCTGCCCGTCCGTCCGTCCGTCCGTCCGCGGATAATCTCAGTGACCGTTAGCACTAGAAAGCTGAAATTTGGTACTAATATGTATATCAATCACGCCGAGAAAGTGGTAAAATAAAAAGTGTTTTTTTTTTTTTAATTAGGGTACCTCCCCTATACGTAAAGTGGGGAGTGATTTTTTTTTTTCATTTCAACCCTAACGTGTGATATATTGTTGGATAGGTATTTAAAAATGAATAGGGGTTCACTAAAATCATTTTTCGATAATGTAAATATTTTCGGAAATAATCGCTCCAGAAGTAAAAAAATATGCGTCCCCCTCCCCTCTAACTTTTGAACGATAAGTTTTAAAAATATGCAAAAAATCTCAAAAGCAGAACTTTATAAAAACTTTCTAGGAAAATTATTTTGAACTTAATAGGATGAATAGTTTTTGAAAAAAAATTACAAAATAATTTCTGAACTAAGTTTGTAATTTAACCGTATAAGCAGGTGTTTATTGTACCTGTAATTTCTACAAAATTACAATGAAATGACGTGCTTTCAAATAAAGTAAAAACGGTGAAAATCGGTTCACGCAATAAAGAATTATTCCATAAAAATCATCTTCCATACTTTAAGCTCGCGCGCAATAGTTTACTTAATTTGCCGATAGATGTCGCTGTACGTGGAACTCTCATATCATATCCTACATGGCGGTGTTATTAACTCTTAACTCTGAGCACCACGATCAACGCGTTTACATGAACATTAATAACTTCGGTGACGTCAACCCACCCTGTCTGACCCCACACTGTAACCTGTAAGGCTCAGAGAGCTTATCGGCCCATTGAACATTGTTTATTTGATTATTGTACCAATAGTCGAGGTCAATAATAAGTCGAGGAAACAGGCGTAACCATCCTTTTTCCGTGTGGTATAGTACTCAACGACATGCAAGGCTCGGTATGGCAGACTAAGTGGATAGTCCGGGTTTGAAACCGAACTGATTGTCGTGAAGTGTCAGATATTTGTCCAACTGAATATTAAGCAAGCCGTCAAGCACCTTAGCCAGAGTAGTCACCTAGTCACAAGGATATAGGCCTATAGATATTTATATCCGATATATCTTCTACCTTACTCTTAATTATGGGCACCAAAATAGTTCTTATTAGCACCAAAGGCAAATATGAGTAGCGAAGACAAGGCGAATAGAACATGGCGAGCACTCTGTGCAAATGTGGCCCGGCGTGACGAAGATGCTCCACGCTGAGGCCATCATGACCTGGTGACTTTCCTCTAGACATTTGTTTGAGCACTAGTGCCACATCCTTAGCCTTGATTTCGAATACAGGGTAGTCAAAACCACACTCAATGCCGAGCATCGTCGAGGACATACCAAGTGGTGACTTCACCGCAAAATGGCTATCTCAACGGGATCGGTCACACCATTGACACTCACCGGCAAGCCAGGCGCAGGGTTTAATTTATTAGTCGTCTTCCAGAAACTCCGAAAGTAATTCTTTGAGTGATGTGACGCAAGTGTAAATATTCTACGGCTTGCATAGATCGCCTCATATAAATCACCTGTCGAAGGTTTTCCAGATTCATCCCAAGCCTGCAAGTCTAGCCTGCCTGTGAGCCTCGCCCACGTGCCTGTTCCATCCAGTAACACACTTCTTGTTTTTTCTTATCGGACGTTTGTGACGGTAAAATAGCAGAGCAGCCCGGCTGAAAGCCGCCACGATACTCAAATATAAACGAGAGATAATATTTTTATATTCATCATTCATACAAAATCCAAATCTACAGCAATCACGCATTTCTTTCGGAAAGTCAATTGATTTTAAATAATCAGTGCAAAGCATTTTGTACCGACTAATTTGATAAGCACTCCTGTGCCCGCATTTAACCTTAAAATTATTATTACACTCAAACAAGTAAGGATAATTTTTCGGTCGAATTACACCTTACTTAATTTGTAAACATAACGGGAAATGATCCGACCAAACTGTATCTCTATTTTATCAACAAATAATAATTACTTCGCACAAGCAACGTAAACAAACATTTTCGTCATCATGTTACCGCATTCTGTATTTCAGATGCTGAATAACGATGGTGTAACGGGGCTTTAAGTCTTAATCAAGTTGCAGCGACAAAATCGCAACCAAGTCACGGCGTTTGTAGACCTCTTAATAAATAAATAAAAATATCGATAAGAACAGCACTGGCCGACTTGCGGCAACATTTGTGTTTGTTGACTTGTCAAGTCACTCCGTAGTCTCCGTACAATTATAAATTCGAGTGTAGGTGAGCTAAAATACCTAAAGTTCGCGAGAGGACATTAGAGTGGTTACAACCGGATGAAAATAATATTTTATTTGGATTCCGGGTATTCGATATTCATCCGGGCACTGCAAGTAATAATCGTAATGATGAAAAATGGTTACATTGCAGCCATAAAGTTAACATTATAATAATAAGATTACTAATTTAAAATATATGTCACATTTTCAGATTTATTATTATAATGTTAACTTTATGGCTGCAATGTAACCATTTTTCATCATTACGACTATTACTTGCAGTGCCCGGATGAATATAGAATACCCGGAATCCAAATAAAATATTATTTTCATCCGGTTGTAACCACTCTATATTATGTCCTCTCGCGAACTTTAGGTATTTTAGCTCACCTAATTCCGGGCACTGGGTATGAGAACTATATTTCACATTTTTCAAAATCGCTTCTTACTTACTACTTACACATTATAGGTAAAACCCTATCTGCAATTTTCATCTTTCTAGCTTCAGTAAGTAGTTTCGACTCAGCGTGGTCGTCATCAGTCAGTCAGGACATATGCATTTTTATATATAGGTAGATATCTGTCTAAAGCTGTCTTTTCAAAACGTTAACGTAGCAATGAATTATGAAATGTCAAGTCCTAGATGTGAAGATAGAGTATATATGTATGTAAGTGATTAGTAAGACGATCTAGAAGAGCTGAAGGCTGCGTAACGGGTCCCTTGGCGCCCAATTTGCGTGATTTGGAGCCGTGGGCCTCTGCGACAGCTCGGTTGCCGTTGACGTCAAAGGTCGCTACTGAATTTTTATTGCAAATGGAGACGAGATTAGAATCTAGACACGCGGCAGCGTGTCAAGCCAAGTTCAAGCAAAGGAACTGGCTAGCCAGCGCCTAGTGTATATTACACGAACCACTTGGTGCCACTTTTGACCCTTCTATAACTCAAAACCTCTTTAACGTAAACACATAAAACTACGTGTGTTTAATTATATCCATAAGGACACCTAGAAGCCCAAATTTCATAAAGCTAACTCCAACGGTTATAAAGATATGAAGGTCAAAAAGTCGTAAATTTTAGCACTGACTGACTGACTGACATATAGTACCTAAATCTACCGCCAATTGTTTTGCCTCTGTTTTTTTGTTTGTGTCTTGTGTAGGTATACTTTGTGTCTATTATTTGAGGTGTCTAATAAAGAGTATTTATGTTATGTTATGTTAAATCTAACCTACTTCCAGATGACCTAGAAGGATGAAATTTGGAATCCAGCTCGGTAATTGTGTGTAAGCGTAGGAAAAAATCTAAAAATAAAAAAAAGTTAAAAAATAGGGGGGTCCCCATACATTTTTTTTTTAAATTGTATCGTTGGAACCGTTACAAGCAGATATTTGAAACTATCACAATATATGTATTATTATATTTGCTATAAAACAGAAACATAAAAATAAAGTTAAGTCAAAAAATAAGCGGTGTCCCCATACAAAAAACTTGTAATACGCGCTAAACGACCGGCCAACGGTGTGTCGTCGGCGGCGCGCGGCACCGCATAATTATACACAGAACAGAAGTAAATCTACATAAAAGTGCTCCCGAGCAACACATAAAACATAGGCACCGCTTACGAATACCGATTTAGTTATTTTTTTTTTTTTTTTTTTTATACCACGACGGTGGCAAACAAGCATACGGCCCGCCTGGTGGTAAGCAGTTACCGTAGCCTATGGACGCCTGCAACCCCAGAGGATTTACATGCGCGTTGCCTACCCTTTAGGAACCTATACACTCCTTTTTTGAAGAACCTCATACTGTAGCCCACTGGGAAAACCTCGGCAGGGAGTTCATTCCACAGCCGCAGCGTTCGTGGGAGGAAATTCCTCTTAAATCGCACTGTGCGCGACCCATTGGGCTCCAGGGTGTGGGGATGAACACCCTGCCGGCGGCGAGCGGTGCGGTGATAAAAAGCTGCCGTGGGCATCATATCAAACAGTTCTTCAGAGCACAACCCATTGTACAAGCGATAGAACACGCATAAGGAGGCAAAGTCCCTCCTAAGACTCAAAGGTTCAATATCGCTCGTGAGTTTGGGATCGTCGACGATCCGCACAGCGCGCCTTTGCACCGAGTCAAAGGGCCCAAGCTGGTATCCAGGTGCTCCCGCCCAAAGGTGACAACAGTACTCCATGTGGGGTCTGACTTGCGACTTGTATAGGAGCAGTCTCTGCCCCGGAGTGAAGTATCGCCTCGCTCTATTGAGCACACCGAGCTTTTTGGATGCCAGCTTGGCCTTCGCTTCAAGGTGACTACGGAATTGGACGTCACTGGAAATGTCCACACCGAGGATCCCAATACTCCCTGACATTGTAAGGGTTGTGCCTTGGAACTGAGGGGCCACAGTAAATGGGGTTTTCTTAGCGGTGAACGCGCAAACTTGTGTCTTTGTGGGGTTGAATCTGACTAAGTTGTCCTGACCCCACACCGAGACTCCAGAAAGAGTATTCTCGATATCGGACACAAGTTTTTCACGACTCTCTACCACAACGGATCGAGGGATATTGGCACGGCCCGTGTAACAAGCATCCCCAGTACTGTCGTCCGCATAACAATGAATGTCGCCGATAGACAACATATCATTGATATGCAGTAAAAACAGCGTTGGGGATAGCACGGAGCCTTGCGGGACACCAGCGTTAATGCCCATGCTTTCGGAGCAACTTCCGTCGACTACGGCTCGTATGCTCCTGCCGGACAAAAAGCTGGCAACCCATCTGCACAATCCCTCGGGCAGGCCGTAAGCTGGCAACTTCGACAGAAGACCTCGATGCCAGACCCGATCGAACGCCTTAGCTATGTCAAGGCTGACTGCCAAGGCCTCTCCCTGACTCTCTATGGCTGAAGCCCAGCGGTGAGTGAGATACACTAGAAGGTCACCAGACGAGCGACCGTGGCGAAAGCCATACTGGCGATCACTGACCAGGTCGTGCTCTTCTAGGTATCCCAGGAGCTTTGCATTGATTATGCGCTCCATAACCTTAGAGAGAAGGGAGGTTATAGCGATAGGCCTGTAATTCGACGGGTCCGAACTGTCGCCCTTTTTAGGCACAGGGTGCACGAGGGCAGTCTTCCATGAAGACGGCACTTGCCGTTTGTGGTAAGAGAGTGTGAAAAGGCGCGTTAGCACGGGACACAACTCAGGAGCACACCGTTTGAGCACAACTGCTGGTATGCCGTCTGGCCCGCTCGACTTGTGAACGTTTAATGATAGCAGCTCCCGCCGGACATCACTTTGCTTGATGGTAATTTCCGGCATCGAGGACGCGCACCATGGGATGGAAGGCGGTACGGTGCTGCCATAATCGTTCAGGGTCGAGTTCGAGGCGAAAAGAGTACCAAGAAGATCGGCTTTCTCTTTTGCACTATGGGCCAGATTACCATCAGCAGTTCGCAGTGGTGGTAAAGACGACCGACAAAAGTTTCCCTCGGCAGCTTTAGCGAGTGACCAGAAGGCACGACTCCCGGTGGGGTAGCCCGCTAGCTTCTTACCAATTCTGCCGACGAAATCGAATTTGGCTCTGGCAATGGTTGTTTTACTGGACCTCGAGGCAGCGTTTAATTTGCGTTTCACATCAGATACGTTGGGATCCTTATCAGTAACGGCCTTGGTCCAAGTCCTGTAAGCAGCCTGCTTGCGAATTGTAGCTTCTCTACAGGACCGATTAAACCAAGGTCGTTTCTTTGCTCCTGCAGCTATTACCGAGTTGGGAATGAAGCAATCCATTCCCGCCAGTATAGTCTCGGTGACTTCGGCTGTACAGGAGTCAGGATCATCTGATGTGAAGCAGAGCTGCCTCCACGGGTATGACGCGTAGAATTCACGCAATCCATCCCAATCTGCTGACGTATACTGCCACACGCGTCGCGAGCTAGTTGGCCGCGGTGGATCAGGCCGCGCGCAAGGTGCCAGCGTCCGGACGAGGCAGTGATCGGACGAGCCGAGAGGTGCATTCACTGAGACGGAATATCCGTCCGGACGTGTGGTCAGCAGGAGGTCCAGTAAAGAGCTTGTATGGTCCTCGATGTCTGGTATTCTCGTGGGAGAACGTACCAATTGCGAGAGACCATAGGCCAGAGAAAATTCGTAAGCAGACCTCCCCGCATAATCGGTGGACCGAGAATCTAGCCACTCAATGTGGTGGGCATTAAAATCCCCCAAAATCACCAATTCAGCGGATGGGTACTGCTCGAGAACTCTGTCGGTCGTCACTTGTAGGTGCTCGAAGAGCCGTTTTGTGTCCGTGTCACCGCTGTGAGACCTGTAAAGGCACGCGTAGACGCGGGTGTGGCCGCCGAAGTCCACACGCACCCACATCACTGACAGGTCCCTGTCTTCATAAGCATGGAGGCGGCGACAACAGAGCCGAGCGTACATACATACTCCGGCACGCCTCACAAACCTGTGTTCGAGCATATAACCGGGGTATAACAGGTATGATGTATCGGCCGGGCAGGATATCTGTGTCTCCGTCAGGAACAGAAGGGTCGGCTGCGCAGACTCGAGGTGGTGGTGTACTGCGTTTAGATTTGAATGCAGTCCCCTGATGTTGCAGTAGTCCACTTTTGTGGAAGGGGACTCCGCTGAAGAACTGTTCCTTTTCTTTTGTTTTCTCGCCATGTTGTTTTAGAAGTGTGTATAGGAAATAAAGGAGGATTCACTGTGTCGACAGCAGAAAGGACAAGAATACGAAACAAACCGACCGAGGAACGATGTGGGAGGTGCAGTTTGCAGGCGCGGCGTACGGAAGGGCCCCCGGTCCCCCCCTGTTGCAGTAGCCGGGTCCACTCCGGTCTCCTACACCGGCACGACTACTACACCAGGGATTTTTCGCAGGTTGGCGGTTCAGCCTCCCAGGGTGGAGATTAAGTGTCCCCTGGGTTCGGGAACCCTACTGACCTGCGGGCGGCCAGCGGACGGCCGTTTCACCGGGTCTCCCTGATAGCCGCACCTGCACTCTGCGCCCACAGAGACCAACGGTCGTATTATCGGTTCCGTGGGTCCCTTGCCGTCGTCGACACACTGCATCCTCTTAGAGCTCACTGGCGACCTTACTCACCGGCAGGAACACAACACTATGAGTAGGGTCTAGTGCTATTTTGCTGTGGTTTTCTGTAAGGTGGAGGTACTTCCCCGTCGGGCTCTGCTCCAGATTTGAGCGAGATGACATTCGCTGAACGTGCCCTACCACACTTAGCAAGATGCCATTCGCAGTGCCCATACCTCTCTTTTTGGCGTAGTTTAAGGACATACCCAAGTCCGGACGTAGTTTAAGGACATACCCCGGGTCCAGCGTAGTTTAAGGACATACCCAAGTCCGGACGTAGTTTAAGGACATACCCCGGGTCCGGGTATTTATTGTTTTATTACATTTATGTTCATCCTGCTTCTTTCTCAACGATGAATTAAATGATTGTCATACTATAACCACAAACGTTTTTCGTGCCTAAACTAGTAACAGTATAAAAGTTAAGTACATACATGAGATTCAATGAATAAATAAATATACTTTATACAACCCGTTCGCTATAAGAGAGAATGTATACAATAGCATAAAAAAGAAAACCATGCAGCGGGAACGCAAGAAAAAACATTTAATCTCAATACCTGCCTAGTTTTCTTTACAAAAAGTAATGATATCCCACCAAAAACATAAATGTAAAAACCGGCCAAGAGCGTGTCGGGCCACGCTCAGTGTAGGGTTCCGTAGTTTTCCGTCCGTCACAGTAAGTGTCCCCAAACCCCTATTCATTTTTAAATACCTATCCAACAATATATCACACGTTAGGGTTGAAATGAAAAAAAAAATCACTCCCCACTTTACGTATAGGGGAGGTACCCTAATAATAAAAAAAATTACACTTTTTATTTTACCACTTTGTCGGCGTGATTGATATACATATAAAATATAACCTACTTTAAGATCTCACATTTTTAAATAACAGCAATTGTTATAGGTATCCAATAAAGCAAAGAAATAGAGTTTAATACTTGTTCACAATATTATTTTGTTCATATAAATACATATTTGGATTTTGCATAGAACTTGGCACTGATTTAGATCTCCATTCTTTTTGCGCCGAAGCCCACAGTCAAGCATAATTTTTGTACTGAACTTAGCTCTCCTTTTTTACATTTATGTTTTTGGTGGGATCTTATTTACATACATGAAAAAAATATACGCATAATTTCATCTATGACTAGTAATGCACAGGGTATATTGACAACCCTTAACTAGACTGACTAGAAAATGAATGTGTAGCTCATCATCATCATCATCAGCCGGTATCAGTCCACTGCTGGACATAGGCCTCTCCCATGGCACGCCACGGAGCTCGATCTTCCAATATGTACCCGCCACTTTTTGCTGCAGGGCGCCAAGCACTGCCTGTGCTGTCATACGGTCTCCATTCAAGAACCAGCTTTCCCCAACGGCCATCGGTTCTTCGGCATATGTGGCCTGCCCACTGCCACTTCAGCTTGCTTATTCGTTGAGCTAT
This sequence comes from Pammene aurita, assembly GCA_947086415.1. Lineage (NCBI taxonomy): Eukaryota > Metazoa > Arthropoda > Insecta > Lepidoptera > Tortricidae > Pammene > Pammene aurita. The sequence continues at coordinate 16,423,619 of OX352308.1, forward strand.
GTCTCTCCTTGCCTTGGTTCTCTGACGAATAACCTCGTTCCGAATTCGATCCCTAAGAGAAACTCCGAGCATAGCTCTTACCATAGCTCGCTGAGCAACCTTGTGCTGGCGGACAAGTGGCGTTATGTAGCTCACAGGTACTAAACTATGTATTTTAACTATGTGATCAACCCCAAAATCGGAAATTTGGGCTCTGGTCGTCCGGAATGTAAGGGTTAGAAAAACATAAATGTAATCTATTACATGACGTAATAGAAAGGGAGAATATGATACTGTGGAGGTAATATTATACCATATATGAATTGCTTTATACGCTTCAAAATATTTTATGGCAAGGAATTAGACCGGCTCCCTGCCGACACTGGCTCGCTGTGTAGCTACGGACCTCCGTTTTATTTTAAGCTTCTGAATACGCCTCCAGACGCCCCTTAAACTTCTCAGACACTAGACTTCCACGAATGTAACTATCAACATCGTTTCGTATAATATTAGTTACTCACCATGATCACATCTTCGAAAAGTAATTTTTAAGATATCAAATTAAAGCCGTTCAATTGATTATGGTTCTGTTTGGCTACCTTCTGGCTTCTGGCCATTTGTGCAGGTATTAGTGATTATACCTACAACAACCAACAACAACAACAGCAGCAACCACCTACATCAACCACCAACAACTACCTACCTACTGACAATTGAATTGAGTGATAATGTAGGAACCTGCTTGTTCCATCTTGAGCTACTACGAATCAGTATTCATAAATGTAAAATTTAGGTACCTACGGGGTTTTCTAATTAACGTGGCATTAGACGCCGATAAATATTGACATATTTATGACCTATCCGTAGAGGATATCCTAATAGTGTCCGTTTCTGTTCCCAAAAATTTGTACAAAATGTCTTCTTCTACCTAGCTTTATCCCGGCTACAAAATGTAAAAAAATAAAATAAAACCTGTCAACGCATACGGAACCCTCTGTGTGCGAGTCCGACTCGTTAGACCAGTTTTTTAGTATGGCTGACCAATCATAGTATTTGTGAGCATAAATATCTAAGATTTTTGTATTAAGAACATATAAGGAAAAATAAAATCAAAACTGCTTAAACTTTACCTACTTCTACTTATTTTAATATAAGTTGCCTATGAGTAGGTACTTTGCTTTATTACGCCTCATAGTCCTCATACTTCTGATAGTGGTTGAGGTTATCTGTGTTCTGATATCATTATTTTAAGTGCGTCGCGCTCACTCGAGGGTGCAATTGCTATACTATGTCTGCAGGCAGCGAGCGCGACGCATAATTGAAATTAAAATAATTTTGGTTACATATAGGTATTTCACATATTAGTAAGCCTCCTTTATTCTTTTTTCCATCGAGTACGTTTGAAAGATATCGCACATGATTATACCGTTAGGTATATTTTAATTTTCTTTTTTAAAATCCTCGACAAAAGTAAGGGTGTTATAAGTTTGACCGCTATGTGGCCTATGTGTGTCTGTCCGTGTGTGTGTACCTATCTGTCTGTGGCACCTTAGCGCGTAAAGCCGATAACAACTCGTGACGTATTAGGTGCTAAGCTTTAATCCCGCCGAAAGCAATATCGCTTTATAACCGTAAACCGCTTATGCGACGGCTATTTTCGACACAATCCCACTGTCTGGCTGCTCGTCCTGGCCGATAAATATTTTGCTGAATCATAGAAAATATTTGCTGCAATTTGGTGTTTTGACTTAGAGGGTATTGACTTATAAAGGTACCTACTTATCTTCCATTATACAGTTTCGGATTGTAAATGCCGAATCTAAGATTTGATTTTAGGATCACTGTGAGGCCAATATAGGGCCAGTGGAAAGGGAAGCTGGTGAAAAAAAAATAACCACTTCGAAAAACATTCGTTTTATGGTTTACTTATACGAGTTATAATATAGGGTAACTTTAGTAACTGGCCACCTTATGGTTTCTATTTATAGGTGAATAAAGTTCATTTTAGTACAAGGTATAAATTAAGTAAAAATTTCAATAACTGGCCACATTTTAGTTACTGGCCACCTATACTAAAAATGAATTCTATTTAAAGGTGAAGAGAACTCATTTTAGTATGAGGAAAATGGCCAGTTACTGGAGATTTGCCTACTAGCCACTCGTTCAATAACTGGCTGCCTCTGAACTGAATGGTGGCCAGTTACTGGCTATTTACCCTACTTACATACATAACATTTGAACATTTTGTTCTGTTAGGCTACTTACTGATTTAACTCCAAAGTATCGATTGAGTAGGTTTCTAGTAGGTACATCACTGTTCTGGCATCGTTCGCAAACACATTAAACTGCTTTTCCTGCCTCCGAACTAACTCTTTGACCTTAAAAGCCCATCAATTAGCAGTGCATAGGTGTAGCTCCTCCTCCGGCCGAGGCGCGTGCGCGAGCAACTTACTCAGCTATAAAAGCTTTGGTGCGACCATCTCGCTACCATTCCCGGTCTCCTATCTACTGCGCCTGAAAACGGGCGGGAAATACAAGATAACTTTCCAGAACTTTTGCAAAGTGCAGTGGCAGAGGATTTGAGTTTCTTAATGTGAGTATTAAGTTTATTTTATTTGTAATGATAGGTTTTAAACATGTTTTTTTGAACAGTGAAAAGTTTTAGAGTTATTTTAATTTTGTTTGAATCTGTGTTTTCATCGAAGAGCCAATGTGAACTATTTAAGCATATCGATGTTAATTTCCTTTTTTATATATATTAGAACATACTACAAATTGAAACAGATGTCCATTATAAATGAAAAAAATGAACTGTGAAGGACTCTGGTCCTGCGGGTTTAGTTTAATTAACACGTTGAATGCGGGAACGTAATTTTATAATTTACTTTCAGTGCTATACATACCATTTTTGAATTGTAGGAGTGTTGTACACTGGTGCGGTACAAGGCTATTTTGGCTTGTGACTAAGGGTCTATATTTTAGCAAATATATCCTTGTAGGCTTTACTAATCAATGATTTACTGATTACAATGGCTAGTTAAATATTTGAAAGATCTAAGGCTATTGTCGTTACATACTGTCGAACTTGGTTTAGGCATTATAGATAAATTAATTAACGATACAAAATTGACTTGTATCGCACCAAGGGAACAGGGCTGGTGCCATCTAGTCGATATTTTGGTAGGGATGGGAAATATAATGTAATAACATCGATATCGGTAGTTGTTATTATTGAAAAAAAAGCTAACTAAATTTACAAATTCGAATGAGATTTTATAGGGAACTTAACATCGTTTAAAATACATATTTTATTTCCGGTCCCACCTGTGTTGTCTCCTTTAATTGTGAACAGTCTATCGTCGCATTTCTTCTCCGTTTCTTTCTGTTCACTAGTTACACTTTCACTGCACTCCATCTCTTCGAAAACCTTTTGTAACGTCTTTCGTGATCTTTTTCTCGGTGCATTCATGATGAAAACGGAACTGCAATCGGAAGGTAAACAAAAAACACGTAATCGTCACCCCCGCACTGGCTGTACTGACCAGTACTCGTGGTGCTGTACAAGATAGTAGGTATACAAGACACTTTTGGCGGGTACCGCACTGGTTGATTATTTTATTCACCTAGTGCGGTACGAGTCAAATTTGTCTTGTAAAGTTTGACGTACCTTTTAGATAGAATGTACAGAAAGACACATAAATGTATACTTGGCCCTTTCTAACTCATAGGATTTCATAGTCAAATCGACCCTGCACCAGACAGAGACAAGCTACTTCCTCACGCCGCACCAGAAGAAAGTACGTTACAAGTCGAAACTGGCATGTACCGCATTCAACGTGTTAAATGATTAATTATATAATTAAATAATTGAGTGTATTGCGCCAATAAAAGCTACATTAAATTCAAAGCTGACAGAATCTTTTGAAAAATTCATACAAAATTAAGCCTAACCTACGTATTTAAATTCATTTAATATTTTTTTAACTTAAACCCAAAAACAAACGTTGGTCTAAAACACTCGTTGTTGGTTTACCTAGCCTAAATTATTTATGTAGTTTTTAGGGTTCCGTAGTCAACTAGGAACCCTTATAGTTTCGCCATGTCTGCCCGTCCGTCCGTCCGTCCGTCCGTCCGCGGATAATCTCAGTGACCGTTAGCACTAGAAAGCTGAAGTTTGGTACTAATATGTATATCAATCACGCCGACAAAGTGGTAAAATAAAAAGTGGAAAAAAATAATTTATTAGGGTACCTACCGTATACGTAAAGTGGGGAGTGATTTTTTTTTCATTTCAACCCTAACGTGTGATATATTGTTGGATATGTATCTACAAATGAATAGGGGTTTACTAAAATCATTTTTTGATAATGTAAATATTTTCGGAAATAATCGCTCCAGAAGTAAAAAAAAATGTGTCCCCCCCTCTAACTTTTGAACCATAAGTGTTAAAAATATGAAAAAAATCTCAAAAGTAGAACTTTATAAAAACTTTCTAGGAAAATTATTTTGAACTTGATAGGTTGAATAGTTTTTGAAAAAAATTTACAAAATAATTTCTGAACTAAGTTTGTAATTTAACCAGGTGTTTATTGTACCTGTAATTTCTACAAACTCACAATGAAATAACGTGCTTTCAAATAAAGTAAAAACGGTGAAAATCGGTCCACGCAATAAAGAATTATCCCATAAAAATCATCTTCCTTACTTTAAGCTCGCGCGCAATAGTTTACTTAATTTGCCGATAGATGTCGCTGTACGTGGAACGCTCATATCATATCCTACATGGCGGTGTTATTTTAACTCTTAAGTGGGGACACTTACTGTGACGGACGGAAAACTACGGAACCCTACACTGAGCGTGGCCCGACACGCTCTTGGCCGGTTTTTTTATACAGATACAGATACAGATACAGATACAGAAGCTTTATTGGTAAATTGATTCATTTACAGGTCATAACATAAGTATACAATTGTATATTTTAACAGTATTATTATTAGATGTTACTTACATAGGCACTATTGTTAAAGGAGCGTTCTTATAATATAATAATCAAATTTCATAATTTAGACATTACAATATAAATCATTACATAAAATTTAAACGTCTTTAATATACCAAATATGTCAAGAATTTATTACTAAATAGGTGGCTAATCTTAATCCTTTAATGGCTTACAGTTATTTTAGCCTACTTGCGTAAACTCATCCACGCTGTAGCATACTCTGTCAATTAGCAGCATTTTAAGTTTTTTAGAAAATGCGATGTCGGTTTCAGCTGCTATTATGTCAGGAGGAACAGTATATAGATCTTGGGTCCAATGACACGGAGCGATTTTCGGAGTTTATCGAGTCTAGCAAATGGAGCAATCGGCATTGACTTCCTGCGGCTGTTTTCACCCCGGATAGAACTGGTCTGATAACTAGTGATATTAGACCTCACGTACTGGCACGCTGCTAGTATATAGACCGAGGGAAGCGTTAGTATTTTATGTTGTCTAAAGAGTTCTTTAGCAGGGTAATCAAAAGGTTTTTTTGAAATTATGCGGATCGCTCGCTTTTGTATTATAAATGCCCTTTTCCGATCCGCTGCCAAACCCCACAAGTCGATACCTCGGATTAAGATCGAATGGAAATATCCGTAATAGGCTTTTTTTATGTTATCTACGGAGAGGGTTGGCGCAAGTCTGGTCAAGGCAAAGCACGCTGACGAAAGTGTGTTACACAATTGTTCGATGTGAAGTGACCACGTTAGTCCAGAGTCAATAACATAGCCCAAGTATCTAGTTTCATAGACCTGGGGGATCAATGTATCATCTATTTTTACATCTAGAGGGGTTGTGTCAGTGTGCCTTAACTGGAAGTGTATAATGTTGGTTTTATCCAGATTAAGGAGCATTCCATTTGAGGCGAACCAATGGCCTATCTCCAACATAGTTTGGCTAAGTTGTTGTTTCAGCGTATTTATGGTGTCAGCGTTTATTATGATACATGTATCATCCGCATACATTACATATTCCTGCTCCGACGAAACTGAGGTAATATCATTGACAAGCATGAGAAAGAGGTTGTTTCCCATGCTAGACCCCCTGGGGTACCGCACAACCACCAACGAGTTCAAGTTCTGACCTCACATTTAAAACACTAGTGCTTTGTTTACGGTTATTTAAAAACGCGGCTATTGTGCTGTGGAAGCTACCATTGAAACCGTACAGAGACAGCTTTTTAAGAAGGAGGGAGTGGTCTACCATTTCGAAAGCTCGAGATAGGTCGCAGAAGACAGCTGCGACCTGTCGCTTTCCTACGAGGTGCGTCAGCACCCGCGAGACAACATCTCTGGTCGCATCAGTTGTTGATCGGCCTGGTTGGTACGCGTATTGGCAACGATTTAGCAGTTGTTATTATTTATGTGATTCATAATTCTATTACACATTAAGCTTTCAAAGACTTTTGATATGACCGGAATTATCGATATTGGTCGATAGTTTTTAGGCTCGTGCATATCTCCTTTGCGTTTATAAACAGGTTGAATTTTTACTTGCTTTAGAATATCAGGGTAGGTACCTAAGTATATCCGCGCATTCATTTAATAACATTAATAATAATGATATAACAACTGGAGGTAGATAATCAAGTACTCGCGTGGACATATCATTTATATCCTTTGAGTCTTTCCGTTTGATACATTTGCACGTCTTTACCATTTCAGGTAGGGTAAAGTGTCTGAATACAAACGTTGGGGGCGGTATCGATAGATATTTGGTAAGGTACTCCAAAGCAACATCGTGATTAGGTTTTTTATTGTTTATGTTAGTGTCAATACTTATAGTAGTGATTTAGTAGCGCGGCAGCCGACGCAGCACGGGTATCGGCACAGTCGCCAGCTGACCTACTCACAAGTACATCGAGCGCAACACTTTTCTTTTTATTATCGCTACATGTTTCGGACGCTATAGCCCTCCAGATACCGCGACTCATGTCCTCATCGCTGTTTTGAATAATGCCATTTACGTGGGAACTGCGCGCCTCAGCTAGCTGGAACCAATACCGAGACTCATATGCCAATAACTCGGAACGTAGCTCAGTGTCACAGTCGATATCAATATGAGACAATTTGTTTTTGATGTTTTGAGTGTTATTACGTAATTTCTTTATGGATTCATTAACCCATCTACTTGCGGCTGCTGCTGCATCTACTTGCTTTAACGGCCTCCTAGCCCAGTCGGTAGTGACCCTGCCTACGAAGCAGGAGGTCCCGGGTTCGAATCCTGGTCAGGGCATTTATTTGTGTGTTTATCACAGATATTTGTTCCTGAGTTATGGATGTTTTCTATGTATTTAAGTATTTATCTATATCTATATATTATATATATCGTCGTCTAGTACCCATGACACAAGCCTTATTGAGCTTACTGTGGGCCTAGGTCGATTTGTGTAAGATTGTCCTTATAATATTTATTTATATATTTATTTATTATTTATTATTATTTATTTATTATTACTTGCGCGGGACTTTATTTGCTGTTTTTTTACTGGAAAGTGGATATCAAAATAATGTTTAATAACATGTAATGTGGAAGCAAGTTTTTTTTGTGGACAATTATACTTGTTTAACAAATTATCCCAATCGTGATTATTAAGGCTAAAGGTAAAACTACGTTTGTTACAGTCGCTTAATTAACACTCGTCTTAAGGCATGCCTAGTAGAAGGTTTAGTCTTTTTTAGGGTTCCGTAGTCAACTAGGAACCCTTATAGTTTCGCCATGTCTGCCCGTCCGTCCGTCCGTCCGTCCGTCCGCGGATAATCTCAGTGACCATTAGCACTAGAAAGCTGAAATTTGGTACTAATTGCAGTAAAACACTTCTATAATTGCATTAACACGTTTAATTTTGAAGACAAAGTAAAAATATTTAAGATTAGCAAAAATATGTTATTTAATCAAATACAAACATTGAAACATTGAAAAAATAATCAACCCAGTTTGACTTGAACAAACATCGATACGCCTTACCGGGGCTCGATATCGCTTTACCAATTAAGCTATGGGTTCAGTAACCCATACTGAACCCATAGCTTAATTGGTAAAGCGATATTGAGCCCCGGTAAGGCGTATCGATGTTTGTTCAAGTCAAACTGGGTTGATTATTTTTTCAATGTTTCAATGTTTGTATTTGATTAAATAACATACTAATGTATGAGTGGAATACCCACTTTAAAAACAAGTAAAATAATTATTAGCAAAAATAGTCAATTATTTAAAATTTAGCATTTCACGTAAAAATCACAATAACGGCATCTATATAAGGATATTTCACATTCAATAACTTCCCTAGTGGTCAGAATGCAATTAAATTACAATAATAAAAATATTTAAAATTAGCACTTCACTTAAAAATGAAGACAACTGTACCTATTTCACATTCACATTCAACAACCAGAATGTAATTAAATTACAATAATAAAAATATTTAATATTAGCACTTCACTTAAAAATGAAGACAACTGTACCTATATAAGGATATTTCACATTCAATAGTTAGCAAAACTGGTAAGTAAAAATAAAGACTCGGCTGGTAATAATTTGGCTGCAGGAAAATAATGGGTTAATGAGGCGGGTGATATGGATGGTGACAGATGATTCGCTGGCTGAACGTAGCCTAAATTAAAGAGCCAGGTCTTTATATGCCCGTCAAACGAGGCAATTGGAATTTGGGGAAATTTAGCAAAACAACAAAAAAAACTATTATGGCACAAAAATACTGGATACAAAGAAAAGGAATCGGATTTATAACGTTTTTAAAAAAAATGTAAATAATTTGATATTCTCGAAAGCAGGATGGCTAAAGCTGTTGTTTTAAATTAAAAAGAGTTCGTGGGCAAGTGTCCGCTTTGATTTAGGCGGACCCAATAGCTCGCTGAACTCCTTTTCTCACTTGGAGAGCCCGCTGGATGCGGACTCTAATTCTCCGATGAATGGTGAAGAAACCCGCGGAAAACGCGGCAGTTGCAGACCGTCTCGCCGGTCCGGCACCCACAAGTGCCTTCCGGAATCCTTCCGGCTCAGGCGGTCCCTCTGGTTGCCTTTTTGTCCGGCGACGTATTTGGTTTTTAAAAATTTGTATTTAATAATGTATTAGCACTTGCTATATAATGTTTGAGCGCAAAGATCTACAGAAATAGATCGCACTTCAACTCGATGCAACTAAGCAAATTACAGCAAAACTCTCAGACAAAACCAGAATATCTGTTTTTCTTTAAAAATCTCCCGTCGCTCTGACACACTCAATCAAAAATCAACTTTTTTCTTTTTGACAATCTGGAATACCTCAAAAATTCACATTCAAAATTAGCGCGAGTATTATCTAAATTTTATAACTGCCAGACGTATTACAAAATGCGGACTGATATAAGCGCCATCTAACTGTAATGCCGTGAATCACAATGTACGCTTTTTATATATCAACCGTGACCTAGCCTTAGACCTCCCTTAGACACAGAAGTTCAGAAGTTCTAAAGAAAGTCGACAGATGTCGTACGATACGTAGCGTCATGCTACATAATATGTATATCAATCACGCCGACAAAGTGGTAAAATAAAAAGTGGAAAAAAATGTTTTATTAGGGTACCTCCCCTATACGTAAAGTGGGGAGTGATTTTTTTTTCATTTCAACCCTAACGTGTGATATATTGTTGGATAGGTATTTAAAAATGAATAGGGGTTTACTAAAATCATGTAATCAAGTAAAAAAAAATGTGCCCCCCCCCTCTAACTTTTGAACCATAAGTTTTAAAAATATGAAAAAAATCTGAAAAGTAAACCTTTATAAAAACTTTCTATGAAAATTATTTTGAACTTGATAGGTTGAATAGTTTTTGAAAAAAAAAATACAAAATTATTTCTGAACTAAGTTTGTAATTTAACCGTATAAGCAGGTGTGTACTGTACCTGTAATTTCTACAAAATTACAATGAAAAGACTTGCTTTCAAATAAAGTAAAAACGGTGAAAATCGGTTCACGCAATAAAGAATTATCCCATAAAAATCATCTTCCATACTTTAAGCTCGCGCGCAATAGTTTACTTAATTTGCCGATAGATGTCGCTGTACATAGAACGCTCATATCATATCCTACATGGCGGTGTTATTTTAACTCTTAAGTGGGGACACTTACTGTGACGGACGAAAAACTACGGAACCCTACACTGAGCGTGGCCCGACACGCTTTTGGCCGGTTTTTTACTTGTACGGTTACGCTTATGCACAAGTGATCTGAGACATTCAGATCAAATCGACATACGTCTTTTATATTTTGTTTATGCATATTTGAGTATACGTGGTCGATACAGGTTCTTGATCTGTTTGTAATCCTAGTAGGAGAGCTGCCTATAGATTTAAAGCCGGAATGACTTAGTGTATTCATTAAAAATTTTGTATTTTTACATTTAACCAGTAAATCTAAATTCATATCCCCAACTATTACAACATTGTAGTTTAGAATAGCTTGCAAGTTCAGTAATTGGTCCAATTTCGACAAGTATGACTTGATATCTCCACTAGGAGGTCTATAAATACATACAATAATGAGCTCCAATCCAATGCACTCTACAGCACAAGACTCAAATTGCATCTCCACTGATAGGTCCTTTACCTCGGTGTGTTCCAAGGTCACAATGTCAGACTTCACGTATATACAGGCTCCTCCTCCGTGTCGATCAGATCTTGAGTAGTGGGCACGTAGTCTGTAATTCATTACATTAACAGAGGTTATTTGGTCTGTTCGAAGCCAGTGTTCCGTCAGGCACAACACATCAACCCCTTTATTGAGCTGGAGCTCGCATTCAAGTTTGTTTGTTTTGTTCGCAAGTCTATTTATGTTTTGGTGCCATATATTGATCAAATTATTATTTTTGAGTGGTATAGGGGCAGCAGAGTTAAGGCATTTGTAGGAGGAAAGCCCTACAGGTGGGACTGTTGTGTCGTACGAACCCTGCCCTTGTGTGGTGGGCTTTGGTGAAAAAAAGCTGAATCTTCAGTGCTGTTAGTACTCTTTTCCTGCGGTTTTATTTCTCCTAAAAGTTTTACAATAAAATCAGCTATGTCTTGAAGGATTTGTTGAACTCCATTGTTTTTTAATTTTCCCGAAAAGAACGAGAAATGTTCTTGAGTTAACGCTGGGTTAGAGTCTATGAAAGTCCCATAGTTATATGTTAACACGTCTTGACATAGTTGATAGTTAAAATACTCCACTCTGCGGTTATATATGAGCATACCACAAGTGTACGTGGGCCCGGCTATTATTATGTTTGTATGCGTAATTTTAAGTATTTTTTCTCGAATGAGTGTGACTAGGGCATTCCAGTCGTTATTGTGGTGGAAATCTTCTTCGCTAACGAATATTACACAGAAATCGAGTTTTGTGTACCCTATTAACTTGCTTTCTAGGCCTCTTAGCAATATTTCAGTCCCAGCATTAGCCGTGATGTAATGACAACATTGGTAGTTTTTCAGTACGGGATTTCTCTCAATATTTTTTAGCATCTTATATCTTTTGTTACTGGATATAATACACAGTTTATTTTGTATTTTCTGTGTAGTTATAGTATTAAATCTCTTTGGGGCTTGCTGGTAGGTTTTTATAGTACACTCTTCCTTTTTTTCGTCTTTTGAGAAAGCTGAACGAGATACATAGATTTCCAGCTCCTTTAGAGTGTTATTTAGAGTACGTGTTTCATGCAGTGCAGTGCAGATAAATCTTGTATTATATGCAAGTAAATAATTTAAATGCTTATTTGCTTATTTACCATCTACGTAGGTAGGAGTATTGCCAGTACCCAGGATTGTGGTCAAAATTATGTTGTACTTACGAATAGCTACATAAGAAATAGTATATATTATTAAGAAATATGTAATATGTAGTCTATGCATTCTCCATTGTAATGATATTTATTTATTTATCGTATGGCTACATGTCACTGGTATAGGCATTTCTTCCCTGGGATAGTAGTAGCGGGAAACCAGATGATAAAGAAAATCCAGTGAGTGCTGCGAAGTCCAGATGGGACAGTGCAGCTGCCAAGTTTGTTACTCTTTTAGCACCACCCAGGGATCACGTGTAGGGTTGTCTAAGGTGTTTCCTACGGACACAGAGTAACATTGATCCCCCATCTGTAATGACATTGACAAAAAAGAACGGAATTTATGGTTTTTAACAGCATTTCCACTAATGAATGAGATTGGAATGCAGTTCAATTCTTTCATGGCTATAGGACATCTCACAAATATTACAATGAACTCAAACGCGATTAAAACACAGGTTATCATCAACACCATCAGTTTGACTTTATCATTACCTGCCGACTTCCGTTTATTCCGCACTTGTAGAAACATAAGTTGCTTGTCACTCCGAACAAAGGATACGAATCGCCGAATGTCGAATACATGCCTTGCAATGTGGTTTTTGCTGATGATTTCCACTAATTTCCATCCCATCATCGGGTCCTTACCTGGTGCCAATGGGACCAACTGTGAAGTATGAGCAAAACGTTATCAAACAAAAAAAAAGTTTTCTAAATCTTTCCAGCCGTCGCTAGAAAACTTAAAAAACCTTACTTTAAAAACCGGCCAAGTGCGAGTCGGACTCGCGCACCGAGGGTTCCGTACAAACCTATAACAAGCAAAATTTGTGGTATGTTTATTACTAATTTCAATTTAATACCTCTACGCGTTTACGAGGAAAAAGGTAGTAAATTTAAAATTTAAAAAAATATTTTTTGTATGATTTTACTAAAAATGTCTACTTTTCGTAATTTTTCCTTTGTCTGTGCTATATGAAGTTTCTTCGTGCTAAGTTTTAAGTTTCTGAGTTTACGGGAAGTACCCTTTAGGTTTTGAGTTTCTTGCGAGTACTCAGTTTCAAAATATGCGACTTAAATTGCTATTTCTTTTGATTGCGTTGACATAAAAGTTTGGTTTTGCTACATCTGAAAGGTCCTATAGCCCTGAGTATTTGACATGAATTTCAATTTAATACCTCCACGCGTTTACGAGGAAAAAGGTAGTAAGTTTAAAATTAAAAAAAAAAAAATTTGTATGATTTTACTCAAAATGTCTACTTTTTGTAATTTTTCCATTGTCTATGCTATATGACGTTGCTTCGTGCCAAATTTCAAGTTTATGAGTTCACGCGAAGTACCCCGTAGGATTTGCGAGTGCCGAAAAACTCTAAAATTTGCAGCATTGTCGTTTACGACTGTATCTTTTGATTGCGTTGGCTTTTAAGTTTGATTTTTTTAAGCACCAAAGGACAATAGACTTGAGTATTTGATATAAATTTCAGCTTGATACTCCACGCGTTCCTGAGAAAAATGGTCTTGACAGACAGACAGACAGATAGACGGACAACAAAGTGATCCTATAAGGGTTCCGTTTTTTCCTTTCGAGGTACGGACCCCTAAAAAGCAACAAAGATACCGCGAACCTCCTACGAAATCAGAAATTAGGGGAAAATAATTAACGATTGTTTTGTTAATCATTAAAAAAATTTGCAAAAGACGAAAGTTAATGTATGAGAATGAGAGAATGAGAAATCGTTTATTGCCTATTAAGTTTACATCTTTCGGTTCCCGCAGGATTGAAAGATCTGTGTAAGCTGAAGGTGTTAGGTTACAAGTTAATGAGTTAAATAAGATGTGAGTAGTTGTGTTTCAATGTTACACTTTATTCTCAGTTTACTTAATTCTAAGAGGGCGGGGAACGAAAACGGGGAAAACACGAAAGTTCACTTCGTCAATCAATTCCAAGTTTTTGTACAAATTTATAGGTAAATAGGTCACTTAATAGGTAAATTACTTAAGAATTAAGATGCTTTTTCATTTAGACATCTAACTGTCGTAGCCGACCAAATTGTTATCCTTAATTTGGCGTCACACCCTAACCCCGCAAAGGCTCAACGGTCGTTTACTGGTGATTTACCGGTATAATTGCACGCTGGATGCTAAGAACCACGATAAGACCAAGAGGTTTTGTTTTGCGTAAAACGCTTACCATTAACTTCCGGATGACAAACATCGTGTTACTTTACAGTGTCTTCTGACTTTGGATTTTAAAGCAAGGACCGACTTTATTTCTGTTTGATTTTATACAAATATTGAAGAAATAGCATATCGAAGATGATCAGCGAAAACTAGGGAATGTTCATTGTTTTCTATAGTATAAATACTTTCAATTTTTAGGGTTAATTTTCAAACTCACGTTTTTTGCTGTCCCACGGCTATAATTCCAAATCAATTGAACATAGAGTACTGTAATCATCTAGGTATACAAAAATACGGAAACCTAAATTCTATGTTTCCGAAAAAACAACTTTTTGAAATTCATAAAACATCTAAATCTACTTGCCGGTTGTGCTCAAACGAAAAATCATAACTTTGGACTTTAATAAGTAGGTACCTAACGCATTAGTTTTTGAAAAGATTCCTGAAAGAAAACCTGCCCTTTTGTAGCTGTCCCGCGTGCGACCGTTTTTGTTACATGGGAAACCACCTCATGTCTAGTTTATTTATTATCACACCATTTACGTTTACTTTTCTATACACTAACACCCATGGGTTGGGTTCTGTTTGCCATCAAAGGTGGATGCAAAATCGGTAACTTTGACGGAGGAAGAGTTAATTTTTATCACAGATTTATTTTGGTACGGCGATCGTGCATTTGTATGGGTGCTCATTGAAATAAGAAGTTGTGCTTAATAATAATGGTTAGCAATATGGAGCTTACATTTTGCCAAAAACATTTTTGTCGACATGATTTGTTCCAAAATCAGAATATTACTTGTAATTATATTTCCATATCTATTCATGTTTAAATAATTTTCATAAAATCATTACCTAATTATTGTACTAAATCTACCTTTTTACAGCAACACTGACCTGACACTTCTATGGCAGTTGCGACATTTTTATGGCAGTTTCGACATTTTTATGGCATCATATCGACATTTGTATGGCATTATTTTTTAAACTTCAATAACTAGGTATCTAAAAGAAGCAAGTTTTTCCCTCCTACACCATATTCTTTATATTAATAAAAACCCAGCCACAGAATGTTGGTCCGAATCTAATTTTCCAAAAAATTTTTTGCCATACAATTGTCGAAAAAACACACACTTCAAAAATTTACCCTCTAGTACTAGTAGTAAGTTTAAATTATTAATGCTTTTAAAAATATCTAGGTTATGGGCCTAGTCTATGACTGAAAGGGATGAAATGTCACGTTAAAAAGCGAATTTTATAATGATTGCTCTTGAAAACATGACGAAAATATCAATCCAATTTATATTAGATTTTAGTCGAATACAGCAGTAAGAAAATTAAATCGCGGGACGACCGGGGTCTTTTAAAAATATTTGTTTATACCCAAAGTAAAATTAGGACTACCTGAATAAATAAAACCGGAATTGGTAGGACTGAGTAAACACCTGGTAACCGCTTGATCCTGAGTTCAATTTAATATTATTTATACAGCATTAATTTGCATGTAATAATAATATTAATTTAAAGATTATTTAGCTCTCAACCCGGGTGTTATTAATAAATCTGTAGGTGTTTATTCAATACGAGCTTTTGCCCGGGACTTGGTCTAGGTACATATTAGGCGCTCTACTGACCTCGCAACTAATCACCTGCAATTTTCAATACATTGCGGTTTTTGATCCATCGATTGATTTCGTTGCAATTTCCTCGACTGCAACGTATCGAAATCGTGCGACGATTTTTGCGTCAAAATTGCACCTAGTATAGATGTCTTTAACAGTATTAACTTAATAAAATGTACCTAGTAGCAAACATTTAACTAGAGCACATGCTATATTAAAACGTAAAGGTGATGCAACAATAATCGCCCTTCTATATAATTTCTTCTACCTTTTTACCCCCTTAAAGAATGATCTTCGTGTTAAAAGGATTCTATCTCCTTCCCCGGGACCCAAACAATCTTTATTATTAATCTAACTCTTATCTAAATCGGTTAAACGGTTTAAGTGTGCAGACTGACACCCAGCGTTATTTTCGCATTTATAAAAATTTGTAGGGATCGATGGGGTTAGTAGTAGACGGAGAGCTAGCCACGTCAGATAAGACACTATAATGAGATGAGAGCAACGAAACCCCTCTAGTCAGTTTGCTATACTATGCTTATTTCTAGACCTGGACATCTGGCAGCTGGGGTGTAAAGTGGTGGAGGTCAAATAATGCAAACTACTTCAAGAAAACCAATCCTAGAGTACTGATTTTGATGGAATATAATGAGAAACTATTTAAATAATTAGATTATAATATAATATCATCGCTAAATGTATCTCTTGGGGGAAAGTAGTGCTGTGAGTAATTCATAGTTTGTCGCCTACTGTTTTTGTTTCCGTAATAATACGCAATGTGACGGAGAAAAAGGCTTATTTATATCAATTCCCATCAAGCTTAGTTTAATAAATCAACTGTAAATATTCTTAATCACAGTAACTCAGTGGTCCTTGATTGTCTCCCGATTAGTATATGAAAATAAGGCATTTCACCTACCACTGCGTTACCATCTTTTTACATTAATCAATATGAATATATAAATTTTGGTCAATAAATTCCTATTAATTTGTTCAGGTACAATTTGGGAATATAATTTTATACACGAATTGAATGTCTATCATACTATTTTCTAATAGATATTTAATGGTCATCAAAAAGAAGAATGACTCAATTACTTATGTTTAGTCAGCTACCCCCTTGAATGCTTTTCTAACGAACGAGTCAAATAAGCTATTCTTTATGAAACGTCAAAACAATATGTAACTATTAAGTTCCTAATGGAGACTTACACTGTTATAACCAGAGAAATGGGATGACAAAGAATGCTTGTCAACGATCAAAAGTGTGGCAAAAAAAATGAAATCCATGTCTGTGTCTAAATTGTCTATGTGAGCGTAAAATAGTGATGCCAAGTACAACAGGTTAATTATCTATCGGTATTTGACTTTCTTATCGATACGTTCTAAAGGCCTCTACAGACGTAAACGACTAGTCAAAGTAGTCAACTGTGACGTCAGTTGACATTCCCACTACCAACTTGACGTTTAATTTCACTCACATTTTCGACTAATATTATTACATTACCTAATTAGTTAATAACTAGTATGTTTTTTCTAAGCAAATTGTACTCTTTAGTATTAGAAAAATGTAAATAAACAAAATTATTTATTATTAAATTAAAAATATTAAATAAACAAGACTATTCCCTAAAATAATTTCAAATATTTCATATAACGGAAAACGGAATTTCAAGTCGCCGGTCGAATGCGCATTTGATTGATCGCACGACTATTTTGACAGCTGACCTCTCATTCCAACTATATTTCTATCTCGTTCTAATCGTGTGACTAGTCGCTTTTAGGCGCGGCACACACTTGAGCGGAATCCAGCTATAATAAAAATCAGCCGCAGCATAAAAGTGGAAATTTCTTTACGGGAGCTGAATTTTTGTATGGAGACCATATACAATAATCAGCCCGATTTCCGTTTTCGGCTGCTTTTTGACTATGGTAGCGAATTCTGCTAAATGTGTTGAGCGCCACATTTGAATGAAATAATACAAGTACTGCAAGGTAAAAAAATCTTTAATAATAAAAAAATTGGTTGTTTGTAAAGTAGGTTTACGATCGAGATGTTTACGTGATAACGTCTAACCGCTCGTGAGGATTCCGCGTGACAAGTTTCACGGAATGACTGGCAGCGCTCGAGATGAGACGGGAGATCGGTCCGTCTCTCTCTCGTTATACCTGCGATCGCGCTCGTGAGGTTTTGGTGTGACACAAGTTTCTGAACATGTCACCCGACTAAAACGATTTTAAAGACGTTATCACGTCAAAAAACCCATTTAAAACCGGATATAATAAGAACCTTAATGACGTAATGTGAATATAAGATTAATTTATTCATTGGATTTTTTTGAAGCAACAATTATAATTTTCATATCGAACAGTTATCGATATAAGTCCCTAAAACGTTTTGTCAATCCCTAGCGTAGAATAAATGTTTCGGTTTTTACACAAAATAATCATGAATATTAAGTATTATGATAAAATATTAGCACACAGTATACGAAATACTAATAATTAATTGTATCTAGTAAATGCTTACACGATTTATTTTGCTAATTTGACAAAATATTGTTTCAAAGACATCGATCGGAATATCATGTAAACCTGTGAAATGAGTAATTACTTGGGTTTTTTCCTATGAGTAATAGTCCAATCTGGAACACAACACGACACCATGTTTCTCCTTTTTCATCCCAAGTTATTTTATTCACGATTGTTTTATATTTTCCACGCTAAAATATGAGCTGTCACGACGTGGGTACGTAAGCTAACTACCCAAATTCAAAAGCTGTCACTCCTTCAAAATGTTCGTGTGTCTCTTTTGCACTCGTGGAATGTTCATATACGTATTGGTTTCTCTTTTGCGCACTTCGTTTATCTTTTAGCGACAAGCGCCATTTTATATCTATGGTTATAACGATGCATGTAGGTATGGATTCTGATAAATGCACGTCAAAATGTTGTCTATATTGAATGAACGCGCAAAAATATGTTTAACTTGTTATCTCGTCAAGTTTGACTGCAACGAAAGTAGCCAATTTCATACTTATACTTACTCGTCAAAAATGTATTTTGCAACCTTAAATCGCACAGAAAACGTGATGTTTCTCAACTAGCAGCTCAGGTGGCTTACAGCTGCCGTAATTGAATTTTTCCGTTTTCTGCGCTTTGACAGGTTATTATCCCCGGCGCAACCATAATACTTCATTATTTACTTCTCGCTAGGATTTCTACAAATTCAATACACGTCAGAGAAGATTCTATTGCTGAATTGAATTCCATTTTTTTTACCATGCGAGATAACTTTGAACTAAATTTCAAGCGGTTAAATTTAAGACTGGATAGTACTGGATCAAAAAAAAAAAAATAGTTGCAGATAGACAGTTTTCTTTATATAAAATTATAGCTAGTAAAATAAACTCGAATGTTAAGTAAAACGAAAGTGTAAAAAAAAGATAAGTCAAGGTAAATAAATAAACCTACTTATTATTTAGTAGGTCCATTAAATAAAAGTAAAAGACCGACACATAAGTAACTGATATTTCGTTCGGGGATTAATGTTACTCTGCGACCGTAGGAAACACCTTACAAAACCCTACTCGTGATCCCCGGGTGGTGCTAAAAGAGTAACAAACTTGGCAGCTGCACTGTTCCATGTGGACCTCACAGTACTCATTGGATTTTCCTTATCATCTGCTTTCCCACTACTATTACCCCAGGGAAGAAATGCCTATCTATATCCAGTGACATTTAGCCATACGATAAATAAATTTCGTTAAAATTTTGTTCGTTTTTTTTTCACTCTAATCAGATGAGGGAATTTCGTGGGATGAGTACACCAAGATATCGCGGTTGCCTATTCCTGGTAGCCGCGGTGGTTCTGGCCTTCTCCTCTTACATTGAACAGGTAAGGTTCAAAACATTAATACTAATTAGGTATATGTATTACAATCTGCTTATGTGTTCACCGTTATTTTGGTAGGTGGTGAGCATGCCCGCTTTGCCAGCCCCAAATCAGTGGCCCACGTTCCCCAGAAGAAATATTGCGGCCTTAGCCAGGGCAGGTTATCTCAGGGGAGGCTCTGCGGCTACGTTCAAAAGAAGCATTTCGACTTTAGCAAAAAATGGCATGCTACCTACTTTTAGAGCACCATACGATGAAGCCGACAAACAAGATGATGACGATGGAGAGTCCCATGAGAAACGAAACCTGGCTTCCATAGCCCGACTTCGAAGTTACTCAGCCATGAAACGAAATATCCAAGCGCTGGCGAGAGACGGTGGTTATCGTGGAAACGGTAGGGCCCAGTACGGCCAGCAAGCCGATAAACGTAATGTAGCTGCCTTGGCTCGCAATGGCATGATTCACCTACATAAAAAAGACGTACTAAGTGGTGATGAATCTTACTCTCCATATTATCAGAACCCTGTAGACCCGCTCTCCGACAACGATGGGCCCTTCAACGCAAACGAAATATACGACTGGCAACAATTTGCAAATCCGGATATGTTTCCGCCCTTGTCGCAAGTTTACAAGCGGGGTGGTCCAATGCCGCAAAGTGAATATGAAAATCTCGAAGAGAACGGGTACTCTGGGTATGGGTATCCCGCTGAAATGGATGATAATTGGTACTTTAAACGAGGGTCCGTGGGCCTGCCAGTGTTGGGAATGTATAGACCTACCGTTGGAGACCAAAATACCAGGACTAAAAGATATATCCTTTCTCTCCCCGATGTCATTGATCACAATGATATTCAAGACTTGGAGGACAATCAAAATGAAGACAAACGCTCCGTAGGTAAGTGCATTAGATAAAGCACCAATAATATTTTTGGCTTTTGTAAAAGATGTAATAAAAATGCTGGTGATCCGTTTAAGGAAATAATAGGTATCGTAATTTAATTATGAGAAACTAAGAAAAAAAAAATTCACACGAAAAAAAAAATTGTTTTGTATGGTTTTGGCTGGCTGGGACGACGGGTTCCATAAAAACTTTTTTTCGCGTCCAAAAATTTTTCCTCTTATTTTTTCTTAGTCGCAATACCTACGATACCCATTATGCCCTTAAACGGATCTTCAGTATTTTTGTTATTATTCTGTAGATACGTAATTTTGTTTGCCTTCATTGCGTCTGTTACAGATGATGACGAAGTGCGCGATAATTTTGCTAAGCGGCACATTGGGTCTCTGGCCCGGTTAGGCTTACTGCCTTCATTTAGGTTTTCAGGCGGTCGCTATAGTAGGTCTGGCCGCGCTAGGCTGCTTTGGCCTAGTCAGGAATTGTACAGGTCTTGTGGAGTTCGGATCTAATAATAGCCGTCGATGTTACTAGTGTGTGTCAATGTCAATTTGATTCAGTAGTTTTTTTAAGACAATTCAGTGCTTTTAATGCTTAAAATAGGATTGGCGCTTAGTTTTAAGGATGACGATAGAGGCATGATAAATGTGTAATGATTTAATGAATGCTGACAGCAAATCCGGCTTGTTTAAATGGCAGCTCGTGACGACTTGGGCAAAAAATTACGTAGTCACTACAAACTAATAAATTGTGCTACTTTTAGAAAAAACGAATATGCATCCGAAATTTCATAAAAATGAGTACCTAAATTAAATTATGTATTAACGTTTTCAACTAATCATCTCATAAGATTTCCCTATACAGCTACACATCCTTTTCAAATTAACTATTCTGTAAGATTTTTTTGCTCTGTTCGGCAATGTCACACGTCTCGAGCTGCCTAAAACAATGTTGAATAGCGTCCTTGTTTACATGTTTAGGCAAAAGTGTGTTTACATGAAATAAGCGAGTTGGCAAATAGGTAAATAGTGTTAGCAACGAGATTGTGAAGTTAAATGAATGTCGCATGATTGTTGACGTCATTAGAGCGTCGGCTGCCACGGTCGCTAATTAGTGACATTCATAGCAAGATTCGAAATTAGACTGGCATGGTCGTAGGAAACTTATATTTATAGTGAATTTGGTTCATTTACTAAAGCTGACATAAAAGGGCTTATATTGGCTCGTTTTTTTCATTATTGATTGCTCAACGTAACAATTGGAATATTTTTTTCTGAACACAAGAGGGTTTATAAAACTGAATACTACCAATTTCTTAAAATTCACATTATATAGGTACCCTATGTAATAAATTACGAGACACTTACGTAAACTAAGATTTTCTGAGAGAAAACTGACAAAAAATATTAATGCCAAACGATACGTTTAGAAAAACACAATACTTATGTATAGGAAAAAATATAAAATAAAATCAACAAACACATCGAAAGACTTATTACTGTACTAGCTGTGCCCGCGGCTCCGCCCGCGTGGAATTCGGTCTGTGTCAGTAAGCGGCTAATTCAACCCTAATTTCTCTCCTGCTACCCTGGAGGCGGAACTTGAAGTAAAGTTGACAGATGGATACGCTGGAGGACAGTAGTCCTGATAAAATATTTAACAATTACCACTAAATAAAAGTACACTCAAAAATCAATCCTTTTTTTGTCCTTATAATTTTTTTTGGCATGATATAAACAACATAGAGTAGTAGGTGTATATCGGACGATACAGTACCACTTTTGTATTTATACGTTCATATCCACGGCAAATATCATCCAAATCGATCCTCCCGTCAAATCAGTCTAAGCATGAAAGGTAAGAACAGGCGCGGTTGCAGCGCGGTTGAAATTTGGGGGGGGGGTCCCAAATGGAGAAATGATTTTTTGTTTTTTGAGGGGGTCACTCATGATTTTTTCCATGGGTCCATGACCCATGCAAATTTAAAAATTTAACTCAATCGAGTGTAGTGGCTACCCCCCTCCCCCCCCCCCCTTTAGACGTTGACGACGTATGGGGCGTGCCGACGGTCGGGGAGGAGGGCGCATTTTCATTACGTTAATTTTCATACGTTTTTACCACACTGTCACAGATAATACACTGATGTTACGTTACTGGTTGCAATAATGGTGGTAATTACATACGGTTTCCGAACGCGGAATAGAGGATTTATGATATTAATGTACATCAAGATATTTATTCTTCAATGTAAGCACATTACAATGCACTAATGAACGTCAGAGAACAAAATACGTGAATGGTGTGGAACACTTGGTTGGAACGAAGTTATGTTATTTTATTTTCGACTTTTTCGAGGTCTCTTTTTTGAATTTTTGAAATTTTTGAAATTTTTGAAATTTTTTAAAATTTTTGAAATTTTTGAAATTTTTGAAATTTTTGAAATTTTTGAAATTTTTGAAATTTTTGATTTTTTTTTAAATTATGAAACTGACATTTTTGACATTTTCGACACTTTTGACACTTTTTACTTTTAGGTTCTCGACTTTTTTCACTTTGTCACTTCTCACTTTCACTTTTCATTACACTTCACTTCACTTCACTTTATTCTATGTTTCTCAATCTTATTGGTGTCGCGTTTTCGTGACGTGACGCTTATTCGTGACGGTCCCGTGACTTTTTTTCGCCTAGCCCCCATCCGCGAACCGTCCGATAAGGAACTTCGTTCCAAAACTACCACCGGTTCTAACCCTACACCTCTGGCCCGAGAAGTATTATGACCGAAAAGAAACTCGACGGGACTTATTTTTTTCAAAACAGTAATACATTATTAGATCTCAAAGATACAAAATAATGCGTAGTTCTTCAAGAAGACATATCAAAACAGCTTGAGAGACAGATAATGTACCTACTGTTTAATTATAAAGAAAAATAAATCCTAATCTGACTGCTTCAAAAAACGTTTGATATGTTTTCCTACCTAAACGGTGTCCTATAAATGTTAGATGATTTTGTAGTAGTTTCTGGTTTGGGCCATGCATCTTTGTCCGTCATATAATAGTCCTCGAACCTGCAATAACCCTTTGACATTAATGACATTTTCAAATATTTCTTAAGAGCGGGTAAAGGTAAATTTAAAGCATCGACGGGTTAATAAATATGAACACCTGGACCAACAAATTATAAACTATTTCAATACCAAATTTCATCTAAATACGTACAGCGGTCATTGGTTGTTTCTTCCCCATGTTAACTTCCACCCCCTTTGCATCCGCTTAAGGGATAATTTCTGAGATAAAACTATTTTATTTCCTTTTCCAGAGCTCAAATTATCTCCATACCAAATTTTATCTAAATCGATTCTACGGTTAATAATTCCCTATACCTACAAATTTCCCACTCCCTTTCACCCCTTTAGGGTTGATTTTCGGGGTGAAAACTATCCTTTGTCCTTTCTTGAGACCCATACTATCTATATACCAATTTTCATCTAAATCAGTTCAGCGGTAAAAAATTCCTCATACCAACTTCCAACTCCCTTTTCACCCCCACAAGGGTTTGAAAACTATCCTATGACGTTTCTCGAGACTCAAATTATCTCCATACTCATTTCTATCTAAATCGTTTCATCGGTTAAAAATTCTCCATACAAACTTTCAACCCCATTTTCACCCCCACCAGGGTTGATTTTCGGGATTAAAACTATATATTATCCTTTCCCGGGACTCAAACTATCTCTATACAAAATTTCATCAAAATCCGTTCAGCCGTTTTCACGTGATGCGCGGTCAAATAAACAGACAAACAGATAAACAGACAAACAGATAAACAGACAAAAATTCTAAAAATTGTTGGAACGTGTTCTGTTATCGATTCTAAGTATCCCCAGCCAACTTTTTTTCGATTATCTTCCATGTACAGACTTTCGACCCTCTTCAGCTTTATTATATGTATAGATCTACTCGTTAAGCTGAATTGGTATGACTACACAGAGCACTCGGGCAAAGATACACTCAACAGCAATTAAAACGGGTCTCTTAGGGAAATTCATATCCAAAATGACTTATTTTAATTGTTATTGAGTATAGAATACAATATGAAATTCGTGCCAGCTTTAGTAAATTTACAGTTACTTTAGTGTGAAAATATTTAGTAGGTGACCGCAAGTGTGTGTCCTTTTCAAGCAAAATGTAGTGTATGTCGGTTGTCATTAAGGTGCTGCTTAACCATAAAATATGCCTTTCGAAATGTCCTTAAGTATCGACAACCAACGATGTGGTACATTTTTCTTGAATTCTGAAATTTACTGTTAAATGTTGATTGTTTTAAGCAGTTGAGATTTGTTTACTTACTTTACCAATATTGTTTCCCAGGAAGCATTCCCCTGACGAGAATTTCGGAATTAGGTATGTTACTATTTTTAAACTTTTAATATTTTTTCATGTTTCCATGAAGACTTGACTCGAGAAGGGAAGAATCGGCAAAATTTAATATCATATTATTAAAATTAGGAAATGCGATACTGGGAAATTGTGATGTTTGTTCATGTTTATTTTAGATACCAGATTTAAGTGTAAAATTTAGTCTAATAGCTTATTTTCTAGTCTTCTAGAGACTGGTACTACTATAATGTTATATATAAGTAAATATACATACATAATGTTACAATGAATACTACCCAGCGGTTACAAAAAAATCCAGTGCGACAATATTTATTGCTCACTGTAAGTGTATACGGTTGCTTAGGTCCTACGGACTTATGTTTTTGTATCAAACTGTATAAGAATATCTAAGCCATTTTGTATATTTTACAACAATCGTGTGTTTACAGGCAATATATCCCTAGTGCCGAAGCTGAGCCCGTCGATCCAGACGACACCGACCTACCGGCGGCGCCAGTACCTGCTCACACGCACCCGACCGGCCGCCTCCTCCACCGACCGCTAGACAACGACGTACCGAGCTCCAGCCCCTTGCCATCGCCCCCCAACTCCATCGAATCCTTCGCCAAGAACCGGTGGCCAATCAACAATAAAGAAGTCCCCAAGTTCTATTACTTTAGGTCGCTCAAACTTCCCTATCACAACTCTGGCAAGCGATACCTCCTGCTGCCGGCCGTCGATAATATTCTGTTGAGGAAGAACTATCCAAACAGCAGTCTGCCGGGTCGGCGCAAAAATCAGTAGCCATGTAACTGTCGGCTGAGCGGCGGCGGCGTGCCATAACTCATTTCTGACTACGGACATATATCTAAATAGACATCATTACAGCCGAATGACTTCCACTGGTGGACAAAAGCCACAGCATGCTTAGATATATGTTTGTGGATTCCACCGTCTGTACGATGCTACGGTATCGTACGACCAAATACATCATGGTATACTTACCGTTACGTAGATTGTTGAAAATATAAATTTGCTATGACACTGTCGCCTTAGCTCCAGCTGGAGAACCGAGGTATATTTCCATCTAATGTACGAATGGACTCAATTAATTGATGGGAACCAGTTAGATCAATTATATTATGAATACCTATTAATATTATCAATTAATTACTTGTTATTTTGTAACTCTTTCAGCAATTAGAGTTTTCGTTAATTCATAAATTGAAACATTTCCAATCCTTTCATAACTATTAAATATGAAATTGTAATCTTATTCCCATTGATTTATAGTTTATTATACATCGCAGGAACAAAGGATACCGGTTATAGTAGGTATAGACAATAATTTTAATCTAAATGATACACTATAACGTATTGATGTTAAATGTTGTTGTGACAATGAAATAATTAGGCATGAAAATAAGATAAAAATAGGCTAGTTATACTTAGAATAAATCGGACATTTTTACAAACGACTATGGCCAGCTTACCCTATGACAGATATACATAGAATAGCCTAAACAATAATCACAATACAAGAATTGATAAAAATCGTAAAAAAACATGAGAGTAAATTACAAATACGTAGTTCCTTAAATTAAAATCTTAGTGCTAAGGTAAAAGTACTGTCTGGTGTCTTCTTGCAGTTGTTATATGATAACAATGTTAATTAAAGAGCTTTTTGATTTCTCACTGCTCATCGATATCAATTTGTAAAACGCTTTTAAAGCAACATATAATTACTAGTTTAGTTGATGAGACTAGCTGTGTTTGACAAATAAATGAAGCTTCTAAACAATATAAATTATAAAGCTATGTACGACTTGAATGTTTAATGAAATTCACTTACTTACTCATAAAGAGTCGATATCGTTGTTAAGATAAATGCTTTAAAAAACTAATTCATGTTTTTACGATGTATAATTTCTTTGTTAGTTTAAATGGAGCCTGTGATAAGAGAAAGGGTTTATTCGCGTGATTTAGGTACTTAAACTCAATATCTTCAAAATATTTTTTTTCATAATACCTGTTTAATATTCTTGCAACAACTCTTGGCTGAAGGTTTTGACAATAATACGAACGAATGTGACCATAAAAACGATAATAACTTTTAAAATCATTATATTTCTACTGTAGGGTACTAACTTTCTCTTGAATAGTACGAGGTAACTGTAATATTAATATTTTTAAAATGGATTTATAATAAGTATTCAATTTTACTGTCGTGTTTATTGTAAATAAATATAGACAACCGTGCCAAAACGTTGTTTTATTTAATTTGATTTCCTTCGACTAGGGTAATATCAGAGAGCTTTATGGGTAATATAAATAAAAGCCTCGTAATTCTATCGGCAATTTATTGAAATAATTTATTCATTATTAATTTTAACTAAATTAGTAGATGAAGGGTGTTTGTAAAATTTCTTCAATTTCAAAAAGGTAGATAAATTTCTGAAAAAAGAAAAGAATGTCCATTAATGTTTATATGTATACGTATTTATAAAATAGAGTCTGTCCGGAAAAAGAAGTGTCGTAGAATGTATGAGCTCCCATATAAACCACGACACTTCTCTTTCCGGACAAATTCTAAGTATGTGGTGGATTCTAATATTTCGCAATGTGTAGGAAAAAAAAAATGTTAGGTACTTACTTTTATAAGAACGTGACTTTTAACGTCATGGAATTAACAACATTTTAGATAAATAAAATATATAATTGCATTTTTTTGGTTTTATATATGAGGCCGAAAATTTTTTGGCAAATTATCACTTCCCAAACTGCTTTTCCCATAGTTTGATTTGGCAGAATCATCAGTTGGTATAATATCGTTTCGCATACCTATTTTTTTGCATATTTTTATTTGGCATACTAACCTAACGTATGTCATATAAAAATTCGGCCATATAAATCTATGCGAAACATTCATTTGGTATACGTTGGTATTCTAACTAAACCTTATGGGATAACTAGTTTGAGATATGAAATTAGGCGAAAGGATTTTCGGCGAAATGGCAGTACACCCGGTATTAGTCGGTATGATTGCAGATTTGACTTTATTTTAACCTACCTACACATAACACTCAAATGAGTAATGAGTTGCCTTTACCGTAGTTCGTTTAACCAGTGGAGTTGGTGCAAAGTTCACCAGGGAAGAATGAGCACCGGCCGAGGTTGCAGTAGGGGAAGAAGCCGCGGCAGACCTGACGACGGCCTACATTGGCGGTGCCGCAGGTCAATGCGGTGGTGCAGCTGGTGCAACTAGTACCACCCTGTGGAGAAAGTACTTATTAAATATTTGAAAATATACTTGTCTCTAAGGTTTCAAACTTCTAAGACAGTGGTGGGCAAAGTATGGCCCGCGGGCCAACTCCGGCCCGCGAAACCATTTTATCCGGCCGCGGATACATCGAAATAATTTGTATATGGCCCGCGATGATTATATTTTGAGGATTCACCCGTTATGAAATAAAATATTTGAATACCTACATATAGATAGATATATAGATGAATAAGTATAAGGATCAGTTTACCCGCGTGCATGTATGTCTTGTGGCGTACCGGTTTCGCTTTTTTTACCGATTTGCTTGAACATTACAACATATTAAAAAAAAATTGCAGGGCAAGAACAAATTTTTAGATGAGACTTGGAGTTATCTGAAATCGTTTAAAACTCAGCTGTTTCTGTATTTTAACTGCATAGCGAAGAACAACTTAACTCACTTTTCACGCTTAAAATCTATGGCACCAGTGAGTGAGAACAAACTGAAACATTTCAGTCAGCAGTTGCAGAAACTTCACGCACAATTTGAAACTAGGTTTCAAGATTTTAAGAACGTACAGTCATCGCTAGATGTTTTTTCGATGCCGTTTAATGTAGATCCCGAGAACGTCTATGCAGAGTTGCAATTAGAAATTATCGAAATGCAGTGTAGCTACCATTTAAAACAACTGTTCTTAAATACAACTAAGCTAGATTTTTATAGGACACTGCCAAAAGCTCAATATCCGAAGATGATTGCTCACGCCCACAAAATTATGTCTATGTTTGGGTCATCGTATGTGTGCGAACAGATATTTTCCACCATGAAATTGTAAGAAAACTCAATCAGAAACCGACTTACTGATGAACACCTTTTCTCACTGCCCAAAATTACTTTGTCGCAACTCGAACCTGCATTCGACGATATAATGGCAAAACAAAAACAATTTCATATGTCTCACACACCCGGGCCTTTGATTTTTTTTATTTGAAAATAAATAAAATTCAAAATTTCCGGAAGTGTATAATTTTGATTCTAACATGTGATTCATTTGAAATAAATATATACTTACATATATTAATATTTTTGTTTTTTTTTGCTGTAAAAAAAAGCTTCACAAGTTTCAAGAGGAAGGCCGGAATTTTTATATAAAAACCGGCCAAGAGCGTGTCGGGCCACGCTCACTGTAGGGTTCCGTAGTTTTCCGTCCAGACAGACTCAACTGAGTCTGCCTTATCTGAGTCTGCGACCACGAGCGTTACGGCAAAATAATGTTGTAATAATAATTCCTGTATAAACTCAAAAACTGTTCATTTATTGATAATGGTTGGTTCTAGAGTTTTAAAGAAAATTTAATTATCCATCATTTAAGTCCACACTAAAATCTCTATCTTGTACAGCTTCTAAGATAGTGCCACTTAACTTATTGATAAAATAAAATGAAATACTTTATTGTTCATTAAGGTTTACGCTGGTTCCTCGAAACAGTTGCAGGTATTTAAATTAAATTGAATACTTCTAATCAGAATTGTTGTAAATTATCTACCGACAATCACTAAAAACAAATAAACTTGTACTGTATTTTGAAAATAATGAACCCGCTTTTATTCGATTTGTGTATTTCCATATCTCCACCTATTTATCTGGCTTAATATAAGTTCACGCAATAGAGTCACAACTTAAATGCCAACATTCACTTTGAGATTCGGAATCGCATTGTGTTTCGTGAGTCACCTTTGTTTGTGAAAAGATGGAAAACTATTTCATAAAATAGGGCCATTTGAGTCTCTGGCATTATAATTTATTTTTTCTGTAGTCTACTCTCTCGTCAGTGTATCTGCAGTTTTTTGGGAGTTCGCGTGCTAGTTAATTATAATATAATGTCGAATTTCGATTCCAATTGTGGCAAATTAAAGGCCTTTAAGATCACCAAAGCAACCTTATTAATAAAACTTATAATTTGTAAAAAAAAGGAAAAATAAATCAGTAGTTTTTAATGTATTGCTCAGTCAGCAAGTTACTAGTTGTAGCAAATAAAGATGAAAATAGCCTTATTTAGTCCCAACAACATATCAAAAATCCAGAACTAACTAGAACGGTTTGCTATTTTAGCAATTGTAATTGTTTAATTTCACGGGCCTATGATTGTTGAAGGTTCATCTGCGATCTAAGCCCTCGCCAGTTGCTTTTCCCAACTTACCTATACTCGTTCGCTAATAGCTAACGTATAATTTTATTTTTATTTTATTGTTAGCAAACACGTAAGTACCAGCCGATACCTACCTAGAATAGAACTAACTTATGAAGCAACGGAAATCACAACTTGTATTCATAATTTTAATATGGCATCTCTCTTCTTCTCTCGATCCAAACG
The DNA here is from genome assembly GCA_947086415.1 of Pammene aurita. NCBI lineage: Eukaryota > Metazoa > Arthropoda > Insecta > Lepidoptera > Tortricidae > Pammene > Pammene aurita. The sequence goes on from OX352308.1 coordinate 16,454,056, forward strand.
TAAACTGACATGCATCCGCGTTGCAATTAATAGTACCTATTTATTTAAGTCAATTAACATAATACATTGCACGTACATTTTTATATCACAAAAAAAAAACACAATGAAATGTCAAAATACCTACTTATAATATGGGTTAATAATAAATTATTAACCTAGTCAAAAAGCCCGTCCCGTGCCACCCCTGGCGGAAAGGTGCCCATCACAATCATCACATCGTTGCAATTTGTAATTAATTTAAATTAATTTAAACAAGGGGATAAACTTCTTTTTCATAAAGGTAAAAGCAATCTGCGCAATTTGAATTTTACATACCGGTAAATTATTCGCATTTTTTTTATTGAATGGGAAGTTTTATAAAATTTATCAATTGTGGTTGTTTTAACTGGTCCTGCCTTTCTTACCGTTAGCTAAGTCTAGAATTATTTAAGATAAAATAAACTTGCCTGCGTCGTATAGTTACAAGCCACTAATGTGGAAGCCGGACGGAAAAGACCAAAGAAAAATCTGTCCTGATGATCTTGGTCATGTTCCGAGGAAACATTGTCAGTAGAGGAGTCAGCAGAAGCGTCAGCAGGTGGGCCCCCGGCTTCTTGCTCCCTGATCCCTGGGAATTGGAATTGGGGTATTTGGAACGGAGGAAATTGGAAATGTGGTATGGGAATTCCGAAGAAACTGTGCTGGTGGCTGTCGGAGCTGGAATCGTTTTGACTTTGTGCCAGAGAAAGGTTGAGGGTTGCCTGGAAATATTATATATATATTTTTAATAATATAGTTCAGTGCATTTGTAAGTATGTACATATCAAAATAAACACTGATCACGATCAGTCCCAGAGCCAACTTAGCCTAGCTTAGGTTCTGTGTTTTAAAGATTCAAGATATTTATATCATGACGTACACAATATTACATAAAAATAAAGACGTTTTGGTGTAGCACTACGAAGTTTTAGGTGTATAGGTACAATAATAAAATAGGCATACAGATAACAAGACATGATGAATTCAAAACATGATAACTTACCACAACTGTGACGACAACAAATAGAGGAATTTTCAACATGATGTTCCGTTCGGTGCTTTGGTCTTGTATAGATAATTCCTCGCAAAGTTCTCTACTGTGACAATTTTCAACGACTCGACATTATATACCGTTTCCATATAAAGAAGTTATGCTAATTAATCTGCAGGGATGTCGGTCTGGGCGTGGGATTAAAATTAATGGAGATTTAAACTGAATTACCATTTCATTCATCATATCTAACAGTTGACGCTAAAATCGAATAATTACGGTTTTGATGAAGTTGAGTGCAAATAAAACAGCTTAGCGGTCGGTTCGGGTTGTACTATAAATAAGAGAAAGGGTCATATTTTACAATTTCCAATCAAAAATTATGAGAGTAAACACACCATTGATACGATTTAGTGCAAATATGTTTGTTTTCAACGTGTACTTATCGATTCTCTCAGCGAATTGTAATTGGAATGAAAATTGGTTACATAAACTTCATTGGAAAAGCAATGTCGTGTTTATTGTTGTTGATAGGTATATTATTAAGTTTTGCTGTAACTATCAGTTATATTATATAGTAGATGTAAATTATAGTGTTTAAACTGCTAATCCTAGATAAAAAATGGGTTTTAGAATACCTACTAATAACTAAGAAAAAAAAAGTGAGATGTTGTTGAAGAGTATACTTGTTTATTTTGTACTAAAATATTTAATATATTCATCTAGTAACTTCAAAAAGCTTTGTATTTCGTATGACACGCTATAAGTTAGTAAAATTTGAGTAGATATTTGAATTTATTAAAATAAATAAGTAAATAATTTACAAAAACATCCTATTGCGTGTCTGCTACTACTGTATAGTTAGTAGGTACTTACATATTTATCTCGTTTAAACATTACCGCATGTACAGTGTCCTAACTGTCAGCCCTACGCGGACATGAGCCCAGAGCAAACAGTGTGCTATACTCGTCTTCCGGTAAACAAGTTAGTACAGAAATGCTTTCATTTGGTGTGTTATGTTATGTTATGTCGCTCGAATGTTTCTCCGAACAATGATAAAATGCGAATCGTGAGTCGTGTTTGTTGACAATAGAGTCTTAAACAACTAGAGACAGCCGACGTAGTCTTTACAATCAAATGACGTTATCAATTGTTTTAATGCAAGTAAATATATAACATACTTATAAGTATTGAAAAGTACGTAAAATAAAATAAAAATTGTAATAGGTAATAACAAGTCCTAAATACCTAAATAAATTATTTATAATCAATGGAAGGTGTGGTCAACATCGTTTTATTAAATATATCTTGTATCGGCCTGTACATCGAAAAAGCATCCAGCGTCAACAGCTTTCCTACTTATATTTCAATGATTCATTTGGGATTGTTTGACCCATTTGAATAATGATTCATTCGAAAAATCCCACACGAAGGCAGGCCTACTTGAAAGTACGAGTATATCATTTTTAAGATTGACAGCATCCGTTATCAGCTGATAAAGAAAGATTATAGGTGTGTCTCATCCATATATATGTACTTACTGGTTCCGATCAAGTGACTTAATATTAAGCAAGTGCTTCAACAGTGAAGGATTAACCAATTTAAACATGGCCGCTCTCATCAAATTTACTCTTTTTATGGTAAGTTGAATTTGTTTAATATTAGAGATGCAACGGATAGTTGTTTGGCTGGATACCGGATATTCTGCCAAAAATTCTACCTACAGTTCAAAACTTGTTCAAGTAATTTTTAGCTCCATAAACTTATGCCCTTTAATTTAATGAATGGAACGATTACGTGACGTAATAAACTGTGCAAATTTATGACCGGATAGGCCGGATACCGGATAGTGGCCGGATATCCGTTGCATCTCTATTTAAAATGTCATTGTTTTACACGAGTTCAAATTACGTGATATAAGTACATAAAAGTTCGTAGTGCGTGCTAACTAATGTTTCTGTCTTGGAATATATTTTTCATAGGTGTTATTTTTGAAAGAATGAGAAAATCTCACTCTACTAAGGCACTGGTCCCTCCGCCGCCGAGTAAGCGTAATAAAAGAGAAAGATATATATTTATAGTTCATTGCTGGTTGTTCACACTGCGATGAACTATAATATATATCTCTATCTTTTATTTACACGGGAGCGATTATCTTTTGTTCGTTTCTTGGGCGAGAAAATCGCCGATAGCTCATCGTTACTCGACGGCGGTGGAACCAGTGCCTAAGACGTAATGTAGAACCTGAGTCCTGACCCTTTGATAGTACATAATTCAGCGATTAGCTATTACTTATTGGTATTAAAAGGAATATTGTTCTAATAAGCACAAGAATCAGAATCTTTATTTGTAAAAACATAGGTACAGTGTCGCCATCAGATATATCGGAGCGGCCAAGGTGGTCACAAAATATCAGAACAACGCCTCTATTGTCAAGGCGACAAAGTGCATGTTCCGATATGTTTGAGTACCTTGGCCGCTCCGATATATTTGATGGCGACTGTGCAGTTTCACAAGAAATCTAACATATTTAATTTGTATATTTGTTATTTATCTAACTAAAAATAGTTTTAACAACTATATTACTATTTATCTATATCTATTAATTATATACATCGTCGCCTAGTACCCTCAACACAAGCCTTATTGAGCTTATAGGTACTTTGGGACTAGGTTGATTTGTGTAAGATTGTCCTATAATATTTATTTATTTTTATTACTAGTTAAGCACCATTTATAATTGCTGTAATTAGGTAACGTATTTATAGGATTGTGTAGGCTGATAAGTGATAAGACTGATAAGTTAGGGTGATAAAGGCACCTAATTGCTATGAAATCTTCCCCTTTCTATATAACCATACTGTGATTTAATAAAATATTTCATAATATTACGAAGGCTAGGTAATAAAGATTTTATTCGGAGATCCTTAATTTAGTTACGTAACAGAACTCTATACAGGATGTAACAAAAACAGTAGTGATCCGTTTAAGGGCCTAAATGGTATCGTATTGCGTCTAAGAAAAAGTAAGAGAAAAATTTTTTGGACGGGAAAAATAATAAATAAAAAATGTATGTCCACGTCATCCCAGCCGGCCGACCCTCCGTACAAAACCATATTTTTTTTCGGTATTTTTTTGTCTAGTTTTTAATAATTAGAATACTAAATAGACTGGCCTTAGACTAAGAAGATAAAAGACCCGCAGACGCAAACAAAATTCACTGAAAATATGACATTACAATTCCGGTTATATACACGAGACCTATGATTTTTGCCGCGAGTACCTGACTAGAATAACTTGACCTCCGAATTTGTAGCAATCACATTTATTAAGTAGTCTTGCTTTTTTTTATTTTATACAACGACGGTGGCAAACAAGCATACGGCCCGCCTGATGGTAAGCAGCTACCGTAACCTATGGACGCCTGCAACTCCAAAGGAGTCACATGCGCGTTGCCGACCCTTTACAAAAAGGAGGATTCACTGTGTTGACGACTAAATGAACAAGAAGGTCCGTCATCGTCAACACCTGGGTCCTCTTTGAGCTCTTTGGCAACCTTACTCACCAGCAGGAACACAACACTATGAGTAGGGTCTAGTGCTATTTGGCTGTGGTTTTCTGTAAGATGGAGGTACTTCCCCAGTCAGACTCTGCTCCAGATTTGAGCGATGACATTCGCTGAACGTGCCCTACCACACTTAGCGAGATGCCATTCGCAGTGCCCATTTGCTTACGCTGGTCTGATTGTAACGAAGCGCTCGGTCAGTCCTTTGTGAGCAGAAATGTCTTTAGAACGATAGGCTCTCTTCGCCAGAAGTCGTCGCATAGGACGCTATTTGTTTGTATGTTTATTTGTAAAAAAAATCTTACAAGCTTACAGTTAGCACCAAAATGCTTGTAAGATAAAATAAACTGCCTAATCTACCTACCGCTATTTACTTATTGTGCCACTTTTTGCGTTTCTGGGTAAAATATGAGTTCAATAAAACTGGCCAAACATTTATCATTGCTTTTACTCGAAAAAGTCACAACCGTCCGTGTCTTATTTGTATCAATTTGCTGCCTTTCTTTTGTATGTGTGTTTCCTAGTCTGACTATAGGTATTTTATGATTTCAGATTGCCGTCATCACGATGGCTAACTCCCAGCGCGTTGTAGACGCACCTGCGAACATGCCCCCCAATCTGCCGTGGGTCCCGCAATTTGTGTCGTGTGAATTCGATTATGAAACTGGTAAAAGCGGTCCCACATGTAACGACTGCTACAGTACCATACACTGCACACCTAAATTTGGCGTCGTGAGGAACTGCTTCGGAAGTACACCTTACTGTGTTGATGGGAAATGCGCGGGCGAACCCAGTGCGGAGTGCTCGGAAGTCGAGACGGTCACCGATGTTTATTCTGATAATTAAACTATTATTGGCATTTGGACAACCCAAATAATGTACCTAATGTTAATATATGATAATAAATACCTTTCTCTTATTAAGACCTTTTATGAGAAACATCGTATTTTTTTTTCTTAACCTATATCAGCAATTTGTTACACCCCCTTTTACATTCCTCGTGCACTGAAAATTTGTCGTTGTTTATTTATGTATTAGCGGTCGAAAAGTTATTTATTTCCACCCTTAGGGCGTTTCAGTTTCCAAGTCTAAATATTTCTTAATGGTCATGATTTGTGATGAATATTCCATCCAAAATGCATTGATTTAAGATACTGACATTTAACTTCAATTTCATAAATTACTATTAAGTAGTACTTTGCCTCCATTGTTATGCTTAGTGTTGTTTTTAGAGAATACACTAGTACATACATTACAGCAGAGGCTGGGAAAATAGGGACTTGTGGCTAAGTAGGCATATACAGCTGAGTGTAGCGAGGCCGGATAGGGATACGAGGCCGGCAATCCGTTTTCACGCCGAGGCATAGTGCTTTTCTTAAAAAATGCGTGGAAACTTATTTCCATTGGGTTTTAGGTCTTAACCTAAAACCCAATACTTACAACCTAAAATTGTTTATACCTCATTTAGATACTGCTATAAAAAAGGGTGTCACCCTCTTTCATAGACAGAAATTTCATAGAATTTCGTTTCTCAGAAATTATTTCATAGATTATTTGGTTCATGTACTTTCTGTTCCAAGATTATTGTTTCATCGACTATTCAATTGGTTAAAACATATTTCACAGACATTCAGTTCCATGTATATTGCTATCAACCTTTTTTAATTTACAAAGTTATCAAACACTAGAATCATATTTTCATGTATTTTTGTTTCGTAGACACAGATTTCATAGATTGTTGTTTCATAGTTACTGTTTTATATAATATTTAGTTCCAGTATTTTCTTTTCCAATATTATTATTTTAGTATTTATGCACTTCATTTACATTAATTGCAAAGAAACTTATTGCAAAGAATATACATAATGATATTAGATCTGTTACACACACAACAAAATACCAGAAACAAACGGTTGCTAGAAAAGTTGGTTAGGTTAGGTTAGAACTGCGACCCCCAGAAATAAATTGTTGCCAGAAAAGTTGGTTAGGTTAGGTTAGGACTGCGACCCCCACAGAAACAAACTGTTGCCAGAAAAGTTGGTTAGGTTAAGTTAAAACTGCGACCCCTACAGAAACAAACTGTTGCCAGAAAAAGTTGGTTAGGTTAGGTTAGAACTGCGACCCCTACAGAAACAAACGGTTGCCAGAAAAGTTGGTTAGGTTAAGTTAGAACTGCGACCCCTACAGAAACAAACGGTTGCCAGAAAAGTTGGTTAGGTTAGGTTAGGTTAGGTTAGGTTAGAACTGCGACCCTCACAGAAACAAACGGTTGCCAGAACACCTGGTTAGGTTAGGTTAGAACTGCGACCCCTACAGAAACAAACGGTTGCCAGAAAAGTTGGTTAAGTTAGATGAGAACTGCGACCCCCACAGAAACAAACTGTTACCAGAAAAGTTGGTTAGGTTAGGTTAGAACTGCGATCCCCACAGAAACAAACTGTTGTTAGAATAGTACAATTAGAATAGTTTTTACTATTCTAATTGTTCTTTCATTTGTACATTCATTTAATCTATTTAATTAAACAGATTGCTAAATTAAATAGATTAAATGAAATACATTAGTAAAAGACAGATTTTTTATTTAAGTTTAATAATCAGCTTAATCGGTTACACTTGTACATGCATGTATGTAGAATATTTATCACAATTTTAAATATTTCCGATTTTTTGTAACAATTCAATTTCTGAAAAATAATCCTTATGACTAAGATTACGTTCAATACGATCATCTTTGTCAAAGTACTTTCGTTTTTTGGGTTTGTAAATATGAACATATTTACAATTAGAGGGTATGCTTTTTGTTGATGGCATGAATTAAACGTTTGTAATATTTAACTAGTAATATATGGTTAAATCTAAATATATAAAAGAGGAAACTGACTGACTGACTGACTGATTGACTGACTGACTGACTGACTGACATATCAACGCACAGCCCAAACCGCTGGTTCTAGAGATGCCAAATTTGGCACGTAGGTTCCTTATAAGGTCTAGGGGTGCACTAAGAAAGGATTTTTCAAAATTCACCCCCTAAGGGGGTAAAATGAGGGTCCAAAGTTTGTATGGCGAACGTCAAGATTTGTTAGACTATTTTATTCGAAACTTCACAGGAGTATTCCTAACGATAAATGAGTAAACACATGTTTCCGATTTTTTGAAAACTTGATTTGTACTTATAGTACGCGGGCTAAGCCGCGGGAAAAGGCTAGTAATAAATAAATTGAAATTGAATGATATGAAAATTCTACAGTTTAATTCTCTTTGAATAGATAAAAACATATAGGATTTAATGTATATTACAATAAGTATTGAGAAACTGAGTCTTCTATGAAACGAACATATTAAGTTTGGTAAAATCAGAAACAACATTCTATGAATATGCAGGCTTTGTAACAAATGTTATTCAAACTAAATACTATACGGATTAAAAATATTTGATTTAAAACGTAATGAACTGAAATTCGAAAAACTACTTATCTGAACAATAAAAAATATACAAAATCAGATTCTACAATGTAAGAGCTCTGACAAATGATCAATCTATGAAATGAAAATATGAGAAACATTTTTTATGAACCAATATTCTGCGAAAATGTAGTCTATAAAACAACGTACAACCATAAAAAAGGCGTACGGGCAACTAGGTTTCATTCTACGAGTTGGAAAATCGTTCAAAAATAGTATCACCTATAAAATCCTTTTTAACTGTTAAAAAGTTATATATTGTTCGCAGTCATCTCGAGTTTGCCAGCGCAGTTTGAAAACCTTATCATAAAATCCACATCGAAAGAGTGGAACGGATCCAAAAAAAGTTTGTTTATAGAACTCACCATACTCACATAAGCTATGGGGAGTCACTGACCCACCATAAACTACAAACTCTCAGTGACCGTCGAGATTGTGTAGATTCCGTCTTACTTTATAAAGTTATATTGAATATGCTAGATGCCCCCTCACTTTTACATCAAATACATTTTAGAGTACCTCGTAGATATCAGCGCCAACGCCAGAAAAAAAAACTGTTTTCGATTCCCTTCAGTAGAAAACGTTACGCAAAAAATATATTTACAGGGCGTGCTTGCAAAATATTCAATGAACTTATCGAAATTGATTTGTTTAACTGTTCCATACATTCAGTAAAATCAGCTTTTCGGTAATTACCTATGTCAAATTTCATGTTATTACTCACACTTAGTTCTTGATATTCATAAAGAATAACCACAGACATGTTAGTTATAGACTGCAATTTTGTATTAACCTTAAGGAAACTCCAGGTCCTAATTTTAAGCAATATTTTTATAAGCTCATAAAAATAAAATTAATTGAAAAAATTTAAAGTTTAATCAAATTCGGGATCACTCGGTTTAATGAAGGTACCACGTAACCGTGGGGGGAGTGCGTGGCGGGCGGGGGCCTAGGCCTGCAAAGTAGCATGTAAATCATTTTCATATCAAGTGTCACTAAGGCACCCGAAACGTGATACATACAAGTCTATTTTCGCGAGCGTAACCACAACATTTCCGAAAATGTAGGGTATTCGTAATTAATGGAAAGTATGCAGAGTGTTCGCCTCGGTGGTTAACAAACTATTCATAGTAAAGCTTCCTGACATTTAAAGAATATAATTATATTCCAAATTTCAAGGTTCTACTTTCAACGGTTTAGGTGGTGCGTTGTCTGTCAGTCTCTAGATAACTTAACTGTTTTATACATAAAGATTAAGCAATGGTCACGAGGCAATCATTTATCTAAAGTAGATGAAGATTTGATATTCGACCTCCACACTCAATAGATATAGACAATTCTAGTACATATGATTAGGTAGAGGCTCAGACCAGCAATGCGCTTGTGCGAGCGGTAGGACTAGACATGATGTTTGACCTAAGAAGCTTGTATCACTCTTGCGCTTTGCGCCTCGTTACCGTCAGTTTATATATTTTATCTACACTCACATTGTAAGTCCTCTAAAACGTGTTAAAAAACGGTAGGCAATGGCTAGCATTACCACAACCAATTTTAATATGATAAGCTTTTTATCTGTGGCAGTAACGTAATTTTTACTTTACATGCTCATATATTGATACGTTATGAGTTTCAAATTCTGAACATCGAATTTGATAACATAATGTAAATCCTGTCCTCCTTCCTGACCAACGGCACGCGCCCGCCCGACCGCCGGCACAATCGAGTTGGCCATGGCGGTGCAAAATGGCGGTCATTCTATGGTTTCCGAACACTTCATTTAGGATATATAATATGAGTGTAGGTAAAGCAGTGTATGCAACTGTACTTAATTAGGCTTTAAAACACTCGTGTGATCTTATTATGAAAACCACACTCGTATTTTAAGGACCCTTATTACGTAACAGTTACATAAACTACTATTACATACTAGTTTAATATAATTTTAATCATTAACCTCACCTAACAAAAATCGCGAAACTGCTTTTAGATTAAGGGCATTATTTACACACTTTACACACAAGTAAAGTTAACGCTTTTTAAAGCATATTGTCAAACTTTTTACACGTGCAGTCTGTGGGCGACATTTACGCAGAGAGCCTATAACACGTTAAGAGTTCAGTACAATAACGTCATGAGGATGCTGTTGAGGCTGCCGAAGCACTGTAGTGCATCTGGTATGTTTGCAGAGGCGCGAACGGATGACTTTTATGCCATTAGGCGTAAAAGAATAGCGTCTCTGCTGACACGCGTGCGCGGCAGTAGCAACAGCCTCCTAAGGACGTTGGCTGAACGCCTTGATTGCCGTCTCACGAGCTACTGGGTAGACGTGCTGATAGGCAGGGCAAAATAAAATAAGTTTAGTTTAATTTAGTTGTAGGTAAATACTAACATAGAGTGTAAGTAAAGCAATATTTATTTTTCTTGTAACTAACAAAACTATGGATCAAACCGGTCTGAAATAAATGAATTTTATTTATTTTTATTTTTATACACATACTTAGGCCAAACAGAGTGTCTAACTGCTCTTTCTGACACGGGTCACAAACTGAACTGTCAGCGCTGCGTACAATACCGGAGAAGAATTCCCATAACTACGCAATTTCTGACTCTTGCAAATAACGTAACAACGACCCTAATTGGATTCTTTCCAATGTCGCTTCAGTGTCTCATGCGAGGAAAATAATACCCGTTGGTATGCAATACGGGAGCCGGGACGGGGTAGGCACTTATTTAATATATAATTTTAAAATTAGTGTTTGCTGAATATGTACATTATTATTTAATACAAGCTGTACCCGCGGCTTCGCCCGCGTGTGTGGGAGGTTTTCTCATTTTCATTTACTACCCAGGCCATTAGTGTAGAATAATAATAAATAAATACTCTTTATTGCACACCTCATACAGTTACAAGCACAAATTTTACAATTAGATAAATTTAGGTAGAGGTAACAACAGGCGGTCTTATCGCTAATGAGCGATTTCTTCCAGACAACCTTTGGGTAGTGGAGACTAGAGAAAAACAATAAGCAGTAGGTGGTGCATAGAAACAAAAGAGACGAAATAGATAACACAGCACATTCATATGAATATACATACTTAAATAAATACAAAATAAACATACATATACGTACATATATACATATATAATACACACAGTAAGAAACAACAGTGTCAACTTAAAAACCTAAGGAAGAGATAAATAGTATTCCTTAAGTTGCGATTTAAAGCTACCAATAGATTGCGCGCGTTTTATGTTGAGAGGGAGAGAATTCCACAAACGAACGGCCTGGAACGTAAATGAGCAATTATAAAATTTGGAAGATGAAGATGGCACTTGATGAAGAATTTACGCGTTCTACATATAAATATCTATCTAAATTTATTAGTTCATCCGTGATAAAGATAACTGACTAAAAAGCGTGCGTCGAGACCTGCGAATGCTAATGGCCGAGTTCCTGCAGGAGAACATGCTTCGAACAGAGGGTCAAACGTTGAAGGTATGACGCGCAAGGGAGCGTGTGAGCGCAACGTCCCAGCGAAAACTGCTTTAGCAGCAGCAGGCGAGAATCTAATAAGGCCAAAGGCAGGAAGAATTGTTTCAGCAGGAGCATGAAAGGGTCCCCACAAAACTCAATGGTCAAGTTTTTTGGTGAGCCCAAACGCCGAAGCCGTGACGCGGTGAGCGGCAATATCGTGAAAGCCATAAGGCGAGTACCGCGCAGGATCCAGGCCCGGAGGATCGCAGCGAGAATTGCTTCAGCATAGGCAGCATGTCAGCGACCGGACATAACTCAATGGCGAAGTGTCTTAGCGAACTGGAGGGCTGCGGACACGAGGGTAAGCGGAGATGTATGTGAAAGTCAAAGGCCGAGTACCGCGTAAGGTTCATGCTCGGAACATCGCAGCGAGAACTTCTTCAACATCATCATGACAGAGACAGGACATAACTTAAAGGCGAAGTGTCTTAGCGAACCCGAGGGCCGTGGCTCGAGGGTGAGCGGCAAAGTCTGAGAAAGCCAAAGGCCGAGTACCGTATAGGGCCCGGGTCAGCAGCAGTACCATGACAGGGACCGGGCATATCTCAATGGTGAAGTATCATACATAAGGCCCGAGGGTGAGCGGCAATGTCTGCGAAAGCCACATAGGCCGAGTACCGAGTAGGCCCAAGCCCGGAGCGTCGTAGCGAGAATTTGTTCAGCAGCAGCAGACACCATTACAGAATCCGGACAAAACTCAATGGCGAAGATTCTTAGCAAATCTGAGGGCCGGAGGCCCGACGGTGAGGGGCAATGTCTGCGAAAGCCATAGGCCGAGTACCGCGTAGGCCCAGGCCCGGAGCGTCGCAGCGAGAATTTCTTCAGCAGCAACGTGACAGCTAGTAGCTAGTAATTGTTAGATTCATGACTACCATGTTTATTGCAATCAGCTGTTAAAGCGAGATAAAACATGTTGCTCTCACAAACGGTACAATTTTAGCTGTCGGGTAAATCGAAATGGATAAATCTTAACTACCTATTTTATTTGTTTTTACGTATATTTCAAGTAGGTTTCGTGTATTGATAAATAGATTATTTTTACGTTGAGAATAAAGTTCATCCAGGTATTTAATGGATCACAATATATGTCCGGATACTTACAATTTCCAAAACGATAAACACGTTTTGAAAATATTTAACCCGCAATCCTTAAATTGGGAAAGCATTTAAAAATCCATGGTTTAAACCTCGGCGGAACGCAACAGACCGAATCGCTTAATTTAATCTAAAGACGTACTTAAATAATGTTTGTACCTATACAGCGCCATCTGTGACCACTTTTGAGAACTATTTTTTTATGAAAATTATGTTTTTAATAAGCAGAAAAAAAACTGCCCTATATGTTGCTCCGGCGTATAAACTGTTACTATACAAAATTTCGTTAAATTCTGTGCAGTAGTTTTTACGTAGTGCGAGGACAGATTCACAGGCAGACAGACAAGAATTCCAAAAATCACTGAAATATATTCAGTCAACGTTTCTAAGACCCCCTGAATAAGTTTTTCGAAAATATCTTCAATGTACGGTCACGTCTGAAAATATGGATACATTTAATGTGACAAAAATATGTAGCCACGGCTCTATTACCAAGGCGTAAAGTCTTGGATACATGTTATTGTCACATTAAATGTTTCCATATTATCAGACGTGACCGTACATTTTTTTTCTCCTTACGCGTTTATTATATGTATAGATACAATTATGGTATAAAATTAAGCTCGGTGTGCACAATAGAGGGGATACTTCACTCCGGGCCAGAGACTGCTTCTATACAAGTCGTAAGTCAGACCTCATATGCCCTATATATTTTTTTTTAAACTTAAAATTTCAAAACCGGTCAAGTGGGGTTGCCAGTAGTGACAGGAATGTCATCTGGCAATATTGTTGTCACTAGTTAGATTAAGTATAGTTTTAAGTTCTGGTTGCCCTGAAAATCAGCATTGTGGCTACACTGCCATGACTCATGCTGAGTGGCAACCATTTTGGTGTAAATTATTATAATTTTTGTATATTTCATGTTATGTTTCTGTTCGCTTTGCACCAAATAAATATTTTTCATTTCATTTCATTTCATATGGAGCACTGCTTTGGATAGGAGCGCCTGGATACTAGCTTGGGCTCTTTTACTCGGTACAGTCACGTCCAGAAATATGGATACATTAAATGTGACAAAAATATGTAGCCACGACTCTATTACCAAAGCGTAAAGTCTTGAATACATGTTTGTCACATTAAATGTATCCATATTTTCAGACGTGATCGTACAGTCACCGGCAATATTATCTTCCTACACAAAAGCCGCAAAAATATGTGACACGCTCTTACATGTAGGGCCATAAGAGCGTGTCACATATTTTTGCGGCCTTTGTGTAGGAAGATACTATTGCTGGTGACTGTACAAAGAGTCTTTGTACGATCGTTTCGTCTTTGTCAAAGACGCGCTTTGCGCATCGTCGACGAGCCCAAACTCACGTGTGGTATTGAAACTTTGAGTCTAAGGAGATACTTTGCCTCCTTATGTGAGTTCTAGTGCCTGTATAAGAGAGAGATCATCCTCACACCCTGAAGCCTACAGGGTCGCGCACAGTATGGTTTAGGAACAATTCCTTAGGCGGCTTTCACACTGCTGCGGTTTCTGCATGCGGCACCGGTGCGCGAGCGAGATACCGCTCTGCATGTGTATAGCGCTGTCCCGTTCCTCCATCCGGTTACGGCGCCAGTGTCATAATCGCCTTATGCACAGCCTGCGCTAGGAATAGCCGAACAGAAACCATTATTACAGTACGGCCTGTACACACTAGGACATGTTGTCAATTTTCCACCAATCGGCAGACAGATGATACGTGTGTAGCAGTCTTGGCAAGAATATTTCGGGGTGGTAGTTCGCAGACACTCCATCTGACCCCTCGTGAATTTTCGTCCGCATTTTGTTCGGCCTGTCTCTTCACTCGAACCTGATGCTCTTGGTGTGCGCCTACAATTCATGAGCTACATCCTTAAACTTGTAAGAACCTTCCAGTACTAGACTGAGAACGGCCAACTGGAAAGTTACGTCGATATTGTTTATTTATTTATCGTATGGCTTAAATACATGCAACTGCGGTAACCACTGGTACACATCGTTCTGGAATGCTCCCTCACTAAATACACAGATCATATGGACGACTTTAAGAACTTGTCAGAAGAGGCAGCTATTTACCTGGGAATGGAAAAATTTTAAGCTTAAAGGGCTTTGGGTAACTTTGTATGGACTAGTGGCGTCATTTTTTTTTAGCGGCCATCGTTTTTTTTACTACTTGGATTACCTTGGATTAGCATATCTGAAAAATAAGTTTTGCCGTAAGTTATATCGGAGCTAAGATATAGCCCTTGAAACAATGTTATTGGACAAGTGAATATACCTAACTCCGACAGGTTAAAGAGACAGTAGGCGACTAATTTTCGCAAAACTGCCGACGTGGCCCGCTTAATAGAGGAGCCCAACGCTGATAACGGGAGAGCAGCTGACAGTCTACGGGAGAGATTGGAGGCCCTTGTGGGGGATGATGCACGGGTGTACAGGCCTGTGAAAATGGCTGGTTTGGGTGTGGCAAACCTGAACGAGGCGGCAACGCCAGACGCCGTGGCAGTGGCTATAGCGGCCAAGGGCGGGTGCAGTGTGGCGGAAGTGAAGGTGGGCACAATCCGCGCTTCCTTTAATGGCTCAGGGTCGACACTCGTCAAGTGCCCTGCGACGGTGGCCAAAAGGGTGATGGACGCTGGGGGAAGATTAACAGTGGGATGGTCAAGCGCGGTAGTGCAGGCCCATAATCCGGCACCGCTCCGCTGCTACAGGTGTATGGGAACGAGGCACATGAGAACAACGTGTCCGTCACCGGTAGACCGCGGTAATCTGTGTTTCCGGTGACTACACCGGAAACACAGATTGCCGCGGTCTACCGGCATAAAATAGCTGAGTGCACGGCGGAACTTGCGTTCTGTGCTGCGTGCCACCAGGCAAAGCGCCCAGCCGGACATTTAATGGGTGGGCTGGCATGCAATCCATCTCAGACCAGAGGCAGGCTAAACCCCGAACGGGCCCGGGGCGCAACCAAGAAAGTGCCAGTCAGGCCGACGAGGGAGAGAATGATATGGAGAGCTGATGTCGCCACACCAATTAGAAATTCTTCAGTGCAATGCCAACCACGCTGTCAGAGCCCAGGACTTGCTCATGCAGCATATGGCAGAGTGGCACATTGAATTAGTTGTGGTGGCGGAGCCGTATGCGGTCCCTCCGAGGCCGCATTGGAACGGGTAGTTGGATATGACGGCGGTGTTAGTGGTACCTGCGGCGGGCAGCCTGGCTCCACTAACAGGAGTCGAGAGAGGACAAGGTTTCGCGGTGGCTAAATGGGGACAAATCCTGGTTATTGGGGTGTATTTCTCACCCAATCGGCCGCTGCGAGAATTTGAGACATTTCTTGGCTCGCTTGAGGGCGTCATCCGTAGGGCTGCCCCAACGCAGGTGATGGTGATTGGCAACCTTAATGCCAAGAACCAAGCATGGGGTGGTGTCGCTACGAATCTGAAGGGGGGCAAGCTCCATGACTGGGTGGTAGCGATGGGGCTGGACACGCTAAACCGGGGACGGATAAACACGTGCGTGCGCTGGAATGGGGGGTCTATTGTGGACGTCTCCTTTGCGACCCCCGCCATTGCGGCACGTGTTTCTGATTGGCGTGTCCTCGAGGAGGTAGAGACCCTTTCCGATCATCTCTACATCCGGATGAGGGTCTCCCCAGCGTTAGCCACTGCTCCAAATGGTGCTGGTCAAGCGCGGTGCTAGGGCCGGTGGTTTCCCAAGGTGGGCGCTATCCGCCCTTGATCGGGAAATGGTAGATGAGGCGGCAATTATCGAAGCTTGGTGTGCCCCTCCGGTGGACAGAGCCGATGTAGAGGATAAGGCCGAAATATTCAGAGCAAGCCTGACGGCGGTGTGCGATGCGGCAATGCCCCGGGCTAGGCGGTTTGCGGGTAAGCGCCAAGTGTATTGGTGGTCGGAGGAGGTTGCTGCGCTTCGTACCGCCAGTAACAGAGCCCGCCGCACCTACAGCCGCTGTCGAAGCAGGAGGCATACCGCGCAGGAGGAGGAAACGCTTCGCGTGGCCCTCAAGGAGGCAAGGGAGGCCCTTAAGGTCAATATTGCTCACAGGAAGGACGAAGCGTGGAAGGAGCTCCTGGACACACTGGACAGAAACCCATGGGGGCGACCTTATATGCCGACTGACCGATACGGAGTGCCCGGCAAGGTGCTATTCCTAGCACTGAAGCACCTCGGGGTCCGCCTTAAGACCCTCTTTGAGGACTGTTTGAGGGCGGGGCGCTTCCCGAGGTGCTGGAAGGAGGGTAAATTATGCCTGCTGAGGAAAGAGGGCCGACCGGCGGACTCACCGTCGGGATACCGTCCCCTAGTGCTGCTGGACGAAACGGCCAAAATGTATGAGAGGATTTTGTCCTCTCGTATCCAGCAGCACATGGCTACGTATGGACCAAACCTTTCCGATCGGCAGTTTGGATTCCGAGGGGGGCTCTCAACTATTGACGCAGTGAGTGCTTTGAGGAGGCACGTGGAGCACGCGGAGGGTCAAGGGGAGGGAGTGGTGGCGGTGTCCTTGGACATCGCTAACGCGTTTGACGCCCTCCCATACCCCGTGATAGGAGAGGCCCTTCGGTACCACGGGGTACTCTTGTACCTAAGACGGGCGATGGAGCACTACTTAACTGGGCGGGTAGTGCTCTATGAAACAAAACTAGGGCGGCGCGCACACGGCATGGCATGCGGGGTTCCACAGGGGTCTGTGTTAGGGCCCCTTTTATGAAACATTGGGTTTGACTGGGCCGTCAGAGGGACACAGCTGCCACGCATGGTCACCATCTGTTATGCCGATGACACGATGATGGCCGTGAGGGGAAAGCGGCCCGAAGAAACTCTTCGGAGAGCGGCCGTAGCGACGGCAATGACTGTCGGTCGCATAGAGCTCCTCGGGTTGAAGGTGTCCCTCCCAAAAACGGAGGCGATCGTCTTCGGCAAATGGCGGTTGGGCCCTGACATAACCATTACCGTCGGAGGGGAAGCTGTCCGGGTTAAGCCCCACATTAAATATCTGGGCCTTATCCTGGACAGAGGTTGGCAATTTCGTGAGCACTTCGCGAGGCTCGCCCCTCGGCTAGTGGGAGCTGTATCGGCTCTGGGGCGCTTGCTGCCCAACGTAGGTGGACCCAACAGCTCCTGCAGGAAACTGTTTGCGGGTGTGATTAGGAGAATGGCTCTGTATGGTGCATCAATATGGGTGGACCGGCTGACGGAGAGAACAAAACCTTTGCTCCGTCGGCCCCAAAGGATAGTGGCGCAGCGGGCAGCAAGGGCCTACTGCACCACAGCTTTTGCCGTGGTGTGCCTCCTCGCCGGTACCCCGCCGTGGGAGCTGGATGCTCAGGTGCTGGCGGAGAGGTACAAGGTGAGCGCTGAGGCTCGGGAAAGGGGTGAGCTCCCGGTCCCAGAAGAAGTCGAGAGGGCGGCGCGACAGGCTCTGGACAGGCTCCGGGAGCGGCTGGAAATCTGTGCTGGAGGATAGCCTCTATGGAACCCGCACCATAAGTGCTATTCTCCCATACTTTGAAGGCTGGTTGGGCCGGAAGCATGGGGCCCTCACTTCTTCTCACTCATAGGATGACGCAGGTGATGACCGGACACGGGTGTTTCGGGCATTACCTGCACCAAATCGGAAGGGAGTTGGGGCCCCAGTGCCTGGATTGTGGAGCGGTGGACGACACGGCCCAGCACACGCTGGAAGGGTGTCCCCACTGGAACACAGAGAGGGCAACGATGACGGCAGCAATGAGGGAGCGGGATCTCTCGCTGCACAGCATTGTCGGAGCAATGCTGTGCAGCGACAGATGCTGGAGAGCGGTGGCAACCTTCTGCGAGGAAGTAATCTCGCAGAAGGAGGCAGCGGAGCGGGCGCGTGAAAATAGCGCAGACACGCCACCGCTCCGGCGCAGGCGGCTAGGGAGGAGACGTAGGCAATATGCCCTAGCCAACGGCTAGCTCCTCCCCAATGTAGGGCCCGTGGGCTGGGGACCCACATACAATTGGCCCTATCCGTCTGAGAAGAAAGTCAAGCGTCATGGCTTATCTCCTAAGGTGCGGGTGCCCGGCAATTCCGGCTGGGCTACCGGGGAGCGCCGCGGACGAATGCGCAAGTTATCCCGTGGCGTTCCCCCCTAACGGGGCCTCGTGGGGTCTCGTGGCCTCAAAACTACGCTATGGAATTATCTTCTGGGGTAATTCAACAGATAGAAATAGTGTCTTTACGGTACAAAGAAGGTGTATAAGAAACATGTGTGGCTTAAAAATAAGAGACTGTTGTATTCCATATTATAGATCGTTAAATATACTGACTTTACCTAGCCTATATATTTTAGAAACAGCCATCTTTGTTAAATGTAATCCCAATCTCTATAACAAAATTGTTGACACACGGAAACTACCTGTAAGACCTCAATATGAAAATTTATTACGGAATAAAGTATGTAGTACAGCCCTGGTACGGAAAAGCTTATTAGGAATGGGTCCTCAAATATATAACAAAATTCCTGACTCTATTAAACTACTAAGCATAGAAAAATTCAAAAAAGAAATGAAATCTCTACTATTAAAAAAATGTTATTATAGTGTTCCACAGTTTTTAAGTGACATTGATTTTTTAAGTTGACATTTGTGACATTCCATTTTGACATATAACTTTAATTGAATTGTATTTTTAGCATACTATTTATCATTCTATATATTGAGATATATTTTTTTTTTTCATAAACTGTCAATCACAACTACTAATTAAAAAAAATATTATGATAATGTTCCACAGTTTTGACCTAGATCTTTAAGTTGACATTTATGACATTCCATTTGACATATGTATAATCTTTTCATGGAAATTGTACTTTTAACATCCTTATTATCATATTGTATATTCAGATATTTTTTGTTCATAATCTACTTACTGCATGATAAGTTTAAGTTTAATTGTTAAAATGTAGGTATAAAAATATCGTATGCTGACCATAGCAAAACATAGTGGTTCAAACCTTATATTTAAGACCTAATGTATGTACCTATGTTTTACGAATAAATATGATTTGATTTGATTTGATTTGATTTGATTTAACGGTAGTGCGGATGACGCCGGTGTGTTTTTAGTGGGTAGGCCTCTCCCCTCCCTCTGTCCAGCAGAGGGAGTTAAGGGAGAGGAGTCCCACATAACTCCCACTATGGGCCCTCCCCAGGCCCCCGGGGGATGCGTAAAGCATTGTCACACCGACAAAAAAAAAAAAAGCAGGTCTGTCAAAGTCCAAAGCAACATTGCGGGTTCTTAATATGTCCATCATCTCTTTTATATGTGCTGGTGAAAATTCGTCCAGGATTCTACGTGTATTTGTGTCGATGTCTTGCTAAACCTGGGCTTCAGAGTGCTCTTGACAAATTCGATTGCCACGTGGAATGTAACAGCATTTTTCTTGCAGAATTACGGCTCTCATATCAATATGTATCCGTTGCAAATTCCTATTGTAGCATCCTGCTATTATGCATGAATGTGTATTATAAGGTGCTCGTTTGTAGCCAGCAATCTTTGTGTGAGTCAGGTTTGCTTGCACTGCTTGATCTTGATAATTTTCATTTGTTACCAGGTTATGCTCGACAACATTTGCTTGATCAAGTAGATTAGTATCATCTTCGGCAGGTTGATCAGCATCATCTTCTGCAGGTTGATCTGCAGCAACTTCTACAGGTTGATCAAAATTACAATTATTATGTCATTAAGAGGGTCCCGCACCCCTCTCATCCTCTCAATACTAAATTAAGTAGGATGTTGTATATGTATATAAATATATACTCGTATATTAAATGGATTAGGCTTACCTGTCTAATATTTGCAATTTCAACAAAGTACCGCATTAACTGGGGATGAGTTTGCATGAACTCCGCAGTCAAAGAATAACATCTCCGACGGCTGCCGCCAATACGGTTTAGACTTCATCGGCAACAAATACAGAATGCACTGTTAATAGCATCCATGATAAGTTATTGTTCAATAAGTGAATCACAAATCCAATCGTTTAGTATCTCAAGGTCCAGTATGAACAGCGTATGTAAGTCACAATTTCACTACTTATCACAAATCGAATATCCAGAAAAATACGCCGAGTCATCGTTTTGTAGCTCCGATGAAGTAAAAAAATAACAATTACGCGAACAACGCGAGACCAAATAATGTAGGTTAGAGTCAGTTCGTTCAATGACAGATCCAAGCGGTTTTGTATTTGGTTGCATAATAAACAATGTTATGACTACCCGAAAATGTACGAATTGTTTTTTAACCTTTATTTAAATACCTTAACCTTTTCGACGCCATGTCAAACGTAAAAATTGTCATCCTGACGCCACGTCACCGAAATGTCAAAACTGAAATTGAACTTTATGCATGCGCAAGTAGGTTTATTTTACTCTGTGGTCTATGACCTGTAAATAAGTCGTTGGCGTTGGACCTGCGGTGCCGATATATGAGTCATTGACGTGGAAAAGGTTAAAGAACACACATATAGTAATAACAAAGAAAGTAGTAGTTTTTACTCATTCCAAAACATTTCAACAAGAATTATGAGTTTTTACTGTAAAGTGTGATATCTCGGCCCCGATATTATTTAGCTATATGTACTATATAATGATATAAGTTTCTTTTGGATTGCTCTTTCAAAATTTACAACTTTCATGAGTGGCCGCCAACTTTCAAAACGACGCCAACTTTACCCAAACCCCTTTTGTAGTACTTAATAAATATTTATACAGTATAATTTGTATTATATCCAGCGACATTGTATTTAAGCCATATGTCGATATTAAATACCTAATTGTGCAATTCACGGCAACACTGCCACTTTATAGCCCAACTAACGAAGAAAAACTTAAGAGGGAATAATCCGAATTACGAAAAACTAATAAAAGGGACTTTTTCACCCCCCTCTCCGTCCACTTCACCCCCACCCAACAGTACTTTTAGTATGCTGTTTAAGACACCTTTACCTACAACTGTACCAAAATTCGGTTATACATGGATTATTCCCCCTATTCGGCAGTTAGTGGTTTTCGTTCGGTGAGCTATTACAGAGTATATATTTTAGCGGTAATTATGTTACAACACATTTTACTCGTACATTTAACCCACAAGTTTACCTTAACCTGATTCGGTGTAAAGCATCAATAAGTAAATTAATTAAGTAAAATAATAATTTACCAGTACCAGTAGACAAGCAGCGTGTTTCAATACCGCCATGGTAATTTATCCTTTGATGGCTTCGAGGCGACTGAAAACTATAGTCATCGCTTTTATACTTGGTATCTACTCGTTATCAGGACTATCTAGGTAACATTGGATTTTCCTAGATAAAAGTAAACAGTTTAACGCGTCAGTTTTCCCTCGGAGAAATTATGTTATTGTTGTTAGGTATTATCATCAGAGATAGCTAGGTACCTAAATCATTAAACTCCGATAAGTCTGATAGCTAAATTTAAGTAAATTAAACTAAATAGTTTATTCGCAGTTAGTTTCAAAGTTTTATTGGAATTTTAACTTAGCTTTTAAGTTTTGTATAATAACATTGATTTTCAGACATGAATTAATTAACTACATACTGTAACTCTTAGGCACGTAAATTAATTATGTGAGCGCAACTCCGAAGGGCTTTCAGTTCTATCGACTTAAATATCGGGAAAACAATCAAATAACTTAAAGCAATCAATTAACTAAAACTATACAGTTCAAATTAATGTTTCTCCCTATTTCAAGTATTTCACCCTCCAAGGATAGGTGAAAACGGAATTTTTGTTGCCATGAAAAAAAGAGGTTATTGATCACTCCAAATCTTTTTAGTGAACATTCTAATATAGAAATAAGCACACATACTAAATTATAAGGAATTCAGATTAAGTTCGAAGCACTAACTACCTATAATTTAATAGATACTATTTGCCTAAAGAACCAACTAGAAACCTTTCTAGGAGATTAAGGCCTGCTTGATAACAGCGCGCCATTGGAAAACAATAGTTATACATATATTCTATTGACTTTCCACTAGGAAAACCCGGAGTTACCTCCGACCTGATAACGTGCAGTAGGAAGTATAAAAGCAA
The DNA here is from genome assembly GCA_947086415.1 of Pammene aurita. NCBI lineage: Eukaryota > Metazoa > Arthropoda > Insecta > Lepidoptera > Tortricidae > Pammene > Pammene aurita. Next base: position 16,476,859 of record OX352308.1, read on the forward strand.
TATACCACATGCAGATGCACTCAACTCGGCAACTCGGAAACATGTCGATTCTCAAGAACATTATTTGCCTCTTTGCTCTGGTACGTATTTAAGTAGTTAAATAGAGTATATAATTAGCAAAATGCATAAATGAATTAATGGTAAAGTGGGTTCGTGTAGGGATGTATCTTATTTATTCGAGATTTTAAATTATACCTGATACATCACACTGTTAGGATTCATTACGAAGTATATCTATATATTCTTCAACGGCCTCCTAGCCTAGTCGGTAGTGATTCTGCCTATGAAGCAGGAGGTTCCAGGTTCGAATCCTGGTCAGGACATTTATTTGTGTGTTTATCACGGGTATTTGTTCCTGAGTTATGGATGTTTTCAATTTTTTAAGTATTTATCTATATATATCTATTATATATACCGTCGCCTTGTACCCACAACACAGCCTTATTGAGCTTACAGTGGGACTAGGTTGATTTGTGTAAGATTGTCCGATAATATTTATTATTTTATTTATTTATTGATTCTGCTGCTGTTAGAAACGTGTTGTTTGTATTTATGTCTTTTGTTCGTTTTCTCGTTCACATTTTCTTTTTTGTAAAAAAGGCAAACACTATTAGGGGTTTACATTGTTGACGATCAGCCTGCGGGAACAGAGTGTATATTTTTAAATGCAGTTTTTTACATTTCTTACTACTTGTTTAACGAGATGCTGTCCTACTTAATACATTCAGAAAAATATTTATTTGATAAATATGAGCGAATAAAATAAAACTCATTTGAAGTAGAATTAAAGTTATATCGTGCATTGTGTAATTGTGTATATTTCCTTATTTTTAGTTTGCACTCCTGAGTGTGGCCCTTGGTCAGTCACCTCAAGGCGGCCCTCACACATCCCAAGGAGGACCGCACCAAAACCAAGGCAGAGCCAAGCGCCAAGCCGACCAATCGGAGTCCCAAGCCGACCAAGTGGAGCCCCAAGCCGACCAAGTGGAGCCCCAAGCGAATGGAGTCACTGTAAACTGGACTTCCTGCGATCCCACCGTCACTCCGAAGTTCACGTGCCTAGATTGCAACACTCGTCTCATCTGCTTGTCAATCGGCGGAAAAACTATAAGCTGCCCAAAAGTGTTCGCACCTTATTGTAACGAGGGATTTTGTTCGCCGATACCTAGTGCTGATTGCCAGTAATAGCTCCAATGGCAATTTCATCCAATTCTTATTGGGAATTTCTTACAGTGCAGTTTCCAAAATTTGCTTATTAAAAACAACTTTTCATATTAAATGCATGTTTGTTAATTCGTCAAATTTTTAGTATTAATAATATTTTTCTCGCTTTCCTTGAACTCCTAAGTAGTTCGGATTGGAGGTACCAACTAATAATGTTGTACCTTAGGTGATGGGCCAAATGCGCATTAGCATTTACAAAGATTGCATATACACGGGGAAGTTCGACCGGTGCCGCTGTGACCCGGGTAGCCTAGTGGTTAGGGCGTCTGCTGCGAATGCAGAAGACGCTTGTTCGATCCCAGCCCTGGGTACCGGAGGCTCAGGTCACTTTTTCCTTTGTATATGACATCTATATAAGTTTTTAATAATATTTATTAAGCAATTTAAAGTTCATTTTGTCTCTGTTTATTTTCACTAAAAAATATCAGCAAATATACAACTGGTTTAATTATTCGTGAAGGGCACTGAAGCGTCAGTGTAATTAACCCAATTCAATTCGACGGTTGGAATGTTTGTGCAAAAGTCAGCATGCAAATAGAGTGGCAATGAAAAAGGTTTCCCAGAATAACGCACAGTTTTTACAGCTTGCAGCTTGCCAGTTACAATGCTAATAGGTAAAATATGTGACATATTCTCTATAGATCTACAAATAAGATTATTTCTGATATATTTATGAAGAAATGACGTTTTCTGGATGTGAAACCTTCAGTTAGCGACTGAACAATTTAAAACAAAACCGGCCAAGAGCGTGTCGGGCCACGCTCAGTGTAGGGTTCCGTAGTTTTCTGTCCGTCACAGTAAGTGTCCCCATTTAAGAGTTTTTGAAAACACGTCATTTCATTGTGATTTTGTAGAAATTACAGGTACAATAATCACCTGCTTATACGGTAAAAACAAACTTAGTTCAGAAATAATTTTGTAATTTTTTTTCAAAAACTATTCAACCTATCAAGTTCAAAATAATTTTCCTAGAAAGTTTTTATAAAGTTCTACTTTTGAGATTTTTTTCATATTTTTAAAACTAATGGTTCAAAAGTTAGAGGGGGGGGGACATTTTTTTTTACTTCTGGAGCGATTATTTCCGAAAATATTTACATTATCAAAAAATGATTTTAGTAAACCCCTATTCATTTTTAAATACCTATCCAACAATATATCACACGTTAGGGTTAAAATGAAAAAAAAAATAATCACTCCCCACTTTACGTATAGGGGAGGTACCCTAATAAAATATTTTTTTCCACTTTTTATTTTACCACTTTGTCGGCGTGATTGATATACATATTAGTACCAAATTTCAGCTTTCTAGTGCTAACGATCACTGAGATTATCCGCGGACGGACGGACGGACGGACGGGCAGACATGGCGAAACTATAAGGGTTCCTAGTTGACTACGGAACCCTAAAAACGATATACACGAAGCTATTCCAGCAGGCCCATGAAAAATAACCATATATATACTTGGATGTAATTTAATTGTAACAATTTTTAATTTTCATGAATGTCTCATTCTCATTTTCATTCGATGATGGCAGCTGGCCTGTAGGCCTAGCACATGAGTGTAGCGACAGCATCTCGCGGTCGAGATAGACATCTGTAACTTTCTGATGAATACAGTTAGACAGTGACAGATGTCTATCTCGACCGCGAGATACTGTCGATACACTCATGTGCTAGGCCTACTGCAGGCCTATGAAGGCAACAAGTTTTCGAGGGAAAGCGAGATGTAAAATTACCATAGATATAATAAAAATAAAAATTACCTAAAGTTGCACTTAAACACGCTATCCCGCGACACCCTGCTGCTCCCACAGGCCTGCGGCAGATTAACCTTTGACTGCCACTGTCGGCTGTCGGATCGGAAAATCGGGCCATAAACGCCAACGACGGCTATAGCCGATAGCTTTCCTAATGCAGTAGGGATCTACGCGGGATTCCGCAAATACGTCTAAAAATGCGATTGCGCATCAACGCATGCGTATCAACAGGTTGATAAAGAGTAAACTTATCCTTATATCAAGCAAATATGCCGCTCGCAAATAAGCAATATTAATTATGTCACACATATACGGGGAGGGAGGGGTCTACAAAGAGTGACATGTTGTGACCTAGGGTAGGAAGGGGTCCCAAATTTAGTGACGTCACATGCTAAATATTTATAAACTCTAAAGTGAAAATATTAAACTTAAATGGTAAACAAAAAATTGTTGTATGTTCTTCATGCTCGTACATATGTATTTGTACCCAAATGACCTGCACTAACCACAACAACACTCTGCGTATCCTCATCCAACAATGTGACGAATGGCATTAAAAATTATTTTTGGCGTTCATACACTTCAAGAAAGCCATAAGAAGTAAAACCCCTTACACGTGTTAGCTCAACGTGTGCAAAGTTATTTAGTACAAACTTGCAGGATGAAACACGAGTGCAAAATTAAAGTGCGTAGAAATTTCAACATGCGATAGCTCCTTTGACTTGTGTGATTATTAAACGACGTCACGAGAAAGTACCTATTTTTCTCCACCATGAGCACCTCACTGATTATCTCGTACTGCGTAAAAAAACAAACAAACATTTGATTTTTCATAGAACGAAAACTGGTAATCAAGATTACACCAATTTCGCACCAAAAACACGCCACCGCCGCCGATTTTTTAAAAATTGGCACACACGTCGAGCTTGACTCCAATTACTCCATGGACTCAAGACGGCTAAGATTGTTAATTAATTTTTAATGTGTTTCTTTCTTTTTTGTGATTTTATACCAATATTTTTAAATTGTAATACAAAGTTCTTTTGGAAGTGTTGTTTTAATTATTTTTCTTTTCTATTGAAATTGAAAATTGCTAAATATGTGACGTCACATCAGGGAGGAGGGGGGGGGGGGTAGCCAAATGTAACCACGTGTGACAAGAGGCAACGGACCCCTCCCAAAAAGTCATGAAATTCGTGTGACGTAATTAATGGATGAGCTCTAATTGTATTGTAATGTGGGCTACGTTATAATACAATTAGGGCTAGCAGAGTACCCCAATAGGGATGATGACACATGTTGAATTATGCAATAAAATTTAGTATGTAGGATGCAAAATTATTAATATTTATATCCAAATAAAGTGAACATTAAGTCGGGTAAAAACATCAGACTTCAAAATTTCAAAATTTTACGAATTTTAAAGTATTTTACTGTAAAATAAATTGTACAGCAACTATATACATAAACGCCACATTTCACTGTAAAAATAGCAGTATCATACTCGTAATTTTTCCATATTTTAAACAGGGCGACTATTTGATCGTGACGTCACTTTCTGACTTTTGTGTTGCTTTAACGAAATTGGGCCCATAAAGACATTTGATCCTTACAACAAAACAAATCGATTGATACCATACATGAAAAAAATCATCATGCCTATTACAAAGCCCATGTTTCCTTAGTTAGGTCAGGTTGCGCCACGCACAATTAACGAACTGACTACCGTTAAATATGGCAGTGCAGCTGTCATACTATAGAGAACTAACTATTAAACTTTCCATGCAAGCATATTTTTACAATGGCAATGACTTTAACAGACGTTTAGTGCCACCAGCCCTTTATACTGTCGCCGTAGGGCGTAATCGCTGTTTGCTAAAGAAACTACTGAATCGAAACTATGTAGGTACTGTACGAATTTGATTTTTTTCTGGAAAACTGCTAAATTGAAATTAAGAATTAACTAGTTATATATGTAGTGGTAAAGACTCAAACAAGATTTACTGAAAACTTATATGGGGAAATTCCGTTGATATAGAGAGGGCATTTCATCTCCAAAAAGATTGTATTCGCGCTTTGGACAATGCGTGGTAGCTGGAAAATTGTAAACCTTTATTTTAAAAGTTTAACGTTCTCCCACTTCCATGCCTGTACATTAAAGACGCATGTTGTATGGTCAAGAAAAATCCACATTATTTCTCACAACGTACTGAAAATGGTCTGAGACATGTGAGAGCTCAATATAGGAACCTTTTAAATCAGCCTCGCTGTGACGCCGATATATATAAGAAAAACTGTTACAATATGTGTATCCTTCTGTACAACAACTTACCTGACATAATTAAATCGACGAAATGGCTACAGGAACAACGTTTTTATTTGACAAAAATAGATAATAAACAGTTGTTTTAGTTGACATTAGATTATGAATTAATGACATTGTAAGAATTGTATTTTGAAGGTAAAAATTTGCACACCTCGGCCCCGACTGACAGTCGCTTGCCAGACAACTATGATATCACACTTTTGTGACAGTTGAAATCGGGGTGGAATCACTCAAGAGTGATATCTAAAATGGTGGCCATAGCCATAGACAAACCGCTCTAGCGAGACCTACTGACAGCTTGACAGTTAGGTGTGGACACGTGTGGACAGGATGGATATCACTCTATCCACTAGCGATACAAATGTGACATCCACGTTTCACAGTTTAGCATGTCGATTCGATTCGAGGCCCTGTACTCGGGTTGAATACGCATGAAATTACAAATATAAGATCTTATGTCACCGTATTCTTGCAAATAAATTATATCATTTCAAAATATGGCTCCTGAAAATTTGTAACCGGCCAGTCTTATACCGTAATAAGACTGTCAGAGAAACTGCTGCACGAGTCGTTCTTGCGGTACTATTGTGGGGCCATTGATCGATGCCTCGGTGGTTATTGTATCGAAAATACGTGGCTAGTCTGTAGCGTTATTAACGACTACCGATATACGTTTACATAGACATCAATTATCACATCAACGCTATGCTACGCGCGTAGCGCTACGCCGTAGCCGATAACATGGATATATTGGTTGATTGTTTGTTGTGTGTTGGAGTTATGTTTGAGATAGGTTGTGTTCTTAATGTATTTTTAATGTATTGTAAAATTTGAACCAGGTACTGGGCTGTTTGACTAACTTAATTGAGGGACTTTTGGCCAGAATAGGTACCTAACTTAAGTATCCTTAATTCAAACACTTAATTAGGGGATCAGTTCCAGAGCGCGGTACAAGTTGCACCTGTGCATTTTTCCGAACTTTTCCCATTTTTTACAAATCCTATACCAGTAAACATAACCGATCATATTTAATAATTAACTTGTATTCAAAATAACTAGTAACTTTTATTCCAACAACAAAAAATATACAAAGATAAGGCGCGTCAAAGTACTGGCGTCGGGGCTCTATCTTCATCTTTTTTCCAAGTTACGTACCTAATAAACTTGGTTCACGTTAAACTTTTATAATCACTTTGGTATTTTAAAATTGTCAATAAGCGTTCTTGTTTATTTGAGTAGAGAAAAAAATATGTGTCCAATGTTTTTTGATCTAACTAACGGACTAATACTATTTTTGTGGTAGCCTTAATGACAATCGACAATACAACAGAAGTAGTTTTCTTGAAAACGGCACCTATGAACCTGTACAACTTAATTAAGAAGCAATCGCGTGGTAAACTTAATTGCTTGTAACTTGTCGGTTGAATGTAGCCTACGAGTCGTAGCAGTAACATTTCCAACACATGTGTTCAGCCCACTTTATGTTTCCCACAGGCGTCTGTTACACCAATAATCTCGTAGCTATTACAATTCAAGTTATTTCTCTGCAGCGACCTGCATGCATATTGTGGAAATAAATTGACCTTGCTCTATTTATACCAACAGGTATAAAAATTTATAGGTATCTACACAATTCTTTAGTAGTTTAAGTATTTTCAGGCATATGAAACCATGTACAGTGGCCATTTAAACTTTTTGAACTCTTCGTTAATTGGCAGATTGCAATAAATACTCTGCCTAAAAACCAGTAGAAAGATACTTAAATGTATTTAACTTCTTAACATTTTTAGGTAGGTATTTTTTTTCTCCATTTCTATTAATATTTAGTTTTTAATTTAGTTTATATTTAATATTAGTATATTTTTAAGAATACTAAAGAATACCTTGTCGTTAAAGAAAATATTTAACTTCTAAAGTAGTATTTTTTTATTAAATCTGACAGCTCCTGTCATACAATGTAAACCACTTTATATGGCAGGAACTGTCAGATTTCGTTATTCAATTTAAAAAAAATACGTAATAGACGGAGAGCTAGCTCTCCGTCCACGTCATATATGACAGAATAATGAGAGCAACGAAACCCCTCTAGTCAGTTTGCTATACTATGCTTATTTCTAGATCTGGACATCTGGCAGCTGTAAAGTGGTGGAGGTCAAAGAATGCAAACCACTTCAGGAAAACAAATCCTAGAGTTCTGGGTTTGATGCAATAATATGAGAAATTATATAAATAATTAGATTATATATTTGCCAAAAGTTTCTGTTGGGGGAAAGTAGTGCCAAACCACGATTAATGTAATTCATAGTTTGTCGCCTACCGTTTTTGTTTCCGTAATAATACGCAATATTTTTTGTTCTAATGTTAAAATACAGGCCCTATCCTTTATTATAACTCAGACAACTTCGGCGGTTTTACCTATTTTGGTATTACTATTTTCCATTTCAAAAGTATAGCAATCTAACCAGAAGGGTTTTTTGCTCACATTATTGTGTCATATGTGACGTGGCCAGCTCTTAGTCCATAAGTAGTAATTGTAACCTGAATTAACATTGGGATTTCAAACTTCTCTTATTTCCGCGTCTTAGCAAATATACTAGTTATATGCTAGCGTAGCATGACGCAGCAAAATAAAAAAATACATACGAAGTACTATTTGTTAAGTAATTATTATACTACTTAATAGCGTAATTAAGTACAGTCGTTTAATTAAAGGAGTTGTCAAGGTGATGAACAGAGAGCTCTGAACTCTCTTATAGAGTGATAAATAAAATAAACTATTCACAGCCATTGGAAAGTCAACTTTATAAAAAATTACAAAAAGGAACGCGTTACAACATTTCAATTGTGTTGTTAGGTAGATATGGTTAAACACATTTGTTTGAGTATATTTGTTTTCATGTCAGTCGCGAAACTCCTGAGGTGGAATTAATGGCAGTTGTTTATTGGTACCAAGCCTCTGGTGTCAAATTAGACTGTGGCGGGTACAGCGGATATCGGAGCGCACTCAGCCGAGGGCGTGGCCGAGCAGTTTCCGAGGTTGCAGTAAGGCATGGTAGGGTCGCAGGGGCGATTGAGGGCGCCAATCTTCGTGCAAACTACCTTAGTAGTGCAGTCCAAGCAGGTCGTCCCGACAGCGGCGCAGGGGGAGAAGACGGGGAACCAGGGCGCGGAGGAGATCCAAGGAGGGATGAAGGGGTTAGAAGCGGGAGCCCAAGCACCGGCTGCGGGTGGTCCCCAACCGCCAGGACCGCCTGCTCCCCAGCCTCCAGGGCCTCCAGCCGCAGGCAGGGCTGACGCAACTGCCACCTTTGAATAAAATAAATATTAATTCTAAATAAATATGTATGTGCACGTAAGTGATCTAAAAGTTTAATTTTAGACGTAGCGTTATGCGGGGTTAAATATTAATTAGATAAAGGTTTTGTTTACTTTTTTGCTTTTATCATATTGCCGTTATATGTATCACAAACATACTTGCTCTATCTAGAGGCTTGAATCACGAGAAAACGTAACACACCCGCATTAAAAGGGACTTGAAATACTTAATCCATTTTTGTATTAAGGCCTTGTAGTAGTTTTCTTTTAGCAATACACTTACCAAAACACACAGGGCTAGTACAATCTTGGAAACCATTTTGATGATTTGTTTTCTTCGTGATCGTTCGTTCGTACTTTAGTTACAACTAGTTGTGATGTCAGTTTTCAGTGTTCCTTGTCTTTTATACAGTCTATTATTTAATAAAGGCTTAACGCTGAGCAACCTAACTAGATAGGAACACAAGAGGTTTTCCCAGTGGAAATGAATAATATTCGCAATGATAAGGAGCATTCTGTGGGTACCGATAGTAGCACTGCAACATGAATGACATTGCTTTTAAATGTGATATTGGAATGATTCAAGGTGTTTTGGCTTTTACTATGGATCAGTGTTCGATTCACTGAACATAACTTCCCAAAAGTCGTGTGTAGAAAAACTAGAAAACGATTTCTGTCAATAGGCTAGTGTTTTGTAAGCTGTGAACTATATTTTTTTATACCACGACGGTGGCGAACAAGCATACGGCGGGCCGTATGGCCTGATGGTAAGCAGCTACCGTAACCTATGGACGCCTGCAACTCCGGAGGAGTCACATGCGCGTTGCCGACCCTTTACAAAAAGGAGGATTCACTGTGTTGACGGCTAAAGGAACAAGATGGTCCCTCATCGTCAACACACAGGGTCCTCTTTGAGCTCCTTGGCAACCTTACTCACCAGTAGGAACACAAGCAAGGTAAGATTGTCGGTGGTGCACACGACAAGAAAGGGCATTATACGGATTTTAGTGATGATGGAATGACCTTTTGCATAGTGAGACTTTAGAACCCATAGGCCATTTTAGGAAGCAGAGCCACCTAAATTTATGGTGCGGTGGGGGTTAAAAGGGGGGGTTAAAATTTTCGCGACACATAGATTGAAAACTATAAGTCTTAGCAACATACTTCAAAGGCAAGAATTGTAGAGAATTTCATGAAGAATATTTCCTTTATTAAAAGTTTTGTGGTAACTTCAACCGTTTTTGTAAAAAAAATATGAATGTTCCTACTTTTGTGAATAATTGTTATATTTGTAACACATTATAGTGCAGAGTTTAGATTTTGCTTGAAAGTCTCGTATCGAGGCCGTAAATAAAATGAGTAAAATAATTATTTTCTGTTTTGACTAGATACTATTAAAATATTTACAATATAAGTTCATGTATAATATAATTATATTAGGCGTTGTCCGTTGATAAAACATTCAAGCGCCCCACGATTTTAGTTTTTTGTGCTCTAGCTACATTGATGAGAAGAGTGGAGTGATGAGTAATGACTGGTACCTAGAACCTACTGAATTATTTTTATAGCTTTTTGTATATTATCTATAGCATTGTTTATTTTCAATAAAAGCTTTTGAATTTACCAACTTATTTTCTTTTCATGTGGTTATGTTATGTTACTGAAACTATTAAAATGTAATCGTCATCAGAACTTAAGGTGTGCACTAGATATCGGATCAATTTGTCAACAGGACGAGGGTAAAATTTCAACCACAAAATTATGGAGATGTGGGATGAAGCATGAAGACTTGCATTTAGTTATGTAAATATTAGTTATAATAAATTAACAAATTTTCAAATAAATTTATGTAATGTCTAAGTAGGTATAACACAAAATTGTTATTTTTATTTTAGAGCGCACTATTCCCCAACAGACTGTCCTCAGATGAAAATGTATACCTACCACTTAAGTCTTTTCTCTAAAAAAATAAACGGGCCCTTATTGATAATCCCCAATGATGTATCTTTCACTTGAAAACGTCACTAGATAACAGGGACCGGAGAACTCCTCTACTTGATAACTCTTTTCGATAGGGTAACCCTATTATTTGGTTACAAAATTATATGGTTACCCTATATTCAATGTTATATCCCTGTCTAATGTCTTAGCAATAGAGATGAAATTAGCTTGATAGGTAAACGTCATTTTATATTTTCATTTCGGTAAGCGCTACATTATCATTATTAGCAGCAGCAGTAGCAGGCAGTATCAGTCCACTGCTGGACATAGGCCGTTCCCATGGCACGCCACTGTGCTCGATCTTCTGCTCTCCTCCTCCAATCCGTACCCGACAAGCGCTTACCTTTGGGTAACGCAATGATGTGCTTAATAAATTGATAGTTGTTAAAAACAACCCTACCAAATACTCACTCGATCTAATACCCCTTTATTGGTAACCGGTTCCGGTATCTTCTAAACGAACTCTTTATTTCACTTACGGATTATAAAAAGCATACTAAGGCAATGTAAATAATAGCGTTTAAAATGGTTGACGTCCATTTAGTTGTGAAATATATGATATATATATATATATATATAGGCAAGCATTAGAGCTCAAACCACATCGGTTTTCCTACATAATTAGATAGTGGTTGATAACAGACCTATTAATTTTTTTTTTTTTCGTTGAAGATATTATAACCAATATAGGATTTATATACTTTTCATAAAGGGAAATAACAGGGCTTTATCACAAAAATATATTTTTCATGTTACGACCATAAATAAAAAAATATAGGCATTTATTCAAAAAAATATCAAACATTGATTTCATATTTTTTATGTTTCTCAGTTTTCTTATATAGAAAGGTATAAATAAAATACCAAAAATGAATTCGGCATCCTTGCTTTACACGAAAATGATATCAAACTTGACTATATATCTCTATTTAATTTTTAATTAATTATGGGGGGTACCCCCCACTTCGTCAAAAATTTGCATCAGAAATTTGATTGGCTCCCCTTCTTAAATTAATGTTAGAGCCTAAAGGATTAGCTCTGCAAATGGAAATTCCATCATCATCATTTTCCGTATAAATAAGTGTACACCACCGACTAACAGGCCTATGTAAACCAAGGGCATTCGGAATTAAGCTGATCGGAAAGGGGACTGGTTTTCGCGCACTCAACCGGAACACATCAACAAGGAAGGATGTTTTGCGGCCAACTACAACGCGAAGGTGGTTGCCAACCAGACGAGTTCTTAGGACTAGAAAGATGAGACCGTCCTTTATAGAACTCTACCACCAGCTAATGTACAGTGATTTAAAAATTACATAGGGCCGTTGACAAACCCCACAACCCGAAGGAATTGTGTTGACCATTTAGCACTACCCGGGGGTCACGTGTAGGGTATCTAGAGTCAAGAAACACAAGTGTTTCGCCTACGGACCCGGTCAACTATAACCCCCAAAAATTATTATTTTATTTATTTATTTATTCTGATGCTGTTAGACACGTGTTGTTTGTATTTATGTCTATTGTTCGTTTTCTCGTTCACATTTTCTTTTTTGTAAAAAAGGCAAACACTTTTAGGGGCTTACATTGTTGAAGATCAGCCTGCGGGACTATTCCCTATCTAAATAAATCTCTATGATTTAATAATAGGATTATTTAAATTTTTACTACTTGTTTAACGACATGCTGTCCTACTTAATACATTCAGAAAAATCTTCAAAATCTCATTCGAAATATGAGCGACTAAAAAATAAATTATTTGAAATAGAATTAAAGTTATAACGTGCATTTTTATTTATTTAAACTTTATTGCACTGTATAAAATATACAGTTACAAAAGGCGGACTTAATGCCGTAAGGCATTCTCTACCAGTCAACCTTTAGGCCAAACAGAGAAGCATCATTGGTGCAGGGTATGTAAAGAACACAGAACTAATAACTATATAGCATTTAAATTAATATATTTAATAAGATATAAAATATACAAAGATAGTATAAGATATACGTAATAAATACAAATAAATAAATATATATGCATAAATAAATATATATAAATAAATTACCTGCTACTGAATTTACTATGAAGTGTTATCAAGAAGATACTTGCGGAGCTTGCGCTTGAACGTGAATTTTGTTTGAGCTTGACGTATGCTGAGGGGAAGAGCATTCCAAAGGCGGATGGCATGTATGGTAAACGAATTGGACATGGAAGTGGAATTGTGATCGGGCACAGAGAGGAGTAGCTTACGAGTGGTGCGAAGTTCGCAGCCAGGACGGGCAGTTACAAACCTAAATTTGGATCGCAAGTACTGGGGCGCCGCTGAGTCGTTTAAAATGGAGAACAGTGTACACAAAATTTTAAGACTTCTGCGCTCTCGAATGCGAAGCCAGTGGAGCTTTCGTCGGAAGACAGATACGTGGTCATATTTTCGAAGGCCAAATATAAACCGAATACAATTATTTAGAAGCCGATCTAATCTATCCAGAAGTCCCTCCGCCGTATTGGTACAGCACACATCACAATAATCAATTACGGGCAGCACTAGAGCTTGAATGAGAAGTGTTTTTGTGGAAATCGGTAAAAAGTGCTTAAATCTGTACAGTGAGCGCAGAGTACTAGTAACTCGTCGACAAACATCAGAAACCTGGGGTTCCCAGGTCAAACCACAGTCAATCAACAGCCCCAGGTCTTTTACATCTGAGGAGAATGGTATAACACTATTATCGAAGAGAATCGGAGTCACTTGTGTAACATTGGTAATTGACTTTGAGCGTGGATTCCCTACAATAACAGCCTGACACTTAGCAGGGTTCACGGCTATTCCAAAATCTCTAGACCATAATGCGATACGATCGAAATCTTCGTTAAGCCTTGAGATTGCCCCATTAACCTCATCAGATCTTGCCTGGGTGTAAAGTTACAGGTCATCGGCATATAGGTGGTAGGAACACTTAATTCTAGGTGTAATCAGATTAATAAATACCGAGAAGAGTAGCGGAGATAGGATCCCTCCTTGAAGAACGCCAGAAGTGAGATCGCACCAGTCTGAGAGCGACTGATCAGCGCGAATTGCCTGTCGGCGACCTTCTAAATAAGATATAATTGTGAATAAGATATGCATTATGTAATTGTGTATATTTCCTTATTTATAGTTTGCACTCCTGAGTGTGGCTCTTGGTCAGTCACCTCAAGGCGGCCGCACCCGTGGAGAACCGCACCAAAACCAAGGCAGAGCTTAGCGCCAAGCCGACCAATCGGAGTCCCAAGCCGACCAAGCGAATGGAGTCACTGTAAACTGGACTTCCTGCGATCCCACCGTCACTCCGAAGTTCACGTGCCTAGATTGCAACACTCGTCTCATCTGCTTGCCAATCGGCGGAAAAACTATAAGCTGCCCAAAAGTGTTCGCACCTTATTGTAACGAGGGATTTTGTTCGCCGATACCTAGTACTGATTGCCAATAATAGCTCCAATGGCAATATCATCCAATTCTTATTGGGAATTTCTTACAGTGCAGTTTCCAAAATTTGCTTATTAAAAACAACTTTTCATATTAAATGCATGATGTTTGTTAATTCGTTAAAATTTTAGAATTAATAATATTTTTCTCGCTTTCCATGAACTCCTAAGTAGTTCCGATTGGAGGTACCAACTAATAATGTTGTACCTTAGGTGATGGGCCAAATGCGCATAAGCATTTACAAAGATTGCATATACACGAGAAAATTCGACCGGTGCCGCTGTGAGCCGCGAATGCAGAAGACGCTGGTTCGATCCCAGCCATGGGCACCGGAGGCCCAGGTCACTTTTTCCTTTGTATGACATCTATATGAGTTTTTAATAATATTTATTAAGCAATTTAAGGTTCATTTTGTCTCTGTTTATTTTCAATAAAAAATATCAGCAAATATACAACTGATTTAATTATTCGTGAAGGGCACTGAAGCGTCAGTGTAATTAACCCAATGCAATTCGACGGTTGGAATGTTTGTGCAAAAGTCAGCATGCAAATAGAGTTGCATGCTGCGTTATTACGCACAGTTTTTATAGCTTGCAGCTTACCAGATCGGACTAAGTCACTTTACAATGCTAATAGGTAACAATAACCTGAAATAATAATTTGTAAGATGAAATACCCAACAATATGTGACATATTCTTTACTAGCTGTGCCCGAGGCTCCGCCCGCGCGGAATTTGGTCTGTGTTAGTAAGCGGCTAATTCACCTCTAATTTCTCTCCCGCTACCCTGGAGGCGGAACTTGAAGTAAAGTTGATAGACGGATACGCTAGAGGACAGTAGTCCTAATAAAATATTTTACAATTACCACTAAATGAAACTAAACTCAAAAATGAATACTTTATCCATATCCATACTAATACTATAAATGGGGAATAAATGGGAAAGTGTGTGTGTTTGTTTGTTTGTTTGTTTGTCCGTCTTTCACGGCAAAACGGGGCGGTGTTATAAATATGAACAGCTTGACCAAAAAATTACAAATTATTTTAATACCAAATTTCATCTAAATACGTACAGCGGTTATTGGTTGTTTCTTCCCCACGTAAACTTCCACCCCTTTTGCATCCGCTTAAGGGATCATTTCCGAGATAAACAGATAAACAGACAAAAATTCAAAAAATTGTTGGAACGTGTTCTGTTATCGATTCTAAGTATCCCCAGCCAACTTTTTTTCGAATATATTCCATGAACAGACTTTCGACCCTCGTCAGCTTTATCATATGTATTATATATTGAAAGTACCTTTCAGGCTTCACTTCCATTATTTTTTTCAATTTTGTTCCAAAGTAAGATGGGGGGGGGGGGCTTTTTTGAAGATGAAACTATCCTTTGTCCTTTCTCGAGACCCATACTATCTCTATACCAATTTTCATCTAAATCAGTTCAGCGGTAAAAAATTCCTCATACCAACTTCCAACCCCCTTTTCACCCCCACAAGGGTTTGAAAACTATCCTGTGACGTTTCTCGAGACTCAAATTATCTCCATACTCATTTCTATCTAAATCGTTTCAGCGGTTAAAAATTCTCCATACAAACTTTCAACCCCATTTTCACCCCCACCAGGGTTGATTTTCGGGATTAAAACTATATATTATCCTTTCCCGGGACTCAAACTATCTCTTTACAAAATTTCATCAAAATCCGGTCAGCCGTTTTCACGTGATGCGCGGTCAAATAAACAGACAAACAGATAAACAGATAAACAGACAAACAGATAAACAGACAAAAATTCTAAAAATTGTTGGAACGTGTTCTGTTATCGATTCTAAGTATCCCCGGCCAACTTTTTTTCGATTATCTTCCATGTACAGACTTTCGACCCTCTTCAGCTTTATTATATGTATAGATAGATGGATCTGTAAAGAAGATTCTTTCTGATATATTTATAAAGAAATTATGTTTTCTGGAGTGATGTGAAACCTTCAGTTAGTGACTGAACAATTAAAATACGATATATATGAAGGCCCTATGCATGACATACTTCAACCACACCTTCCGGGGATAACTTTAGAGTAGGTAGGTATTTATAAACAATAACGTGTGGTTATGAGCTAATCCAGCAAGCCCACCATACTTATAGAATAGGTAACCATGAATTATACTTGGATGTAATTGAATTGTAACGTTTGTAACAATTTATAATTTTTAATTAATAAATGTCTCATTCTCATTTTTATTCTATGATCGCAGCTGGCCTGCAGGCCTATGAAGGCTGCAAGTTTTCGCGGAATAGCGAGATATAAAATTACCTACAGTTGCCGCTAAACTGTCAAACAAACACGCTAACCCGCAACAACCTGCTGCTGCCACAGGCCTGCGGCAGATTAATATTTGACTGCCACTGTCGGCCATATACGACATCGGAAAATCGGGCTATGGACGCCAACGACGGCTATAGCCGACAGCTTTGCTAATGCAGTAGGGATCTACGCGGGATTTCGCAAATTTTAAATACGCTTAATAAATGCGATTGGGCGTCCACGCATGCGTTGCCATGGCAATCAAATGGTTAATCCATTAATTAAGTCACACATATAGGGCATTAGGAGGGGGTCTACAAAGTGTGACATGGGGACGTAGTCCCAAATTTCGTGACGTTACATGCAAAATATTTATAAACTCTAAAGTGAAAATATTAAACTTCAATTTTAAACAAAAAAATTGTTATATTTTCTTCATGCGCCTACATATTTGTACCCAAATGACCTGCACTAACTACACCAACACTCTGCGTATCCTCATCCAACAATGTGACGAATGGCATTAAAAATTATTTTTGGCGTTCATACACTTCAAGAAAACCTTAAGAAGTGAAATCCGTCACGCGTGTTAGCTCCTTGTGTGCAAAGTTCGTACAAACTTGCAGGATGAAACACGAGTGCGAATTTAAAGTGCGTAGAAATTTCAACATGGACATGGAGTGCTTATACACCTTTGACATGTGTGATTATTAAACGACGTCACGAGAAAGTACCTATATTTCTCCACCATGATGCGGACAATGTGCCAATGCACCTCGCTAATTATGTTGTACTGCGTAAAAAACAAACAAACATTAGATTTTCATACGAAACGAAAACTGGTACTCAAGATTACACCAATTTCGCACCGAAAACACGCCACCGCCGGCGATCTTTTTTAAATTGGCACACACGTCTAGCTTGACTCCAGTTACTCCATGGACTCAAGACGACTAAGATTGTTAATGAATTTTTAATGTGTTTCTTTCACTTTTGTGATTTTTTAAAGATATTTTAATTTGTAATACAAAGTTCTTTTGGAAGTGCTGTTTTAATTCTTTTTATTTTCCATTGAAATTGAAAATTGCTAAAAATGTGACATCACACCAGGGGGAGAGGGGTAGCCAAATGTAACCACGTATGACAAGAGGCGAGGGAGGGGTCAAAAAGTCATGAAATTCGTGACGTGGATAAGTCTTAATTGTATTGTAACGGGCTACGTTACAAGATTACGTGCTAGAATCGAAACTATCTAGGTACTGAATGATTTTTTTTCCGTAAAACTGCTAAATTGAAATTAAGAATTAACTAGTTATTATCATTGAGCAACAATTTAAACGTGGTAGAGACTCAAACAAGATTTACTGAAAACTTATATGGAGAAATTCCGTTGATATAGAGAGGGCATTTCTTCTCCAAAAAGATTGTATTCGCGCTTTGGACAATGCGTGGTAGCTGGAAAATTGTAAACCTTTATTTTAAAAGTTTAATGTTCTCCCACTTCCATGCCTGTACATTAAAGACGCATGTTGTATGGTCAAGAAAAACCCACATTATTTCACACAACGTACTGAAAGTGGTCTGAGACATGTGAGAGCTCAATATAGGAACCTTTTAAATCAGCCATGCTGTGACGCTAATATATATAAGAAAAACTGTTACAATATGTGTATCCTTCTGTACAACAAGATAACTGACATAATTAAATAGTAAAATGAGACCTCATTTAAAATTAAATTGACGAAATGGCTACAGGGACAACGTTTTTATAGTATAAAGGAGTATTTGACAAAAATAGATAATAAACAGTTATTAGTTGACATTAGATTATGATAATTAATGACATTGTAAGAATTATATTTTTAAGGTAAAAATTTGCACACCTGTACTCGAGTTGAATACGAATGAAATTACAAATGTAAGATCTTATGTCACCGTATTCTTGCAAATAAATTATTTCATTTCATTTCATTCAAAATATGGCTCGTGAAAATGTATAACCGGCCAGTCATATACAGTAAAAAGACTGTCAGAGAAACTGCTGCACGAGTCGTTGTTGCGGTACTATTGTGGGGCCATTTTTTATTTGATCGATGAATCGGTGGTTATTATATCGAGAATACGTGGCTAGTCTGTAGCGTTATTAACGACTACCGATTTACGTTTACCTACATCAATTATCACATCAACGCTATGCTACGCGAGTAGTGCTACGCCGTAGCCGATAATATGGATTTCCCGCTATGTAGCGAAACTGCTTCGTAATAGAGCCATGACGACAACGTGTCGTGATTAACATCGAATGGGGGCCGTATTGTAACTTTAAAACACGTTTAGGCACGATCCAATTTCAATACAACTCCAATGCATTAACAACGCAATACAGCTACGGCATAAACATCTGAATCAGAAATATCAGAATTTGCTTGAGAAATATTCCAACGCAACTCAAATACAACTTCAATATTGGTTGATTGTTTGTTGTGTGTTGGAGTTATGTTTGAGATAGGTTGTACTCTTCATGTATTATAAAATTAGAATCAGGCACTGGGTTATTTGACTAACTTAATTGAGGGACTTTTGGCCAGAATAGGTACCTAACTTAAGTATCCTTACTTCAAAGACTTATTTAGGGGATCAGTTCCAGAGCGCGGTACAAGTTGCACCTGTACATTTATCCGAACTTTTCCCATTTTTTACAAATTCTATACCAGTAAATTCAATTTTAAAAACAATGTCAAATAAAATAATACCAAAGAAAAAATCTACTCCTAAATAAAACTAAGCTAAACACAATTAAAAATTACACAATCAAAAAAGAAAAAAAAAATCCTATCCGACAACGTCGCCCCGCGACCCTCCAGACGCAAAGGTGCCCATCAAGCTCGCAGCATTTCCTCGTTGAACCGCGATGGACAACCTCTGCATCAGGAGAGAGATAATTAACTTAATTTAAATAACTAATAGTAACTTTTATTCCAACAACCAAAAAATTACAAAGATAAGGCGCGTCAAAGTTCTGGCGTCGGGGCTCTATCTTCATCTTTTTTTCAAAGTTACGTACCTACTAAACTTAGTTCACGTAAAACTTTTATAATCACTTCGGTATTTTAAAAATCGACAATAAGCGTTCTTTTTTATTTGAGAAGAGAAAAAATACGCGTCCAATATTTGTTGATCTAACTAACAGACCAATAATATTTTTCTAGGATGACGCCTATTGCACATTTATGCTGGGACACCGCACGTAATGAGAATCGACAATACAACACAAGTAGTTTTCTTGAAAACGGCACCTATGAACCTGTACAACTTAATTAAGAAGCAATCGCGTGGTAAACTTTATTGCTTGTAACTTGTCGGTTGAATGTAGCCTACGAGTCGTAGCAGTAACATTTCCAACACATGTGTTCAGCCCACTTTATGTTTCCCACAGGCGTCTGTTACACCAATAATCTCGTAGCTCCTAGCTATTACAATTCAAGTTATTTCTCTGCAGCGACCTGCATGCATATTGTGGAAATAAATTGAACTTGCTCTATTTATACCAACAGGTATAAAAATTTATAGGTATCTACACAATTGTTTAGTAGTTTAAGTATTTTCAGGCATATAAAACCATGTACAGTGGCCATTGGGTTAGAAAAGTGAGATTATTTAAACTTTTTGAACTCTTCGTTAATTGGCAGATTGCAATAAATACTCTGCCTAAAAACCAGTAGAAAGATACTTAAATGTATTTAACTTCTTAACATTTTTAGGTAGGTATTTTTTTTCTCCATTTCTATTAATATTTAGTTTTTAATTTAGTTTATATTTAATATTAGTATATTTTTAAGAATACTAAATAATACTCATAATTATTTTACATGGTTTTTAAAGTGGGGCATTCCACTCATACAATAGTATGTTATTCAATCAAATACAAACACTGATAACATTGAAAAAATAATCAACCCAGCAGGATTTGAACCTCGCATCGATACGCCTTACCGGGGCTCGATCGCTTTACCAATTAAGCTATGGGTTCAGTTACTGAGTTGACGAAATTCTCAATGCCTTCAATCATATTTTTGCATTTATTTTTACATCGACTTTATAGCAGCCGTAAGCGACATCTAGGTGCTAACTACTAGAGTTAGATACCCTTCCCGCCGACCCTTTTGCAAGTGTCACAACGGAAATAATAGATGGCGCTGCTATCAACTCATAATTATTTTACATGGTTTTTAAAGTGGGGCATTCCACTCATACAATAGTATGTTATTCAATCAAATACAAACACTGATAACATTGAAAAAATAATCAACCCAGCAGGATTTGAACCTCGCATCGATACGCCTTACCGGGGCTCGATCGCTTTACCAATTAAGCTATGGGTTCAGTTACTGAGTTGACGAAATTCTCAATGCCTTCAATCATATTTTTGCATTTATTTTTACATCGACTTTATAGCAGCCGTAAGCGACATCTAGGTGCTAACTACTAGAGTTAGATACCCTTCCCGCCGACCCTTTTGCAAGTGTCACAACGGAAATAATAGATGGCGCTGCTATCAACTCATAATTATTTTACATGGTTTTTAAAGTGGGGCATTCCACTCATACAATAGTATGTTATTCAATCAAATACAAACACTGATAACATTGAAAAAATAATCAACCCAGCAGGATTTGAACCTCGCATCGATACGCCTTACCGGGGCTCGATCGCTTTACCAATTACGCTATGGGTTCAGTTACTGAGTTGACGAAATTCTCAATGCCTTCAATCATATTTTTGCATTTATTATTTATTTACTTTAAAAACCATGTAAAATAATTATGAGTTGATAGCAGCGCCATCTATTATTTCCGTTGTGACACTTGCAAAAGGGTCGGCGGGAAGGGTATCTAACTCTAGTAGTTAGCACCTAGATGTCGCTTACGGCTGCTATAAAGTCGATGTAAAAATAAATGCAAAAATATGATTGAAGGCATTGAGAATTTCGTCAACTCAGTAACTGAACCCATAGCTTAATTGGTAAAGCGATCGAGCCCCGGTAAGGCGTATCGATGCGAGGTTCAAATCCTGCTGGGTTGATTATTTTTTCAATGTTATCAGTGTTTGTATTTGATTGAATAACATACTAAAGAATACCTTGTCGTTAAAGAAAATATTTAACTTCTAAAGTAGTATTTTTTTATTAAATCTGACAGCTCCTGTTCATACAATGTAAACCACTTTATATAGCAGGAACTGTCAGATTTCGTTATTCAATTTAAAAAAATACGTAATAGACGGAGAGCTAGCTCTCCGTCCACGTCATATATGACAGAATAATGAGAGCAACGAAACCCCTCTAGTCAGTTTGCTATACTATGCTTATTTCTAGATCTGGACATCTGGCAGCTGTAAAGTGGTGGAGGTCAAAGAATGCAAACCACTTCAGGAATACAAATCCTAGAGTTCTGGGTTTGATGCAATATTATGAGAAATTATATTAATAATTAGATTATATATTTGCCAAAAGTTTCTGTTGGGGGAAAGTAGTGCCAACCCACGATTAATGTAATTTTTTTTTTTTTTTTTTTTTTTTTTATACTACGACGGTGGCAAACAAGCATACGGCCCGCCCGATGGCAAGCAGCTACCGTAACCTATGGACGCCTGCAACTCCAAAGGAGTCACATGCGCGTTGCCGACCCTTACAAAAAGGAGGATTCACTGTGTTGACGACTAAAGGAACAAGAAGGTCCCTCATCGTCAACACACTGGGTCCTCTTTGAGCTCTTTGGCAACCTTACTCACCAGCAGGAACACAACACTATGAGTAGGGTCTAGTGCTATTTGGCTGTGGTTTTCTGTAAGGTGGAGGTACTTCCCCAGTCGGGCTCTGCTCCAGATTTAAGCGATGACATTCGCTGAACGTGCCCTACCACACTTAGCGAGATGCCATTCGCAGTGCCCATACCTCTCTTTTTGGCGTAGTTTAAGGACATACCCAGGTCCGGACGTAGTTTAAGGACATACCCCGGGTCGCAAATTCATAGTTTGTCGCCTACTGTTTTTGTTTCCGTAATAATACGCAATATTTTTTGTTCTAATGTTAAAATACAGGCCCTATCCTTTATTATAACTGAGACAACTTCGGCGGTTTTACCTATTTTGGTATTACTATTTTCCATTTCAAAAGAATAGCAATCTAACCAGAAGGGTTTTTTTGCTCACATTATTGTGTCATATATGACGTGGCCAGCTCTTAGTCCATAAGTAGTAATTGGAAAAATTTACATTGGGACTTCAAACTTCTCTTATCTCCGCGTCTTAGCAAATATACTAGTTATATGCTAGCGTAGCATGACGCAGCAAAATAAAAAAAACATACTAAGTACTATTTGTTAAGTAATTATTATACTAATGGCGTAATTAGGTACAGTCGTATTTAAAGATGTTTACAATTTTTCACCTTGTTACTTCTTCCTTGTTAGTGTCTTGTAATTATATATGACTTCGATTGTACTTTCGTAAAATTTGATGTAGGTAATTAAAGGAGTTGTCAAGGCGATGAAGAGAGAGCTATGAGCTCTCTTATAGAGCGATAAATAAAATAAACTATTTGCAGCCATTGGAAAGTCAACTTTATTAAAAAGTACAAAAAGTAACGCGTTACAACATTTCAATTGTGTTGTTAGGTAGATATGGTTAAACACATTTGTTTGAGTATACTTGTTTTCATGTCAGTCGCGAAACTCCTGAGGTGGAATTAATGGCAGTTGTTTATTGGTACCAAGCCTCTGGTGTCAAATTAGACTGTGGCGGGTACAGCGGATATCGGAGCGCACTCAGCCGAGGGCGTGGCCGAGCAGTTTCCGAGGTTGCAGTAAGGCATGGTAGGGTCGCAGGGGCGATTGAGGGCGCCAATCTTCGTGCAAACTACCTTAGTAGTGCAGTCCAAGCAGGTCGTCCCGACAGCGGCGCAGGGGGAGAAGACGGGGAACCAGGGCGCGGAGGAGATCCAAGGAGGGATGAAGGGGTTGGAAGCGGGAGCCCAAGCACCAGCTGCGGGTGGTCCCCAACCGCCAGGACCGCCTGCTCCCCAGCCTCCAGGGCCTCCAGCCGCAGGCAGGGCTGACGCAACTGCCACCTTTGAATAAAATAAATATTAATTCTAAATAAATATGTATATGCACGTAAGTGATCTAAAAGTTTAATTTTAGACCTAGCGTTATGCAGGGTTAAATATTAGTTAGATAAAGGTTTTGTTTATTTTTTTGCTTTTATCATATCATATATGCCGCCGTTATATGTATCACAAAGATACTTGCTCTATCTAGAGGCTTGAATCACATGAAAACATGACACACCATTTAAAGGGACTTGAAATAATTAATCCATTTTAGGATATATTAACTAATATTAAGGCCTTGAAGTAGTTTTCTTTTAGCAATACACTTACCAAAACACACAGGGCTAGTACAATCTTGGAAACCATTTTGATGATTTGTTTTCTTCGTGATCGTTCGTTCGTACTTTAGTTACAACTAGTTGTGATGTCAGTGTTCAGTGTTCCTTGTCTTTTATACAGTCTATTATTTAATAAAGGCTTAACGCTGAGCAACCTAACTAGATAGGAACACGAGAGGTTTTCCCAATGAAAATGAATAATATTCGCAATGATAAGGAGCATTCTGTGGGTACCGATAGTAGCACTGCAACATGAATGACATTGCTTTTAAATGTGATATTGGAATGATTTAAGGTCTTTTGGCTTTTACTATGGTTTTTGTGTTTGATTAACAGAAACAGTACTTCCCAAAAGTCGTGTGTAGAAAAACTAGAAAACGATTTCTGACAATAGACCCGTGTTTTGTAAGCTGTGGGCTATATGAGCGCACTAATCAGGATAAGAAATATTTATCCTGAAAATGCACGGAAATTGCGGCGTAGTCAAAGCCGATGCTACGCAATAATTATAATATGAATACTTAATAACAATCATATACATTAGGTTCTAAAATTACTTAAAATTTCACTGTAATTTGTACCTCAGAAGCCACAAAATAAATAAAGTTTGTTCTTACTCAATAATTAATTTACGCTTAAAGTTCTGAAGGGAGGAATATCCAAATGGCACGAATTGACACCAAATAGGGCAAAGTGGCGACCTCTAGTATCAAAGGCTAAATTCTCATTGGGTCACTGAGCTAGCGTAGTAACTAAGTAATTAGTAATTGTTTTGCAGACGCTACGCTCGGTACGCTTGTTATTGCACTCTTACGACATGGTAGGGAAATTTCGCGCCACTATTTACGTTAAGATTACTAACCAGTGTGTGAACAATTACAGGGGGCCTCGCTACCATTTGATTAAGCTTACTCAAGTATATGTAGGTACCTAATCCCTAGAAGCTAATACTCCTATTGTTGCTATGAAGCATGTGTGATGAAAAACATTATTTGTAACAGGGGAGGTATGAAAATTGTAAACACGAGCCATAAAAATCTGATACCGAAGACTATTGCACCATGTACTATTTTTAATTACATACGAATTTATGCACACACATACATGCCTATTGCCTTATCTAGGGTATCCAATGTAAAGTTGATGCGGGTGTACCTACTATAAGGCATGGAAGTTGACGTGTGAAGAGGGATGTGGGCAAAAGGCGACCGGCCGGTGTGCCAGATTTGTTACAGTCGAAGGATATTTTGAAGGGAATTTTATATAAAGTATTTGTATAGTTAAGATCAAAATATCATAACGTATCTTATTTATTGTTAAGGGACTACGACGATCCTAAATATAATTTTTATTTACAAGGGTTTAAAACAAGATAATGGGACATATACATAAAAAGAAAACCTAAAATCTACCTATAAAAATAAATAAATCTAAAAACTACAAACTAGGTAAGGTCACCGAGGTCCGACCCTTGCGGAAGGGTTCCCATAATGCTGGTTACGTTCCCTCTTTGGACTGCTATACCTATCCGTTGTGCAAGGAACGAGCCAGCTCTACGGTCCCCGGTGACCTCAACTAGTTTTTTCGATAACTCTGCCGCAAGTTTCCGGGCGCTTGAGCATCACGGCCCTAGAGCAGAGTTGGGCATAATCAATTACTTTTGGAATTAATTACACGATTACATTACAGTAATCGTGATTCCTCGGTAATCGATTACTTGGGTAATCAAAATTACTGTGATACTGTACTATGTTACATTTGTAATCCATTACTTAGGAATCAGTATTGTAAACCATTACTGTAATCTTGATTCCTCAGTAATCAAGTACTTAAGTAATCTGAATTACTAAATTACTAAATTCCAGACTGGATTACACCGTGAGTGTCATTGGCATGGTTGTCAGGGGTGATTTATAAACAATGATGGATATAATTAAAGATTGCCTGCGAATGGATTATAGAAAAGCCATGTGCGAGTCGGACTTTCACACGGAGGGTTCCGTACCAAAACACGAAAATAACACGTTTCTTGTATAAGGATCCCTTGAATTTATATCGCATTTTTGCATTCTTTGCTTGATCCTCGTGGCCGAGGGACGTGACGATGTGGACACTTTTCCTCTGTGCTC
The DNA here is from genome assembly GCA_947086415.1 of Pammene aurita. Lineage (NCBI taxonomy): Eukaryota > Metazoa > Arthropoda > Insecta > Lepidoptera > Tortricidae > Pammene > Pammene aurita. The sequence goes on from OX352308.1 coordinate 16,502,814, forward strand.
TTCTAGCCGGTCGATCTTGGGTTCGATGCATGCTTGCCTGTAGTGTGGCTTTAGTGGCGGACCGATTTTGTGGCTGACTGTACTGTTCTTTATGCAATCATCTAAATACTTATTATAGTTATTATTTACTCTAATATCGGTTAGGAGGAATTGGTTATCAGGAGGAATCAGTTTACAAGTTTTTGATATTATACGATTTTATGACAGACTGTACTTTTCTTCAGACAATCATCTGATACTTAGGGTATTGAGACGATTCTAATATATATCGGTTAGGAGGAAGAGGTTCTAAATCAGCTTGCAAGTTTTTGACAGTTTATGATTTTGTGGCTGACTGTACTTTTCTTTAGAGAATCATCTGATACTGGTATTAAGATGATTCTAATATCTGTTAGGAGGAATAGGTTCTAAATCAGCTTGCAAGTTTTTGACAGTTTATGATTTTGTGGCTGACTGTACTTTTATTTAGACAATCATCTAAATACTTATTATTTATTCTTATATTAGTTAGGAGGAATTGGTTCTAAATCAGTTTACAAGTTTTTGACAGTTTGTGATTTTGTGGCTGACTGTACTTTTCTTTAGACAATCATCTGATACTTAGGGTATTAAGAGGATTCTAATATCTGTTAGGAGGAATAGGTTTTAAATCAGTTTACAAGTTTTTGACAGTTTATGATTTTGTGGCTGACTGTACTTTTCTTTAGACAATCATCTGATACTTAGGGTATTGAGACCATTATAATATCTGTTAGGAGGAATAGGTTTTAAATCAGCTTGCAAGTTTTTGACAGTTCATGATTTTGTGGCTGACTGTACTTTTATTTAGACAATCATCTAAATACTTATTATTTATTCTTATATTAGTTAGGAGGAATAGGTTCTAAATAAGTTTACAAGTTTTTGACAGTTTATGATTTTGTGGCTGACTGTACTTTTCTTTAGACAATCATCTGATACTTAGGGTATTGAGACCATTATAATATCGGTTAGGAGGAATAGGTTCTAAATCAGCTTGCAAGTTTTTGACAGTTTATGATTTTGTGGCTGACTGTACTTTTCTTCAGACAATCATCTGATACTTAGGGTATTGAGACCATTCTAATATCGGCTAGGAGGAAGAGGTTCTAAATCAGCTTTCAAGTTTTTGACAGTTTATGATTTTGTGGCTGACTGTACTTTTCTTTAGACAATCATCTGATACTTAGGATATTACGATGATTCTAATATCGGTTAGGAGGAATAGGTTCTAAATCAGCTTGCAAGTTTTTGACAGTTTATGATTATGTGGCTGACTGTACTTTTCTTTAGACAATCATCTGATACTTAGGGTATTGAGACCATTCTAATATCTGTTAGGAGGAATAGGTTCTAAATCAGTTTACAAGTTTCTGACAGTTTATGACTTTGTGGCTGACTGTACTTTTCTTTAGATAATCATCTAAATACTTATTATTTATTCTAATATCGATTAGAAGGAATTGGTTCTAAATCAGTTTACAGGTTTTTGACAATATATACGATTTTGTGACTGACTGTACTTTACTTCAAAAGCAGAATTCAGTCGATCATAGAATAATCAGCCGGAAATCGGAAACAACCCAACTTCCGACAAATTTTTGTCCATGGTGATCGAGTTTTTGTATGGAGTCAGACAAAATTCAGCCGGAGGTTGGGTTTTTTCTTACTTACAGCTGATTTTTATCTATGATCGACCGCTACGATTCCGCTCAAGTGTGTGATGCACCTAATCGATGCCCAAAGCATGAATCCGAACTGATACATGTAAAAAAAACATCACAAGCATGGCAGCAGTGTGAATTTAATATATATATGTAGAAGTAATCTGGTGGTAATCAGTCAAGAATTCCAGTAATTTGGAATCAATTCTGATTCCCAATTAATAGTAATTGTAATATTTGTATAGATGATTCCTGATTCCTTAATACGTACTGGTAATCACCGTTTCACTTGATTACATTACAAGTAATCTGACAACCGGTAGTGGATTACAGAAGTAAAATCAAGTAATCGTGTAATCAGGAATCGATTACGAAATGCCCATCTCTGCCCTAGAGTTTCGACAGCGAAAGCCACGAACATATGCTGATTTGCAAGAGCGATATATTTGCGGCGTTTCGCCGCCTCGCCCACTGCAGCCACCCCGCCTGCTCTCAGTGAAGTCGTGGAGACATGGGACGGCGCTAGGGTGTCCACACATGTGGCATCCCAAATAAGGGGTCGACCCAGACTCCACGGTACTAGAGTCACGCTGTCAGGCCTCTTGCCATCGTCACGCACGAGACCAGGGGGTTCAAGAACCGCTGGTACGTTGACGCTGACAAAGGCCAGGCGGATGATGTCGTTTAGGCAGGCGTGGCGGGACAGGCGGCCGGCGCTCTTGATGCATGAAAGGCCGTAGTGCCCAAAGCTATCAACCGTAGCTCCGCAGGGGCAAAGATGGGGTGAGACTATGTCCGCGCCCAAACGGAGTCCGACAGCCAACCTGAGGGTGTTGTTATTCAAAAGTGTGCCGAAATTGGATGATGGCAGGGCCTGTAACCAGGAACCGGACTCCCTTTCAGACACGGCTAGTAGTCGGGCTTTTTCTTGGCTAGTGGAGCAAGTATTTACTAGGTGGGAATGGACTTGGGTGCAGATGGGTTGGTCCCAGATTCTCTGAACGGCTTTATTTGTGAGTGGCAGGTAATTTTCCATGCAAAATTGTATTCTTAACTAATTGTTGTAAGCCTAAAAATTTATTTGATATTTAAAAATAATTAGGTATTACTACTTTTTAAATATGTAAAACAAATACAATACAATTAAAAATATGAATTCTTAGATAGCACAGATAAACAAATCACTAATCGATAAAATAATGGGCTTCTTTTTAAAATCTTAATCATATCATATGTATGTACTGCAATTTCATAGCAGATTAGGAATTAAGTTCTTAATACCAACAAGTAGTGGTAATCGGGTCAGCGCAGCGATTAAAGTTCTTTTTTTAACCGACTTCAAGATTTGAAAAGAGGAGGTTCTCAATTCGGCGTGTATGTTTTTTTTTTTTTTTTTTTTTTAATGTTTGTTACTCCATAACTCCGTCATGTCTCAACCGATTTTGAAAATTCTTTTTTTGATTGTAAGTATATATATACAGATTGGTCCCGTTTTTCTCAAAACGCAGTTCTGATGATGGGATCCATGAGGAATCGAGGGAACTCCTCAAATCTTAAAGGCATACATATAGTGATTTTTATATTTTTATCAACAAAACCATCATTTTCATTCAAAACAGTGACATTTGATGAAGTAGAACTGCTGATGATGATCAGAACGGAACTCTTCAACGACGCATAGTTCACGTTTGGCGATTCGTCCTCTTCGCTGTGTTTGTTTAGCAAGTTAAATTGTCAGAACAAATGTTCGTCAAGCTCAAGTTCTGATGATGGGATCCATGAAGAATCGAGGGAACTCCTCAAATCTTAAGGGCTTACACATAGTGATTTTTGTATTTTTATCAACAAATCAAGCATTGTCATTCAAAAGAGTGACATTTGATGAAGTGGAACTGCTGATGATGAACAGAACGGAACTCTTCAACGACGCATAGTTCATGTTTGGCGATTCTTCCTCTTCGCTATGTTTGTTAAGCAAGTTAGATTGTCAGGACCAATTTTCGTCAAGCTCAAGTTCTGATGATGAGTTCCACGAGGAATCGAGGGAATTCCTCAAATCTTAAAGGCATACATAAAGTGACTTTTGTATTTTTATCAACAAATCAAGCATTTTCATTCAAAAGAGTGACATTTGATGAAGTGGAACTGCTGATGATAATCAGAACGGAACTCTTCAACGACGCATAGTTCACGTTTGGCGATTTGTCCTCTCCGCTGCGTTTTTTTTGCAAGTTATTTCATTGTATGGAATCTAAGTGCACCATCTACAATAATCCTTCATCGGCTACCCCCATTGAAGTCGGTTTTTTTTTTCTTAAAAATTATTGAGTTATTAGAACGAACACTAGAGTCGACATTCTCAGATTAAAGCGAGTAATATGAAGGTTTCCTATTTCAGCTCAACTATCTGACCGCCCTTTTAGTGTACATTAGGCGTCTAATGACAATTCATTCCTTGTGTAAAAAAAATTAATAGTTATTTGCCAAAGTCCGAATTTCGTAAATTCATATCACGTCAATTTGTGATTATACATTATATTACAAGTATGTACTTAATTTAATAACCACTTTAGCCTGCGACAATTATAAATGCACAGCCCCATCGCCACGTTTCGCTTTTGCAATGTATTGATTAGTATAATGCCTAGGGCTAGTATAATGCCTATCAAGTTGTTTTGGAATTTAGTTCTAAAATAAACAACAAAAACAAATCTTTTTGAAATTCGGACCAAACTCGTCTAAAATTATCCAGATCTAGTCCCTAGGTATCTACTCAAGTTCACGTTATGCATTTCTTTTGTTTTTTTAAACCATTAAAGTTGTAAATAGAAAAACCCTTTCCCCCTTATTCATAAACGTCTCTGAGGCCTCAATTAATTAATTTATGTTTTGTCCTTATCTGTCACTTTGACAGTTGTGTTTGTTAAAAACAGACAAAACATAAATTAACTAATTGAGGCCTAGAGACGTTTATGAATAAGGGGGTTTGTTTATATTAGCTTCGTGCCTTATTATTAACATATTTTTACCAGCGGTACGGTATACCTATAACGGTATACTCAGTCAGTAGGTAATGAAATAAAGAAATATCATAATATAAAATACAATACCTATGTTTGAGAAACGTCTTGTTCTCTCATGTCGTAACAATTTTCAATATTTGGATACACAGTATTCTAATCAGATTCCAGATATTATTTAATATTCGGCCTTTATCGCAACCTTTTCCTTTCATTTTATCGGTTAGCTGTGTAAACCTCTTATCTCTCTTAAATAAGATATATAAAATTGAACTTTGTTTTGTGTGTAACTAGACTCTTTTTATGTTTAAAGACGAGACGTTTATATGAGTACAGTGTAGGTACACAGGATGTGCAAAATTGATTTCAATTCTGCAATTTTTATTGCTTCCATCGTCGGTTGTCCTGAAATACGTTTTGATATTACGCCTTCCGAGGAAGCATATTTTAAAACGGACCTTTGTGTAAGAAAATCTGATATATAATAAACGTAAACATTTTTATACAAATACTTGCATTTGCCCGCTACTTCGTCTCCCATTAAGGGATCATTTCGGGTATAAAACTATTCTATGTCCTTCCCCGGGAATCAAACTACGAGTATAGCTTCATACCAATATTCATCGAAATCGGTTCATAGATTATTGATTCCCCATACATAATTCTACCCCCTTTTTCATCCTCTTAATTTCTGGGATAAAAGCTATCATGTGTCCTTTCCCGGACTCAAACAAGCTTCTTCATGAAGCTTCAAACCTTCTACCAAATTTCCTTTTATTCGGTTCAGCGGTTACCTTTTGATTCCCCATACAGACTCCCACCCTTCTGTTCACCTCCTTAAGAGATGATTTCTGGGTAAAACTATCCTTTATCTTTCCCGGAGACTGCAACTATCATCATATCAAATTTCATCTAAATTGGTTAAGCGTTTTAAGTATGATGATGATGAGGTACAGAGTTGACATTAATAAATATTAAATAACACCCTTATTCATATAACTTTGCAAAACTTTGTCTCTTTTAACAATTACAAATGTACGAATGACAAATGATTATTAACTTTGACAGTAGGTAAATGGAAATCGATGTCATATTTTTTTTTCTACTAATAATTGTCGAGTAGTTACCGCTTGGCTGCGAAGGTTAAAGCGTATTTTGTTAAATATTTGTTGACAAACTCGTTGAGCTGCCATCAGTACATCCAGACGCGGTAATCCGCCATGAGCTGACGCGGCCAAGTTGCTAGTAGTAGTAGTTTGTTGGTCTAGCCAGGTCGACCTTGGTATCTTTGTTTATAAACTATGGCTTTATGATGTCTTCGGCTTACTTGGGAACTTTTGTGTAAGAAAATCTGATATATAATAAACGTAAACATTTTTATACAAATACTTGCATTTGCCCGCTACTTCGTCTCCCATTAAGGGATCATTTCGGGTATAAAACTATTCTATGTCCTTCCCCGGGAATCAAACTACGAGTATAGCTTCATACCAATATTCATCGAAATCGGTTCATAGATTATTGATTCCCCATACATAATTCTACCCCCTTTTTCATCCTCTTAATTTCTGGGATAAAAGCTATCATGTGTCCTTTCCCGGACTCAAACAAGCTTCTTCATGAAGCTTCAAACCTTCTACCAAATTTCCTTTTATTCGGTTCAGCGGTTACCTTTTGATTCCCCATACAGACTCCCACCCTTCTGTTCACCTCCTTAAGAGATGATTTCTGGGTAAAACTATCCTTTATCTTTCCCGGAGACTGCAACTATCATCATATCAAATTTCATCTAAATTGGTTAAGCGTTTTAAGTATGATGATGATGAGGTACAGAGTTGACATTAATAAATATTAAATAACACCCTTATTCATATAACTTTGCAAAACTTTGTCTCTTTTAACAATTACAAATGTACGAATGACAAATGATTATTAACTTTGACAGACGTTTACTATTAACGCCATAAATAAATAGCGAGTGATCATATATCTAAACAGGTATGTCAGGTATGTAATTATGCTTAAGCTTATGGTTATCTAAAATGCTAGCTAATGATAGACTTCTAAAATAAAGTCAAATTGTATCGGACACTACAATATTAACATGATATAATACATAGGTTTGTACAGTTCTTTCCGTTATAATCGGCGGAAACCAATTGGTGTTATCCAAATTTTATGGCTATACCCACTTATTAAAATATCAGTGGAAGCATGTTAAACACGTTTTCACGGAAGCATTTTCATGAAAACAAACTTTTAAACGTTTGCACGTTAAAGCGAACGTGGAAAAATTGTGTCCCCCCTGTAAATTTTAAACAACTAACCAGAAATTCAAAACACATGAATAAATTTGAGAAGATGCTCAACGAAAACTAGATTCTTAGGTAACTAGATTCAACGAAAATTGTTTTGAACATTATCGGTTAAGATGTTTTTGAGTTATCTCCAAGAAACTTCTTTCATACGACCTTTTGTTAGTAGTTTAGTTATTTGTTTTCTCGATAGTAGGTACATAACCCTCCATTTTGCGTGGTCCAACACGCACGTCGCCTGTTTTTAGGTAGGCACCTACTTGTTTTCGGTAAATGGAAATCGATGTCATATTTTTTTTTCTACTAATAATTGTCGAGTAGTTACCGCTTGGCTGCGAAGGTTAAAGCGTATTTTGTTAAATATTTGTTGACAAACTCGTTGAGCTGCCATCAGTACATCCAGACGCGGTAATCCGCCATGAGCTGACGCGGCCAAGTTGCTAGTAGTAGTAGTTTGTTGGTCTAGCCAGGTCGACCTTGGTATCTTTGTTTATAAACTATGGCTTTATGATGTCTTCGGCTTACTTGGGAACTTGTTGATGATTGACTAGAACGAAAGTTTAAACTTTAGTCTTTGAGAACATTACTATTATATTATACAGTCATACGCATTTATTTATTGATAATATCGCTAAATATTTCATGACATAGTTTTTAGGGTTCCGTAGCCAAAATGGCAAAAACGGAACCCTTATAGTTTCGTCATGTCCGTCTGTCCGTCCGTCTGTCCGTCCGTCCATATGTCACAGCCATTTTACTCGGAAACTATAAAACGTATCTAAATAAAATTTAGGCAAAAGGTGTTTTTGCACCTTTAGTTATCTAGTTAAATTGCAGAAAAAATGTTTTTAGGGGGGGCGCTCCATACATGTAACTGATCTTCAATAAATTTTTTTTTACCTTATATCAACATGTTGCGCATCATAGATATATCTTTAAAAATAACATTGAGATTTCTTTGAACATTTTGTGATTAAGTGAATATTTTCAGAAATAATCGCTTCAAAAGTCAGAAAAATTGTGTCCCCCCCTGTAACTTTTGAACCGTAAGTAAAAAAAAATATAAAAAATTGAGAATATGCCTTATCCCATACTTTCTACGAAAATTGTTTTGAATATTATCGGTTCAGCCATTTTTGAGTTATCTCCAAAAAACTTCTTCCATAGGCATCAGATATGAGCTTCTGGTATTAATTTGGTTCTTATTCCATTGAAGGTACGGAAGCCTCCATTATGCGTGGTTCGTCACGCACTTGACCGGATGTTTTTAAGACATATACTTTTTAATATATTTTATCAGTAAATGGATCTTCATCTAATTGTGGACCCACATTTTATATAAGAGGCATTGTTAAGTTAATTATGTTTTCCTGTATATTATTTATTTATTTAAACTTTATTGCACAAAAGAAAAACTTGATGTACAAAAGGCGGACTTAATGCCAGTATATGTAGGTATAGGTATGTGTTTACGTTTTCCAGACTTAAAGACACTTTGATCATCCGTTCTGCGAGCAATCTGTCATAACCTTTAGCAGTTCCTTTACAAAATTATCAATATCTTGATCTACCTAATTCATTGTTGTTGCTACGCAAAAGGACAAAGATTGTTTTTAAAGAGCCACAAATATGTGGTATGTTAATACACCGTTTCCTCTGGCCGTTAATGAACAATTAAGAGAATATGCAAACAGAGTAATCTAAGAGATAAGTTCGGGCACACGTGACTTGGTTACGTAATAGTCGTGACCTTGCCGTTTAAATAAAAACAGTTAGTAGGTTTTGTGTTTAAGAGATTTAGGTATAAGCCTAGGCTAAACTAGGGTTTTGAATCTTTGGGATTGAATGCGGTTTAATGTGAAGCCATCATAGGTCTGCTTCAGTGTACTTATTAAACTGGGATTCGTAATTCGTAAGAAAACACGATACGGGTAACCTCACTTTAAAAAAAATGCTTATTTAGGTTAGGTTTTCACATCATGTAGCGTTGAAAAATTTAAAAACCTTTTTAGGACGCTGTAATAGAAATAAAGGTAATTTTCCTGGGATTTAAAACCTGAATGGTAGTAAAGCTCTATTTTTAGGGTTACGTACCCAAAGTTAGACTGAGAGCGCTGGCAGCCTGGCGGTAAGACGTCCGACTTTCAATCCAGAGGTCTCGGGTTCTGACCCCGGCTCGTACCACTAGTTTCTCGGAACTTATGTACGGAATATCATTTGATATTTACCAGTCGCTTTTCGGTGGAGGAAAACATCGTAAGGAAACCGGACCAGGCCTAGTTTTCCCTTTGGGTTGGAAGGTCAGATGGCAGTCGCTTTCATAAAAACTAGTATCTACGCCAATTCATGGGATTAGGTTGTCAAGCGGACCCCAAGCTGGGACTAACGCTACGAGGAAGAAGTACCCAAAGTTAGACTAACGTAAAGTATTGATTCACTTGGAATACATATGCGTAGATAGATCATACGAGTAGATCGTGCATTGGGGCTTGCGGACCATTTTGATCAGACGATCAAGCATTTACAGGTTATTACGGAGATCCACGTTAATTTATTTCGAGCGTGGGTTTAGTGGTTGGTACTTAATTAAATACTACAGTGAACGTAACCCTATAGCTAATAATGAACCTAACGCGTTAATATAGCAGCTACAATATTTAGCTCTAATCCATTATTAGTTTTAACAACATATCAAAGCCCAAATTTAAACAATTTTTTTTAAATCGGCTGTTAAAGGTTTAAAGTTATTATTATTATATCGATATTTTTATGAGTTTGCGTACTGACAGCAAAACTCCCTTAACCTGAGGTAGGCATAAGCAACGAGCATATTCAAATGAAATTGATAATACTAAATGGTTTTACGTCTCTTTATCTTTCTCGATTACGCTTCTGGTCAAGGTCGTCCCTAGCCCTATCATCTGCCACCAGCTGGCGACGCTCCTGAACCGCTGGTGTTACCCAGAATAGTCCCAGATACGTACAATACATTTATTTAAATTTTATATTTTAAGCATATGTATTTCTATTGCCGTCATAACAACAAACATGGGGTTGATTGCATAATAACTTGTAACTAATATTATTAGCGGAAGTCTCTTCCCAATCCCATTTATTAAGAAGATAGTATATAATAACAATTAAATGTCATATGCATTATATATTCCCAAGGAACATGATTTCCTCTCATAGAGGACGAGAAATGATCATCAAACCAATCGGAATCAAATATTATTTCCTACGTTCTTTGGTGCAAATATTTACAACGGACCAGCGGGAATCCCTCTTCAAGCGTCATTAAAGCGCAAATAAAATATAACCAAATACTTTAGTAAATACCTACTAAACTAATGAAGTCGTACCTAATTAGTTGATACAAAATTAGTTGATATGGCAAATTAATATTAATTATTGAAACTTAAAAAGTAGGTATTTGCGATCGTTAAAAGTATTTGTAATACTTTTAGATGTTTGTTAAACATTTTGTAGCCCATTACAGTTTTTTGAAATCATAAGTATTTTATTCTTTATCACATGACCTAACCTACCTGCGTAATCGCCATTACGTCTCATTGCAATCGTTACAATAGAATAGACCTCACCATGAGGACGTACAATATACGTTCATTACATATAATTACTCGTAATTAAACAAAAAACCATCATGCGTGGTAATATTGAAAATAAAAAAAACTTTTTACAAAAAAAAGATAAACCGACTTCAAAAAGGATAAAATAAATTATTATATTATTTATAATTATGCGTTACAAACTGATATGTTTGAAGTCGGTGCCAAGCCAAAAAATTACAATACCGATCAAATCAGCTTCAAGTCTGAAAATCACAAAACATCTAAACGAACGAGGTTATGTATTCAGTGAATTATTCTTCATACTATTGAACTAATCTAATACGGTATGGATTACACGTAGGTATTCATTCGTTTCGACCATGCGTTAACTGTTAGGTAAGTATCTACAGAAAGTATAATCATCATGCGTCTTATGTTTGTTAAAATAAACTTTTTTACTAGTTTTCGGACTATCCATATCTCGAACGAGGCCCATACTTCAGTTTGAATTATTTATCCCCTTCATCTAAGGTTTAATGTCAAAGTATAAAGGAATTCAATCGCTAGATTTATATTTCTGTACTCAGACACACTCACCTTGTCAAAAAGGCGCGATATTCTTCCTTTCTATGGAAGATCAACCCTACACGACAATTTTTTATTTTATTTGCCGTATTTTTCTGATTACTGACAAAGTAGACGTGTATATATACGTAGGTACCACCAGAGAAAATCTATTTTATAGAGACTAACAGTCTAAGAACTTTTTGAGGCTCTAAATCCGAAGCGCCATCTGAACGAGAGCAACCCAAAGCTATCGAAAATGTAAGAAATCTATAAGAAACGATATCTGCGCTGCAGCGCCATCTAGTAACGAGTAGCGTTACTATGGTTCCTCCAGCATTTTGGGTTGCTCTTGTTCAGATGACGCTTCAGACTTGAAGCCTCAAAAATTTCTTAGACTGTGCGTCTGTATAAAATTAGATACTCTCTGGTACCACATTTCATCAAAATTGGATTAGTTGTTTAGACGTGAAAAAGTAACAGATAGAATCACATTCACCTTTGCAATATAAGTACAGCTGTTTTGTGATTTTCAGACTTGAAGCTGATTTGATCGGTATTGTAATTTTTTGGCTTGGCACCGACTTCAAACATATCAGTTTGTAACGCATAATTATAAATAATATAATAATTTATTTTATCTTCACCTTTGCAATATAAGTACAGCTGTTTTGTGATTTTCAGACTTGAAGCTGATTTGATCGGTATTGTAATTTTTTGGCTTGGCACCGACTTCAAACATATCAGTTTGTAACGCATAATTATAAATAATATAATAATTTATTTTATCCTTTTTGAAGTCGGTTTATCTTTTTTTTGTAAAAAGTTTTTATTTTTCCATTTTTAGTGTTTATATAATTATTATAATCAGACAACAGATTTCGGAATAATCGGTGAAGATATATAAGAAAAAGTCATAATACGTTACTCGATGTAACGAAAGTTTCACATGTCATATGTGGTCTTCATCATTAGGTCCACTCCATAAAATTGGTGGTTTTCGGGAGAAAATGCTTGAGTTGCTTAAGAAAACACTCAAATCACCATACATGTGCCTTTAAATATTGAGGAGTTCCCTCAATACCTCATGGATTCCATCATCAGAACAGCACCAGATTAATTTGGGACCACCTTGGAAGTACATCCTTTCAAACATAAAAATAATTATTCAAATCGGACCACGGGTCTCGGAGTAATCGCTGAACATCCTACATTTAAAAAAAATCATCATCATTATCATCAAAACTATCATCATTATCAGGTGCACTTCATCAAATTGGTAGTTTTCGAGAGAAAACTCTCGAGTTGCTTAAGAAAACACCCAAATCACCATACATGTGCCTTTAAAAATTGAGGAGTTCCCTCAATTCCTCATAGATCCCATCATCAGAACAGCACCAGATTAATATGGGACCACCTTGGAAGTATATCCTTTCAAACAAAAAAAGAATTATTCAAATCGGACCACGCGTCTCGGAGTAATCGGTGAACATACATAAAAAAAAAAGCCCAAACCGAATACAGAACCTCCTCCTTCTATGAAATTGAAGTCGGTTAATAAATAAGTACCTATCCCACAGAATAAATAACGGGACCTACTTGGTACGGAAAATTTACCGTAATAAAATCCCTGTTTACGTGTGTGTAAACTTCTCTAGCTAAGTTATGTTGAGCTAACTCTAACTAAGCATTCTCAGTATATCGCATCGCATTATATTTACGCTATGTATATATTTCGGTCTGGATCTAGAACTAAGGGGCCCGAAATTACGGGCCGCCTGCGTCGGTATATACCAACTTGTAGCGGTGGGATTAAATCAGGCAGCGTGCCGCCCGTGCTATCGCTCGTATCATAGCTGACCAACATAAACATTATTAGGAGCGCTTTTGATTTTTACCTAACACGTCCTGCACCCAAGTGTTAAGTATATGTAGCTTACTGGTGCAGTGCCTACGTTAATTATAGAAATTAATAATTTATTGTGCGTACCTCAGACCTTAGCAACACGTGGCAAAAACATTGAAACAACGTTAGGTACTCTAGAGCATAGAGAAATAAAAAGCTAATTTACTTATTTCGCTATGACTAGAGGATTGATTTTAGGTACTAGTAAGGATTTATTAAATTTTATGCATACATCATACGCCTGTCTAGTGTCTAATCTGACAACTTCCTGTTGCAATAACATTTTATAGAAAAGTGTAAATATCCGGTTGTTTATACAATCTAATTAGCGTTTTCTACCATTCATCTGCATTATTACGTGCGGTAAACATACCAGTAACTTGTTTACCCTGAGTCAGGCGTCGCAGAACGTTAGTTTGTGTAAGGCTTCATTCGACGACTTATCTCGAAACATACTTTATCTCTCCTTATCTTCGCTAATTGCTAGACGAAGTATAAAAGCATGCATCTATTATTTTGGAACAATTCTTACGAACGAGCTCATATGAGACACAAGTATACTAGTGTAATATAACGAACGATATTTCGCATTGAATGAAGTAATACATCCAAGATGAGGATCATATATTTGCTACTTATTGTAAGTTGAATTTAATATTGTATTTTGCTGAGAAATATTTTGGTAACTAATTACCATTAACCTAAGTTAAGGTTGTCTGGAAGAGATCTCTCTCTAGCGATAAGCCCGCCTGTTGACTGTCTCAACTTTTAATCTGTGTACTGTACTGTTCTATTTTATTGTGCTATCTATACATATAATAAAGCTGAAGAGGGTCGAAAGTCTGTACATGGAAGATAATCGAAAAAAAGTTGGCTGGGGATACTTAGAATCGATAACAGAACACGTTCCAACAATTTTTAGAATTTTTGTCTGTTTGTCTGTTTATCTGTTTGTCTGTTTATTTGACCGCGCATCACGTGAAAACGGCTGAACGGATTTTGATGAAATTTTGTATAGAGATAGTTTGAGTCCCGGGAAAGGATAATATATAGTTTTAATCCCAAAAATCAACCATGGTGGGGGTGAAAATGGGGTTGAAAGTTTGTATGGAGAATTTTTAACCGCTGAAACGATTTAGATAAAAATGAGTATGGAGATAATTTGAGTCTCGAGAAACGTCATAGGATAGTTTTCAAACCCTTGTGGGGGTGAAAAGGGGGTTGGAAGTTGGTATGAGGAATTTTTTAACGCTGAACTGATTTAGATGGAAATGTGTACAGAGATAGTATGGGTCTCGAGAAAGGACAAAGGATAGTTTTTACCCCAAAATCAACCCTAAAGGGGTGAAAAGAGAGTTGTAAATTTGTATAGGGAATTATTAACCGCAGAATCGATTTAGATAAAATTTTGTATGGAGATAATTTGAGCTCTGGAAAAGGAAATAAAATAGTTTTATCTCGGAAATTATCCCTTAAGCGGATGCAAAAAGTTTACATGGGGAAGAAACAACCAATAACCGCTGTACGTATTTAGATGAAATTTGGTATTGAAATAATTTGTCATTTTTGGTCAAGGTGTTCATATTTATAACATGTTACCCGTCGATGCTATAGAAATATTAGAAAATATCATGTATGTCAAGGGGTTATTCCTGGTTCGAGGACTACATATATATGACGGACAAAGATGCATGGCCCAAACCAAAAAACTACTACAAAATCATCTAACATTTATAGGACACCGTTTAGGTAGGAAAACATATCAAACGTTTTGTGAAGCAGTCAGATTAGGATTTATTTTTCTTTATAATTAAACAATAGGTACATTATCTGTCTCTCAAGCTGTTTTGATATGTCTTCTTAAAGAACTACGCATTATTTTGTATCTTTAAGATCTAATAATGTATTACTTACTGTTTTGAAAAAAATAAGTCCCGTCGAGTTTCTTTTCGGTCATTAATGTCATAACTAATACTACTTGGGCCAGAGGTGTAGGGTTAGAACCCGTGGTAGTTTTGGAACGAAGTTCCTTCTCGGACGGTTCGCGGATGGGAGGTTAGGCGAAAAAAAGTCACGTGACCGTCACGAAAAAGCGTCACGTCACGAAAACGCGACACCCATACGATATGTAAAATGGAATGAAATAAAAATATATAAAATAGAATAAAGTGAAGTGAAATGTAGTGAAAAGTTAAAGTGAGAAGTGACAAAGTGATAAAAGTGAAAAAACTGAAAAAAGTCGAGAACATAAAAGTAAAAAAAAAATCTAAAATTTCAAAAAATTCTAAAATTTCTAAAATTTCAAATATTTCAAAAATTTCAAAAATTTCAAAAAATTCCAAACATTTCAACTATTTCAAAAATTTCCAAAAAATACAAAACAAAAATTAAATTTCCAAAAAAAAATCAAAGATTACATAAAATTAAATAACATAACTTCGTTCCAATCGCGTGTTCCACGACACTCACGTATTTTATTTATCTCTGACGTTCATTAGTGCATTGTAATGTAAGTTACATTGAAGAATAAATATTTTGATTTATCTGTGACAGTGTGGTAAAAACGTAAGAAAATTCATTACCCCCGACCGCCGGCACGCCCCCCCCCCCCTGGATTTTTAATATGTGTGTAGGTAAAGTAGTGTATGCTTCTGCACATAATTAGGCCTTATTACGTAACAGTTACATAAACTACTATTTATCTCTTTTTAGCGTTCCGTAGTCAACTAGGAACCCTTATAGTTTCGCCATGTCCGTCCGTCTGTCCGCGGTCTAGCTCAGTTACCGTTCGCACTAGAAAGCTGAAATTTGGTGAGGCCTGATAAGAACTTTCAATAAAAACTATATTGAATAAAATCGGTTCAGCCGTTTTTGAATTATCAGTCAAAAACGCATAGTGAAAGGAAGTGCCGAATAGTAAAATGACGTAAGCGCCGCCAAATATCCCTTAATAAACGACCTTTTGAACTGATGTTTTGTAACAGGGCGGCCTCTACGAAACTCTACACTGAGCATCGCCCGACATGCTCTGGGCCGGTTCTCATCTCATCATGCTCAAATTCAACGTCTAAAAGGGGGGGGGGGGGGGGGGTAGCCACTACACTCGATTGAGTTAAATTTGCATGGGTCATGGCCCCCTCCCCCCTCCAAGTGCACCTCTAATAGTAAAAAATCATTTCTGCATTTGTGACCCCCCCCCCCCCCCCAATTTCAACCGACTGATTTGACGGGAGGATCGATTTGGATGATATTTGCCGTGGACATGAACGTATAAATACAAAAGTGGTCCTGTATCGTCCGATATACACCTACTACTCTATGTCGTTTAAATGATGCCTCGAATAATATGATAAAAAAAAATTATAATTTTTTTATCATTTAGTGGTAATTGTAAAATATTTTATTAGGACTACTGTCCTCTAGCGTCATCTGTCAACTTTACTTCAAGTTCCGCCTCCAGGGTAGCGGGAGAGAAATTAGGGGTGAATTTGCCGCTTACTGACACAGACCGAATTCCACGCAGGCGGAGCCGCGGGCACAGCTAGTAAAGAATATTTGTATTTGTAATCTAAGTATACATATAGATCAATCTAAGTATTTTTCTTATAAAATTATGTTTAAAAAACGCACTTCAAATTTATTAATATTTTTTTCTTTATATCATTTCATATCAGCTTGCTAAATACCACATTACAAGAAATATGAATGTTAAAAATGTAGCTATAAATTTTATTATCTATGGGTGTCTTAACATACTAGTCTTGCTGCTGACTGTACTTGTATCTAATGAAACAATAGGATGACCATGCTTAATTAGTTATATGGATAAACCATTATTAAAGTAGGTATGATAACTTTATTTTTCTATTTTTAAATATTTGCAGGTAGCTGTCTGTGCCGTGAGTGCGAAATACTTACCTTACGAAACGAATCCACTTTCGAGGTCGCTATTATCTACGCCTGAAGATGAGTCATCATCATCCTCAGACATCGATGAAGATAATGACACCAACGGAGCGGATTCTAGGGAAAGAGAAATCCAGGAAGAAAACCTGAAGAGACTAGAAAAAATTGAAGAAGAAAGGAGAAAGCGTGAAGAAAAACAAGCCGAAAACCAGCGCAAACAACATGAAAAGCAAGTTGAACATGAACGCAAGCAGCAAGAAAGGCAAGCTGAACAGCAACGTAAACTACAAGAAAAACAGGCTGAACGTGAACGCAAAGAGCAAGAACGTCTAGAAAAAGAAAAACGCAAACAAGAGGAGAGAGCTCGCAAAGAACAAGAGAAAGCGCTGAAGGCTGAAAGGAAACGAGCCGAACAAGAACGTAAACGCCAGGAAAAGATTCAGGAGCAATTAAACAAACTGGAAAAGGAAACTCTTGAAAAAGAACAGGAACAGCAAGAAGTTATCGAGTCAGCTGAACAAGACGTGGATCTTGATGATATCTGGAAGATCTACGTTTACGAAAAGTATGGCTTATCAGGACTTAGCACGAGCCTCGAGAGAAAAGCTGCGCTTAGCCGATACTTCACGGAAGAGCTGGGTCTAAATGAAAACAGCACTAAGAGTGAGCGGCGCCAAGCTATCACTAACTTTGTCCAGACCAAGATCTACGAAGATGTCGCCACGCTTACAGCCTGGAGGAACCATCTGGAACTATACTTGAATGCAATAACCGTTCAAGCTGTACGAGCGGAGCTGGAAGAGAAAATTGAAAAACTTGAAAACAAGACGGCCTTATTGCAAACCGTAGCCGTACCTTGGGCATTGGCAGCACAACAGGAAATCAATGAAAAGAAAACTTTACTGCAGTCTGTTGCTCAGTTATTATCGAATCTGCTTCCTAGCTGGGTACCTACCGATTCTGTAAATGGTGGATCTGCTGGAGGTACAGGTGTTGGCTCAGGAAACGGCGGTTCCATACAAGGATCTGGCGCTTCTGGAAGTGCTGCTGCTGTTGGAGCGTCTTCATCTTCTGGTGTCAGTGGCGGCTCAGCATCGGCTGGTGTAGTGAATACTGTTTCTGGTCCCGCTGACACTGCTACTGCTGGTGCTGCCAACCCTACTGGCACTGCTTCCGGACCGGCTGGCACTGCTGGTGCTGCAAACTCCGCTGCCGTTAATGGTGCTCCTAATCCAACTGGCGCTGTGTCTGGACCGGCTGGCGCTAGTGGTGCTGTTAATTCTGCTGGCGCTGCTTCTGGACCAGCTGGCGCTGCTAGTTCTGCTAACTCTCCTGCCAATCTCGCTGGCGCTGCCTCTGGACCAGCTGGCGCTGCTAGTGCTACCAACTCGGCTACTGCTGATGGTTCTCCCAATCCTACTGGCTCTGCCTCTGGACCAGTTGGCGCTGCTGGTGCTACCAACCCCGCTTCTACTGATGGTGGTTCCAATCCGGGTGACACCGTTTCTGGACCGACTAGCGCTGCTGGTGCTGCCAGCCCCTCTGCTGCTGATGGTGCTGCCAATCCTGCTGGCGCTGCTTCTGGACCTGCTGGAGTTGCGGATACTGCCAACACTGTTGCTACTGACGGTGCCGCCAGTCCTGGTGGAGCTGTTGCTGGCGCTGACACCGCTGCCTCTGCTGGCGCTGAGGCCTCTGCCCCTGCTGGGTCTGACACCGCTGCCCCTGTTGACGCTGGTGCATCTGCTGGCACTAACGCTGCTGCTCCTGCTGGGGCTCACACCACTGCCTCTGCTAGGGCTAACGCCGCTGCCCCTGCTGGTGCTGACGCTGCCTCTATCGGCGCTGACGCCGCTGCCTCTTCTGGCTTTGACGCGGCTGCCCCTGCTGGTGCTGACGCTGCCTCTGCTGGCGCTGATGCCGCTATCCCTGCTGGTAATGTCGCTGCCCCTGCTGGCGCTGACGCCGCTGCCCCTGCTGGCGCTGACGCCGCTGCCCCTGCTGGCGCTGACGCCGCTGCCCCTGCTGGCGCTGGTGCCGCTGCCCCTGCTGGCGCTGACGCCGCTGCCCCTGCTGGCGCTGACGCCGCTGCCCCTGCTGGCGCTGACGCCGCTGCCCCTGCTGGCGCTGACGCCGCTGCCCCTGCTGGCGCTGACGCCGCTGCCCCTGCTGGTGCTGAGGCCTCTACCCCTACTGACTCTGGCGCTGGCGCTGGTGCCGCTGCCCCTGCTGGCGCTGGCACCGCTGCCCCTGCTGGCGCTGGCGCCGCTGCCCCTGCTGGCGCTGGCGCCGCTGCCCCTGCTGGCGCTGAGGCCTCTACCCCTGCTGACTCTGACGCTGCTGCTCCTATTGACGCTGCTGTACCTGCTGGCACTGACGCCGCTGCCCCTACTGGCGCTGACGCCTCTGCCCCTGCTGGCTCTGACACCCCTGCCTCTGCTAGCTCTGACGCCGCTGCCCCTGCTGGTGCGGACGCTGCTACTACGGGCGCTGACGCCGCTGCCCCGGCTGGCGCTGACGCCGCTGCCCCTGCTGGCGCTGACGCCGCTGCCCCTGCTGGCGCTGACGCCGCTGCCCCTGCTGGCGCTGACGCCGCTGCCCCTGCTGGCGCTGACGCCGCTGCCCCTGCTGGCGCTGACGCCGCTGCCCCTGCTGGCGCTGACGCCGCTGCCCCTGCTGGTGCTGAGGCCTCTACCCCTACTGACTCTGACGCCGCTGCTCCTATTGACGCTGCTGTACCTGCTGGCACTGACGCCGCTGCCCCAACTGGCGCTGACGCCTCTTCCCCTGCTGGCTCTGACGCCCCTGCCTCTGCTGGCTCTGACGCCGCTGCCCCTGCTGGTGCGGACGCTGCTACTACTGGCGCTGACACTGCTGTCCCGGCTGGCGCTGACGCTGCTGCCCCGGCTGGCGCTGACGCTGCTGCCCCGGCTGGCGCTGACGCTGCTGCACCGGCTGGCGCTCACGCTTCTGCCCCTGCTGGCGCTGATGCCTCTGCCCCTGCTGGCTCTGACGCCACTGCCGCTGCTGGTGCTGACGCTACCCCTGCGGGCCCTGAAGCCGCTGCCCCAGCCGGCTCTGACGCTGCTGCTCCTGCTGGTACTGACGCTGCCTCTGCTGACGCCGCTGCTCCTGTTGCCGCTGACACCGCTGCCCCTGCTGGCGCTGACGCCGTTGCCCCTGCTGGCGCTGACGCCGCTGCCCCTGCAGGCGCTGGCGCCGCTGGCCCTGCTAACGCAGCTGCCCCTGCTGACGCCGCTGTCCCTGCTGACGCAGCTGCCCCTACTGACGCAGCTGTCCCTGCTGACGCCGCTGCTCCTGCTGACGCCGCTGCTCCTGCTGACGCAGCTGCCCCTGCTGACGCCACTGTGCCTGCTGATGCTGCTACAGCAGTTGACGCCGCTACTCCTTCTGATGCTGCTGCCGCAGCCCCTACTAACGCCGCTGCTCCTGCTAACACTGCTGCCCCTGCTGACGCCACTGCCCCTAGTGACGCCGCTGCCCCTGCTGACGCCGCTATCCCTGCTGATGCCGCTGCCCCTGCTGACGCCGCTGTCCCCGCTGAAGCCGCCGCTCCTGCTGACGCCGCCGTCCCTGCTGACGCCTCCGCCCCTGCTGACGCCGCCGCCCCTGCTGATGCCGCCACCCCTGCTGACGCCGCCGCCCCTGCTGACACCGCTGCCTCTGCTGACGCCGCTGCCCCTGCTGATGCCGCCACCCCTGCTGACGCCGCCGCCCCTGCTGACACCGCTGCCTCTGCTGACGCCGCTGCCCCTGCTGAAGCCGCTGCCCCTACTGACGTCGCTGCCCCTGCTGACGTCGCTGCCCCTGCTGACGCCGCTGCCCCTGCTGATGCTGCTACAGCAGTTGACGCCGCTACCCCTTCTGATGCTGCTGCCGCAGCCCCTGCTGACGCCGCAGCCCCTGCTGACGCCGCTGCCCCTGCTGACGCCGCTGTCCCCGCTGAAGCCGCCGCTCCTGCTGACGCCGCCGTCCCTGCTGACGCCTCCGCCCCTGCTGACGCCGCCGCCCCTGCTGATGCCGCCACCCCTGCTGACGCCGCCGCCCCTGCTGACACCGCTGCCTCTGCTGACGCCGCTGCCCCTGCTGAAGCCGCTGCCCCTACTGACGTCGCTGCCCCTGCTGACGTCGCTGCCCCTGCTGACGCCGCTGCCCCTGCTGATGCTGCTACAGCAGTTGACGCCGCTACCCCTTCTGATGCTGCTGCCGTAGCCCCTGCTGACGCCGCTGCCCCTGCTGATGCTGCTGCAGCAGCAGTTGACGCAGCTGCCCCTGCTGATGCCGCTGCCCCTGCTGATGCTGCTGCCTCTAACGCAGCTGCTCCGGCTGGCGCTGATACCGCTGCTCCTGCTGGCGCTGACGCCGCTGCTTCAGCTACTGACGCTACTGCCCCTGTTGCGGCTGACTCTGCGACAGAAGCTGCTGCAACTTCCAATGCAGCTGCATCTGAGCCCGGTGCTACTACTGAAAGTGTTGTTGCTGGTGTTGATGCCACTTTGGCACCTGAGGCCCCTGCTACAAATGCTGAATCTTCCCCACCTGAAGGGTCCGGTGCAGGTGCTGAAAATGCTGGCAGTGTAACTACCGAAAGCGCAGTGGAAATTCAAACTGAATCTCAGCCACCAGTTGAAGTGACCCAAGGGCCAGTTGACGTAACGACGGCAGCGCCTATCATTTCTGAATCTCCGGTCACGTTGTTAGACATTCTATCTGGACCAGTGACTGAGGCCAATGTGGTCGCACCAGAAACGGCTGTACCCGTAGAACCTGAACAAACCACTACCGCAGATGTGGTTCCTATTCCAGCTGAAGTGGGCGCGACAGTTGTTGAAATTACGCCACAGTAAAAGTGAATCATTAGCAATTCTTGATACGATTGTAACAGATGTTATAAATTAATGTAATAAATTAAAATGGTAGATTAGATGCAATTATTTATAAATTTTTATTTAGCATTTCATTTCTGCAACCTTTTCATATAATTGTTTTGTAAACCTTTTTATTATAAATAGAACCTCAAGAGATAAATGATGATGTGATGATAACTTTCAGTAAAAATTACAAGAAAATGGGGATTTTAGAATGTGTTTGGCCCTTGGTAAGTAAAAAAAAAAATTTGCAGTATTTGTTACTCTCAATCCACTTTTATTTATTTATTAAGAAACAAACATATATGGAATTTATCTAAAAGCTAAAATTTGTACTATTAACAGTAAAAAATAATAACATTTCACTATGAAAATTTTACTCACAGGAAAAAAATTATACTACTTACAATTGAATATAGTTTTCACAACTACCTTAATGAGGAATTAACAAGTTTTTTACTGCCAAATAAATCTATCTGTGCATCTTTCATCATACAACCTGATACGCGCTCAATGTATGAATGCCTTGCATCACAGATAAGGTAACCTTGCATACTTAGTTCTGCTTCCTTCGCCACTAAACAACATCGTACTACGGCAACTGCGTTCTGTTCTGCGGGGTACCCAAAAACGTTATTATGTAATAAGTAGTTCGGGGGCATCTACCAGATTATGAATCATTTTGAATAAGAATGACAAATCAGTAGACGAGCGTCTTAATGAAAGTGGTAGAAGATTGTGTTTTGAAATTGAGGCTGTGTAACTTTGATAATTTCAACATATTCAGAGTTCATGAGCTTTAATAAATATTTTTGTACCCTTTCAATTATATTTTGATGTACCTTATAGTAAGGGTTGGATACTACAGATGCAAACTCCAAGCGGCTTCTGACATAACTATTGTACAATATCTTATATGTTAGAGGTCTTCGAAAAGGTTTAGCAGCACGGAGAACAAAACCCAGTTGTTTAAATACTTCGTTTAAGATGTTGTCAATATGGGGAATAAAAGTTAGTTTAGTGTCCATTATTACCCTTACTGTTCTGTCGCGTTAAAGTACTGCCACATAGCCTATAACCATGTAACATGGGGTTCTTTTTTCGAGTAAATGTTATCACAGAGCATTTCTCACTATTTACAAACAGACTGTTTCTAGCACAGTAACTATACACGTCATCTTGGAGCAAAAATTGTCAGCATGTGTCTTAATGACTCGAAATATTTTCGGCATACATAATTATTTACTTACATACAAAATGAATTAGAGAGGGCCCAAATGTGATCCCTGTGGGATGCCTGATGTGGCTTGTTTGAAAGGTGATGAGAAACCTTCGAGGCATGTGATTTATTTGCTATTTATGACTTAATCCAGCGGAAAAGGTCGCCGTGTATACCAAGGTTCTACTATAGTTTTAACAAAACGTATTATACGAAATTTCGTCAAACGCCATTGCAAAGTCTGTGTACACTGCGTCGACTTGATATTTTTTGTTCATGGCATGATATTGTTATAACCTCAGTAAATCACAAAAGATTAGGTACTTTCAACACTTCGGTAGTTTTTTATCTGACTTCAAGAGTTTAGACAACAGAGCTGATGTGATTCAGTTGGGGCTTATCAGGTACCCATAATTGTTATCGTAAGGAACTGCGCAACTAGGAGGTACAGAGAGTTTTTTTAGATATTAGTGCTCCATTTTCGACAATCTGATCCAATCTGGCCAATTCAACTATCATTCAAATACAAATATAGTTATTTGTCTAACTACACATACTAAATACAACTAGACATTAGTCTGCATGTGACACCTCTGGAGTTGCAGGCGTCCATAGGCTACGGTAGCTGCTTACCATCAGGCGGGCCGCATGATTGTTTGCCACCATCGTGGTATTAAAAAACTAGTCTAATCAAATCGGACTGTTATTTTAGGTAGTACAAAATGGGTATATATAAGCTATACAATCGAGCTGCCATTTTAGTATTTGGAGACAAAAGCCGAATAGTGAAAAATCCTTTATAAACGGAGAGCTGGTCACGTCAGATATGACACAATAATGAGAGCAACGAAACCCCCTAGTTAGTTCGCTAATGCTTATTTCTAGATCCGGACTTCTGGCAGCTGTAAAGTGGTGGAGGTCAATTAATGCAAATAACTTGAAGAAAACAAATCCTAGTGTTTGATGCAATATTATGGGACATTATGTAATTATTTAGATTATATCATAGCCAGCAGTTTTTGTTGGGGCAAGTAGTGCCAAATGATGTATAATGCAATTTATAGTCAGTAGCCTACTGTTTTTGTTTCCGCAATAATACAGTATGCTTTTTGTTCTAATGTTAAAATATAGGCCCTGTCCTCTATAAATGACAAAATTTGTTTTTACCTATTTAGGTATTACTTAAAAAAATCTTGGTCTGTCACTTGGTCTGTCACTGTCATCTACCCCTACCATGCATGTACATATTACAGGCGTCGCTCTTTGTAAGAGCGCATCCTGAATATTTTGATACAAATAATACCTTTTATCCAAGAAACACCAGACGGGAAGACCAAATATTCTTGCCTAGATCAAGAAAAGATATATTAAAAAACAATGCCTTTTACATGGTAACCCTCATATACCGTAAATTACCAAAATGTATATCAGATAGCCACCCGAGATTTTTTAAAAGTGCCCTCTGTAAATGGCTATTATCAAAATGTTATTACTCTGTTGAGGAATTTCTGTCCGACGGGAATCAGTAACTAAGCCATTTTTTACTATTTTGTTGATAATTAGTAATTATAATATAATTAGTAATAGTGTAAATTATGTTATTTATTCATGTTTGTTATCTAATTTACCTATCCTATAAAATTTAACTTGACATTCTAAGTTAAAATAATTTGTAATATGACATTTTTAATAATTTTGATATCTAGCTTAGTGCTATAATAATTCTACTGACATGACATATTGTATATAAATTGCTTGCTTGCTTGCCGCTTGCTCTTCTTATCATTGCATGCCTACTATAAGGTAGAACATAAGGACACCTGTTTATTATAAGACCAATGTAAACACTATGTTCTAGCAATACAATATTTCATTTCCTTTCCTTTCATTTCGGACCTCCACCCATTAAAAGCTGCCAGATGCCCGGATGTAGCAATAAGGATAATTGCGTGTGTGCGTTGGATTTCAATAATTGTAAGTGCGTTTTTCCTAAGTTCTCCTCCACCGATCGAAAAATTCACCTTACGTCCGGCTTCCAACTCTGATGGTTCGATGGTGCCCGGCCTGGGCGGATGGCAATTTGTTTCCGCTGTATGTGATGATGAACAAGCATGATTACAGGCAACCGCTGTTTCAATCGGTTGCCCCGCGATAAAAAAAACTTACAACCTCCCCCCGTATTTCCGCTCCAGGCCAAGTTGGGTCAGTTCGGGTTGCACAGGGCGATTCCTCATCACTTCAGGAGCTTAAATACCGCGAGCCATCTGGTTGCCTTGCGGTCACTGAAACTACGCGTCATTGCTTTAACTACAATGTGAGTGTAGATATTATATATAATGTCATAAGATTTACGACCATCAAAGGATTTGAGTCTTATTTGCAGACTTTGTCTAGGAAAATATTATCTATTGTAAGAATTTGTTTGTGCGCCGCGCCTATAACAATAATGGATATCATTATGCAAATATTCTTATAGTATACGACATTGATAGTGAATTTAAAGTAGCCAAATTTTTTATGTACTTCTAATAGCAACGATTACGTAGGTTAGTAGGCTTGGTTAGGTACACAACATCTTTTCTTTTAGGTTGTATTTACATACATACGATATGAACAAAAAAACGAATGTTCCCTTATTTTACACTCCGCCAATTTTATTTATAAAAATAAGTAGATAAAGGAGCCCGTTTGAATACTGAACTATTAAGACCTTGGTAAGTAGCAGGTGATGCATAGGAACTTCACTAAACGAGTCGTTTTGACATTTTGAAAAAAATAACTGGTGATTTACCTATCATTCCGATTTCTTGTTGTTATGTATTTCGATGTTGGCTGTTTTCGGATTTTATGATTACCATGTACATTACCTACACGCTTTGTTAAGTTATTTTTAAATAAAAGACAACGTATAATTATTTCTATATTTTTTACTAATGACTTGATTACCTAACTATTTACAAATGTTTGGTATTAGGATAATTTACTAAATTAGGAATGCACAATGGAGGTAAATTCTTACAATTGATTTATACTTTAACTTAAAATTTACATATAAATTAAAAATTAACAATCTAAATTTATAAATGCTTAAAATCCTTAATACTTTGTCAAATCCAATATTTATTTGCTGCGTTAGCAGGATTGGAATAGTTGTGCTGGGTGAGTGGGTCCGGGATGTTTGGGAAGGCGTACGGCTCGTTCATGTATTTGTACTCGCCGGAGAGTCCCGCCAGGCTCATGTTCAAGGAGTTGTGAGACGGACTCCAGTTCGAAGCTGGCGCGGGCCCATCGGGCACCTTCGAATAATCAGCAGGTACTTTATAGTCACTAGCGGGTAATGCTTTGCTATATTCCTCAGTCGGTTTAACAAATCCGTCTTCTCTAGGCTCGATTATTTCATCACTAGCTACTTTATCATCGTCGTCTTTGGGCAAATAATTAACAGGCTTATTGTACAAGTCGTACCTAGCGTAGTCATTTCTTGGTACACCTGGATCTAGTATTTGGCTATGCGGTGATCCGGTGGTGCCGCCCACTAAGTGGCCAAATGTGGCTCCAGAAGTGCTGGGGAATGCGGCGCTTTGGAATGCTTGATTTAGATGTTGGGATTGTGCCATGAGTTGGTTGTAGTTGGCATATTTCTGGTGGTGCCAGGCATCGGGGTGCTGCGGGTGGTGCTGCGAGAGGCTGGGTATGTCGCCGGCGGGGTACGGGCACGGGATCTGCGGCATGGGCAGTGTCGAATAGCCGCTTAAACTTGGAGCGCTGTTAGAGCCGGTGTGCTTCCGAAGTCTTGCTCGTCGGTTTGAGAACCATACCTGAACGTAATATGAAATCGAAATTATTTTCTATACGCATATTTTGTATGTACAATAAAAATTGTGTATTATTTCTTTCCCGAAATACACTTGTAATTACACTCGTGGTTGTTTATTAGTACTTAGTAGGTTCATTTCATACATTCTGTCACAATGGTTGTAATCCTTAAAAAAGAAATCAGTAAATAATAATACGAGCAAGTGAGTATTTTCAATAGCCGCGATGTATCCTTGTTTGACTTGGTGGATTGATTTCACAGTAGCTATATATCCCCATATGTAGCTACCCCCGTATGTATACGCCCGTATAGGTAAATTTTTCATTGCATTGATTCGAGTACAATATTAAAAATATATCGATATTTAGTCTATTAAGTAATTTGATGAAACTGAATTGGCAACACGGAATAACAAATTACAAAAAAATATAACCACCTGAATAAAAAATATATGCAAAGTGTCTGCTAGAAATGTTAGTGAAAAAAGTCCTAAGGCGGAGGTAGATATTAAAAGTGAAAATTGGTCCATGTTATCATTATCATTATTTTTAATACATACTTGGCATGACAACATGATGAAAACTTTTGAAGTGCTTCAAGTAAAAGATCCAATATAGCTTAAATTCCTATGCATTAGCATTTTAGTGTACATTGTCCGACGAACTAGCTCATCCTGGGTATGGGCAAACGGTAGGCAGGTGCGTGGAAAGTATTGCGTGCGATGAAAAGCGTCCAGCTGCTCTTTGTGAAACTCCTTCCAGAGCACTGTATCTTCAGCACCAACTCTACTTCTAAGCTAAGAAACGAACCTGTCTTCTAGCCTTAGTGAGCCCTGTCTGCTAAGCCAACTCTTCCCGGGTATACACGTCAGGATACTGGGTGCGATGAAAGGCTCGTTCTAAGGCGTCCAGTTGCTCCCCTGTGAACATCGTCCGAGAGCGCCCTTACTTCATCGGCATCAACCCAACTTGTAAGCTAAGAAACGAACCTGTATTCTAGCCTCAGTGAGCCCTGTCTGCTGGGCCAGCTCCTCCCGGGTATACACGTCAGGGTACTGAGTGCGATGAAAGGCTCGTTCTAAAGCGTCCAGTTGCTCCCCTGTGAACGTCGTCCGAGAACGCCGTTGCTTCCTCTTTAACGTCAATCCTGGCTCCGATTCAATGTCTGATGAGTCCGAGCCGCGACCTGCAGGTGGACAATGAAAGATTTTTTTTTATTGAGATAGAATTGCACTACTCGCCTAATACTTCACAGAAGGAAAAACAGAATATAGTTTAGACGAGACGAAAGTTGAAGAATATGCTAATTGGTCTTTATAAGTTGGTACATATTCATACAAATAATATGTAAAACATAAATTGGTGCACGTAAACAATAAGTATGGGTACCTATGAAGTTTCCGTTAGTAAGAAATCGTTTAAGTTTCTATACTATAACAAAGTATTAAAAGTAATATATAGGTCCAATAAATTAAAAGGACCTAATCTAAACCCGGCAATAAATTAGCTCGCGGCAATTTGTCTTCATCTGTTTTTTTAAACACGCGTTAGTTATTAATAAAGTGTTTTTTGTGAAAACCCACATCACTTTTTAAATCGCCCAAATCAAGAACCGTCAGCTCGCGGGTCGGTCGATCTCATTTTATAAATCGGTAGCGGTATCCTACGGAAACAGATTAAAAAACACATGCAACAATACGCGGCTTTGCCCCAAAAACTGATTTTAAAGAATGCGGCTTATATTAAATAGCCTTTTGAAAGAAGTCAAAATTGAATGAGATCGAAAAAATAGGGGCTCAGTGTGGCACAAGGAACACCCAGAGCGGCGGCCGCTTTGTCGGCGCCTTTGCGTTTGGTGACATTTTGGCACCATTCAATATTTTGGTGTTGCGATTTGAATTTACGAGCTGCAAAACGAAAACGCGAGTTATAATATGACGCGGTCGAAGTTAGGGTCAGCGTTGATTGTTCTAAGGTTGTTTGTTGTAAGTTTTTACCGCAAATTGTGTTGCATTTAAATCATTATTTAACAAATTTCATTTTCGGTTCTTTAATATATTTGTATCTACTTATCGTAATTATTATTTCGACCTACATTATAGATGCTGATTGCAAATCGCAATGTAAAAGTTTTTAATTTTGACGGATATTAAAAGACAGTATTTAAATAAAAAATGTGACCTACCTATTATGATAAATACTTAAAAATCAACGCTTATTTCCACAAGGGCGCGTGCCTAGTACGAGTAGGTACGAGTATAGCGGTGCTTATCTAACTTATTTAGTAAATCAGGTTGAAGCTGCTTTTGAATGGATAATCGCGAGCGCAATAGAATACAAGATACATATATCAACGGTCGATCATAACGCGACGGAAATACACTATTAACGTCGTAGGTGTCGGAAGAGTCATTAAAGCACGAGGCAATATCTAACCACAAAAGCTGCGACACCGTATAAAAAACAACGCATTGTAATATAATGATTTACATTGCTCAAATTCTTCGCTGGCCCGCGAGACAGGGACAGATTTATTTGGAGTCTTTTTTGTTCCGAGTCCTGATCATAACGTATGAGATTAAAATGACTCTACGTATCAAAAACAAGAAATCGTTCACATGCATTTACGACTTTAAATCCTGGTCTTAAAGATCTTTATTGGCCAAAAAAAGGGCGCGTAAGAATATATGGGGGATTTTAATGTTCAAAGAAAGGCGAGAGGTTTATGGGAGACCTGAATGTGGGAGAGGGCAGGATAAACTTTAGCGATTGCCGAAATATGACCCCGTGAAGACCGCCGGCTCGGCTCAAAGTCATAATTTGGGAGTTGAAAGAGCAGCGGCGGCGGTTTAACACCTTCATAATCTGGGTTCATTAAAGGGCCGGGCTGGCTTTTGTTTCAGCGGGTTGTTCAGAAAGTAACAGATGGTCGGATTAGCAACCACACTCGAGCCGCGCCGCGGCATGGTGGGCGTTTTTGGGTTTTATTGATATTTTTATGTGGTTTCTTAATTAGTAACCATTAGTTATTCGTTCGGCGTAGCGAAATAGGGATGTTTGAATTTGAGCTGAGGTTTTTTTACTCGGTAGGTCTATCTACATTTCACATCGATACATTACAATATGCGAGATATGGTTATAAATTAATTTCGTTGGATCATCTAGACTAGAAGAAGTCCAGGATGTTTTAAGGAAGATAAGAAAACATTTGTATGCTATTTAGTTGATTGTTGAGGACTATTCAAACGGCCCTCTTTGTCGTTCGCTCGTGTACTTCCGGAAAGGCTCGTGGCGCTCTGGGAGGGCCTAAAGAGTGATGTGATGTGATGAGACAACAAAGTGAATAGAACTCGGCGTTATAGATGTCAGTTAAATAGATGTCACACTCAGCTACGTAGCTAGGTTTACATGTGGTAAGGATTATTAGTAGGTCTTTTTTTTATTTGTTAATGTTTCACGGTATTATAGACTGTGTCGTGCAACACACGACTCGTATCTCACATATCTCTTAAGTATTGTTTTAGTTTCCATTCAATGCATATGAGCAAAAGGACTTGTTAACCCTGTAACATTATTTTGTAGGTAGGTAATTATTGCACTAAACAATTTATTCGTGAAGTGCACTGTCCTATATACTCACCCATATAAAATTCAAGCGCAAAAAAATATAGCTAATTCTAAAACTTAGCGTTGCGAATGTTGCGTATATCTAGTGAATTATTCTAAATTGGTCCATGAGTTGGCCGCAAAGCAACAGGTATACAAAAAGGCGTCATATAATCTATCTAAATGGGAGTATGTAAGTACATAAAGGCGTCATGGAGGTCCCACGATAATGGTTCGTTGCGGCCACCGACCGCCACGGCGACATTAGTCTTTAACGACCGCCGTTATTAAACAAATGCGAGATTTTATCGGACACTCTTTTGTTTCCCGTGAAAGTTACTTAATCTTTAAAACTTTGGATTACGATGACTTTAGCAAGATTACGGAGAGCGAATATGAATGATTCTCATCAGATTTTGATGAACATACTTACTTGTTGTGCATTTAACTTAAAATTATGTGAAGAAGACTCAATGCAAAAGAATATTATGACTGAGATTTTCGACTTTCAATTTTAAGGTTTTCTACGTTTATGTTTATAAAAAAGAAGTAGAGAATATTTCTACTAGAGAAGTAAATTCGATGTTAAACAACCGGTCGCTTCCTTTTTCTTTCTAGCGAGGCATTTAAAATTTATAATTGGATTTATATTGGAAAATGACAAGTAGGTTCTTACTCAGTTCATGCAGCAGATGCGCAAGACAAATTGACTGTCACGCCACTTTGAACATAAATAAATGCTACTAGGAGACATATTTAAGAAGTATATAAATTGGATAACCACAGTGTGGAAGAACATCAATTACGAAACAATATGTGCAATATATTTACTCCAATAATAGTGGAGTACGGGAACGCCTTTTTAACCTATAAAAATGACATAAATCACAAGTCCGATTTTAGTTTGTGACCCGTTAGAATACGATAAGTACAAATAATAAAAAATATTTTCTAACAATTGTTAGCATTGCGCTAGGTGTAAGTATTATGTAAGTTTTATTTTTTTCAACCAGGCTATCGCTTTTTACTATTGCAACATAACTTCACATTTTATAACGGTTTCGTTAAGAGAATATGTTGTTTTAGCCATTTGTAATTCGTTTCGAATTCAAGGTAACTTATATTTTGACAAATTGTTTTCGATTATGCTCACATAATCTATTGACCAAACTGTTATAAAATGACAGATGATGTTGAAATAGTTGAATGCAATAGTATGGTAAAGGAAAATATATCTTGTATAATCTTTTCTTGTTGTTATTAACAAATATCTATATAATACTTAGCGCGACGTCAAAAACTGTTAGAAAATATTATTTACTATAAGTAATCATATCATATTCTCTAACTAAAAAAGAAAATCGCACTTGTGAGTTATCGAAGCTCAAAACTGTTCGCGTACTGTACTATAAAAGGCGACAGACAAATAATTAGGGACCTAGTTATAGGATTTGAATCCACTATTCAAAAATTACGCAATGGAATAACATTGACAATCGGCCAACAAGTACCTAACTCCAGCCAAAAAAGTGCCGCAATCATGCTTACATTAAAAACGCCGACCTGTTTGAATCGGCGCAAACGCCGACAGGGAAAGCCCGACGCGACAGGTATACCGGCGAATTCAAAGGACAATCAAACTTGGTGACAAAATGAGCACAGAATAGCGACAATGGTTACAAACCAAAACATGTTATCTGGATTGTTGCGATTTCAGCACTATCGAGTGCGCTGCGGGCGAGCGCGGCGAGCTTTGTCGGCCCCTTGGCCGGCCCGCGCCAAACGAGACGCCTATAGATGTCTCGAGAACAAACTCCAATATTTCAAACGCCAACAATGACGATGTGAGATTTGTGTGCGGAAATTGATTTTTTGACTACGTGCGAAAGCTTTGACAAGTTGTAGCTATTAACGAGCAGAATAGTGTTTTTCTACATGGGAAGTTATTGTGCAAGGTTCGGGGCGGTTGCGGTGTAGGATCGGTTTTATACGGAAGTGAGTTTCAGTTAATGTTTTTGGTAAACATTTGAAGGTCACAAGCAACGCGTAGAAAAACTCACTTAAGAACGTATATAAATAAAAATCTCTGGGGGTGGCTTGCTACTGCACGACAGGTCGTTTGCAGCGAACTGCATTTGCTCATAAATTCTGTTTCTTACTGGTTTCTTGACATTTAATTTCAGTGGGAAACGTCAACATATCGCAACGGCAACGCTTTTACGAGATCACTAAGTTTATAGTGTTGCGAAATGTTCTTGTTAGCTTACCCCTCAGAAAAACACATACGTGTTGGATTGGATTTATAATAGAGGAGCTTTTCTACCGCGTAGGGCTACGCGTAGCCCGTAGCATGTTAAATACGACTATACAACTATTGTTTGTAACTAGCAAGTAAGGATGAGAAATACGTATTTTATAAACCAGTGAAAATAATGCTTATAACGCGACAAATTAATCATTATCATTCTGTCACATTTTTTGTGACTGAAATCTGAAATTCGCCTGCGTCATGTTTCTTTGTGTCACAATTTGTGCTAAAATCGCGTGATCCGCACTGAAAGGATTAACTGACCTCCGAGGATGCCGTCAATGCTGTAGTCCTTCTTGCCATCGGAGTCGCGCGCGCCACCGCGCAGCAGCCGCGAGATGGACGAGATGCTGGGCGGGTCTGACACGCCTTCCTGTAAGACGTAACTTTGTTTTTACAAGGCGAATTAAGTAATTACTGGCTTTTTGTGGAACTTCTCATAACTTCGTAACACAATAGTAAACTTTTTGATCAAAACATTTCATTTTTCCTTGCCTTGTTTCGAAGGCTAAAAGTCAATGTAAAAAAAATAGATTAGGCCTTAGTAGGATAAGCTTGCTTGCCGCTTGATGGTATGATTAAAATCACAGAACAGATATTGAACTAGAAGACGCAAGTACCACCAATAGTATAAAACCGCGCGTGCCGATGTCTTCATAATAATAAATAAATATTCTTTATTAAACACCACATGAACAATGAAAAGTATATAGCGATACAGTGATAAAAGTTAGGTAACAACAGGCGATCTTATCGCTAAAAAGCGATCTCTACCAGGCCATCTTTGGGTAGCAGAAAACTTTGAACTCACAGCAATGATCGGGTAGTGCCGATATGATTCTTCATAAATACTTAATAGATAAGTACTATTAGAGCAAAATGGTAAGGGAACCTAGCCATTTACTAGGCCAACATTTTTGGATAAATATTTTCAATTTCTTCACCGCAATAGACCACTTCTATTGTAAATGGATAGGTGATCATTGGACACATAAATAACACGCGAAGTACAAGCATTTGTGGTTTCTAACTTAATGTATTTTCTGTGGTTAACTTTACTAATATAGAATAGAGCTCTTTGAAATCTACTGCCATATAGGTTGAGACATAACTTGCTCGCAGGACTTCATGCCAAAAAACCTGGTTTTAGTATACAAAATTACTACCCGTACGTGATTAAATTTGTTTTCGGGCAAAGGCAAAAAAAAAAGAGTGAGGTATATCGATGATTGGTTCAGGTCTGTATGTGGAGTCTCCAATCCTTTTTAGTCTAGCTCATTCATTGTATCATTTCGTTTTTATCCATCCTTTATCCTTTTTAGCCATTATGTTAGCATTAGGCACCTGTCTCACTACCAACGCGAAGGCGTTTAGCTACCGAACCTAAAGTTAGCGATGTATCTCGCTGTCGTTGTTTTTGTCTATTGCTCAAATTAGCCGGCAAGTGACGGACCGCCCACGGACTTACTGATTGTTTAAAAAAGTGCTGTTCTAATTTTAAACTATTTCGCGATCGTTTTTGCTTTTCGACAAAAACATTTGCCACATTTATTTCTGTAATCGTTGACAGATTCCCTTTCAAACTAAATATAGTAAGTACCTAAATAAAAATCAGCTCAAATAATTTTAGACTTTTAACAGTTTAATAGGTACGAGTACGGATTCCCACGACCATTAAACGGATCGAGTTCACGCTAGATTAAAATTTAATATTTGGCGAAAGTAAAGCATGTTGTATGATTTTAGTCAAACAAACCCAGCTCAATTTTGACTATAACTTTACTGTTCTTTAATTACGCTTCATTTTAATTACTTGACGAACTCTTGAGTAAATTTAGACCTTAGTAACGCTTAATTTTCTTGGGATATGAGACCGAATACCTCGTTGAAATAAAAATAAATGTTCTGTTAGAGCTGAAGATCCCTATTCTGCCAACGCTAAAAACGTACGTAAATTTAATTTCTACTGGCTCTCTCGGTTTCGTTCATGATAAATTTCATGTGTACGAGTGAGATGTATGTACTAATTCAATGCATATGCGATCTTAGTTCTTGTCGAATATAAACCCGTATAAAGGTCCCAAGTTTTTAAATTTAATTACAGAGGGACAGGAAAACCTTTTTGCCTTGTCTAATTTATTCTGGTTGAATGTTGCTTTAGGTAAAGCAAGCAGGGATGTTTTAATTTAAAGGATTATAGCATACTGGACCTTAAAGAAATGGAATACCTAAATAAACATGTAAGTAAGCGGGATAAAGGAGCCTAGGTACAAAGAGGATCGAAGCTTTGAAGTTATAAAAGTATGTAAATATGTTCCATGGGATTAAAGAAATACTCTATACATATCATTATTTTGTTTCGTCATGGTATTATTTTGTCTCAAGGAATAAGTTTTAAATCTAATGTATTTTTTCATACTGTGTAATGTATTCACAACACGGCACGTGACTATTTTTTTCATGAATGGGTATATTATTTAAAGACCTTCCTACACTAACTTGACTTTAACGGTTATGATACCGTAAACTAGTTTAATTTCATACTTTTACACTAATATTTGCTACCTATTGTTACCATAGTAAATATTATTATACCTACATTAAAATACAGACTCTTTTGGCTAAACTTTAGTTAGATATCGAGATTTGGCTTTTAATGTGAAAAATGTTTGGCTCTTCTGTTAAAAAATTTCCTACAACTTAAGAATAAATCACTAGATCATCTTTAGAGTTAAAACACTAATTAGGTATACTTTTCACGCAGATCATTATAAAATACCTTACTCCCGATTAACGCACATAACATTTTGCAAATATCTTTATTTTTATTTTATATTTATTTGTACGTTATATGATATAACGTTAAACAATCATAGGAGAAAATTATCAATACGTACCTTTATCAATTTCTCCCGGATCTCCCAGGAGAATATCCCCGGATTCTGACGCTTGAGATCCTCGATCCTCGCCTCGACCTCAGGGGTGGCGACACGCGGCTTGGAGCCCCCAATGACGCCCGGTCTGATGGACCCGGTCTCCTAGACGAGACGCAAGTTCAGTTAGTTTTTGAATTGGATGTAACCGATTGGGCTCAAGGATAATAAAAACAGATCATTTCACATACAAAGTTCCATAATAATAAAAAGTTCCATAAAGTTGTCTGAATTCCACAGAAATTCTCCCAAGCGCTTTTTCGTGTTGGATCTGTATCCCTACGCATGCCTCAAATCAGAGGCGCAAAATGCACAAATGATTCAAGCTTTCTACCTGTGATATTAGGTCTAGACCTAGCGCCATGCCTATTACTGGTCTGTGAGATATTTTGTCTATTAATCTCCACGCCAGAGTTCCTAATAAGTCCAGCATGAAACCTAGCGTAATTTTCTGGCTGGTTTGCGTGCGTTTAGAGTTCTACATACATATTAATGAACGAGATAGTTACCAAAAGCTAATTTTCTCACAATAGTGGTAATAAACAGGCACTATCAAAGGTCGCAGCTTATACTCGCGGAGCGTGGCTAAACGCTTCCTGGGCGAAACAATCGCCATTATTGTGTTGTTCCCCGTGCAAGCGTGGTGATGGTGAAACCTTCGGGCATCAATGGCGATTGTGTGACGGTTGACCAGCCGTGGAAATGCAAGGATTGAATCAAACATACCATTTGATTAAATTTCAGATAATAGATCAGAGATAGACATTACACAAATATATATTGAGCTAGTAAAATTATTGCACGGTTATGATTTTAAACATAAAGGAGATCGTCAATTTTTGTTAGGTGATCTGGCCCAGATTATTTAGGACCGTTTAGGAATGACTCTAACCTTTAAAAAATCGTCATAATTTCTAGATCAGGAAAGTGGTAAAAAAATTTCGAAATGTAATGGGAAAATTGAAAAATCATGCATTTAAAACTTGAATCTGACGAGGACAATTTTTGAAAGCGTGCATGCCTATGATTTATACATCAATGTAAAAAAAGTACTGGTTTTTTAAGGAAAATGTACAAAAGCGGACTTAAAAACAAATCGGGAATCATGATGAAATAATAGAAAGTCATATTTTGATCGTATTTATAGTTCCTGTATTTCGGTAAACAAAGACGGTTGACAGCCGTCAGGAACCATCGTTGATACTATTAACTGAACATTCCTTACACCTATTGCGAAGGGATAAGGTTTACCACCGTTAAGTGCGATAGCACTAGTATCTGACATTGCAAAATTGAAAAAAAGATGCGTTTCGTTATCGAAGGAGCATGATATTATGCCATTATGAAACCCACTTTTAATATTCAAACTCCGATCAAAAATGCAAAAATACGCATTTTCAATCTTTAGGCGTTTTAATACAGTCGATTTCTAATTTAAACTTCCGTATTCGTAGGCTTAGATATTATTTTAATATTACAATGTTGTAACTTACCGAACAGTATCAAAACGCAGATTATGTAACGGTAGATATTGACAGTGTCAAACCAAAAAACAAACCCGTTTCAGTCCAGGTGAAGTTAAACTTTATATCAATGCCATAAGGACGTTAA
This sequence comes from Pammene aurita, assembly GCA_947086415.1. Taxonomy (NCBI): domain Eukaryota; kingdom Metazoa; phylum Arthropoda; class Insecta; order Lepidoptera; family Tortricidae; genus Pammene; species Pammene aurita. The sequence goes on from OX352308.1 coordinate 16,540,161, forward strand.
CGACTTGCCTTGCTGTATTTTAATCGCGGAAAGATCAACATAATGTTTATTTATTTAGTATTTCTAATTCCCGTTTCATTTTTTTGTAATATTTTGTCTACTTTAGTATAAAATGAGTATTTATTTTACATTGTAGTACAAACTGTATACAGTTTATATCAGGTGGCCCAGAATTGACGATCTCCTTTATAGAGATACTTAGATTTTTTGTCATCTTAGGGCTTTCCCGGTTCCAGTTGAATAGAAGAGAAACACTACTATTACGAGTATATTACGTACCTACCTATATTTATTTAGCTTCAAGGCCTTCAAGAAACTCATTAGTAGTACTTAAGCTTCCGAAATTCGAGATTCCGAAATTTTTGATTAATCAGTTTAGCGTAGGAAGACACTTACGATTTCTACTGTTTTCGTAATAAGTAAAATAACTTTGTTGGAATTTCAATTTTATCTTCCAGGCGTTTGGATAATTCTTCTCTTGTTTTAGCAAGTTTGAGAGCTGGTGTTGTAATCACGCTTTAGTAATTTTATGCTAAAGTTTAGATACTTTGTTAATCTGAGTTTAAGTGGGCATGTAAATAAAGTTAGAAGAAGAAATAAATCTAAATTTTGAAAGGCACAAGGCACAACCGCATTTAGGAATAGAAGCAAGTGAAATCAGACGTGCCATGTGTGTTAACCGGTGCCATTATCATAGCAGCCTATTTTTCCAATGTTAGACAAAAACTTTGTTCTATAATCACACTATGTCCGTCTATTGCCCTTGAATTAAAATCGTAGGTCCACTTTGAGTGTGTTTGTATTACCCCACGTTGTGGATATGGTACGGGTACGTGGTTCCTATTCTAGAACTTTTGGGTCCTATTGAATATTGATTCAAATCCTTTCATGTGTGGCACAAGGAGGTAAATCATAGTTTAATTTGGAAGTAATTTAAAAACTATCGTTTTCGTTTTTCAGGGAAAATATGTTTATCACCACTTTATACTCGTATGATTGCGATAATTTTAGTCCCAAAGTTTATATGTGTGTACATTTATAAACGTCAGGACGAAGTACCAGCGGTTCTCTGCTAAGAAGTATTTTCGACAACAAGTTATCGAATAAAATGACTTATAAACTGTGATAAAAAATGTCTTGGATTTCTGTATAAAATACGAAAATACCTTGTTACTACTTCTTACTAGCAATAACCATATTGCTAATACAAAATACCTAAGTAGTTTGTCACAATAGTTAACACCACTATTCAAGTATTCCTGAAGGCCTGTAGTTGCGTGTGCACAAGCCATATAAAGGTCAAATACGGCTTTTCGTGAACAAAGGATTTCCTTCGGCTTGATTATTCCTTAGGATCCAAGGATAGATTTGAGAAGTGAAGAGAAGCCACCAAGATTTTTGATGAAAATTTTCGTAAATTTTGGTATCGTTTTCGTATAAATCGGGGATGCCGAATTCATTAATGGTATAAGTTTGACACCATTCTGAAGAAAAAACATGTAAAATGCCCCCCCCCCTAAGAATTTACATCAAAAATCTTGGTGGCTCCAGTTCTCAAATCCATCCTTGGGTCCTCAGGAATAATCATGCTGAAGGAAATCTCTAGTTCACGAAAACCCGTATTTTTATAGCTGCGACTGCCACTACTGGCAATAATACAAATACGAGTAAAAGGAACATTTTCAGTATAGCTCTTCTATTCCAAGTTGTAGGCGAATATTATTTTTATACAGGAAAAGCAATCTTGTTATATTGGTCATCTCGTTTGCAAGGAAATCGCGAGTTCTGATTTCGAGGCGGACTACTAGTTTATATGCCTACAAGTAAATTTTTAGTATTTTCAACCGACTTCAAGATTTCGAAGGAGGAGGTTATCAATTCGTCGGGATCTTTGTTTTTGCTTGTTTTTTTTTTTTTTTTTATGTATGTTCACCGATTATTCGAAGACGGCTGGACCGATTTGGAAAATTCTTTTTTTGTTTGAAAGAGTATACTTCACAGTTGGTCCCATTGTAACCAGGTCAGGAACTGATGATGGGATCCTGGAGAAATCGAGGGAACTCTTCAACTATTATAGGCACACTTATAGTGATTTGAGTATTTTTTACAGCAGCTCGAGCATTTGCTGTTGGTAAGGTGAATGCGAAGTGAAGTCGGTTCTTTTTTGTTTAAAATTATTTTATTTAGAAAAACTTCTTACTAGACATAGTAAAAATTTGACGAATGACGGCTATATTATGTCGAAGGTTGTAAAACTTGTGAAAATAGAGTCGAATAGCGGTCTTGGATTTTAAATTACATTGTCTTTTTTAGGGTTACGTAGTCAACCAGGAACCCTTATAGTTTCGCCATGTCTGCCCGTCCGTCCGTCCGTCCGCGGATAATCTCAGTGACCGTTAGCACTAGAAAGCTGAAATTAGGTACTAATATGTATATCAATCACGCCGACAAAGTGGTAAAAGAAAAGTGGAAAAAAATGTTTTATTAGGGTACCTCCCCTATACGTAAAGTGGGGAGTGTTTTTTTTTTATTCCAACCCTAACGTGTGATATATTGTTGGATAGGTATTTAAAAATGAATAGGGGTTTACTAAAATCATTTTTTGATAATATAAATATTTTCGGAAATAATCGCTCTAGAAGTAAAAAAAAATGTGTCCCCCCCTCTAACTTTTGAACCATAAGTTTTAAAAATATGAAAAAAATCTCAAAAGTAGAACTTTATCAAAACTTTCTAGGAAAATTATTTTGAACTTGATAGGTTGAATAGTTTTTGAAAAAAAAATACAAAATAATTTCTGAACTAAGTTTGTTTTAACCGTATAAGCAGGTGTTTATTGTAATGAAATGACGTGCTTTCAAAAACTCTTAAGTGGGGACACTTACTGTGACGGACAGAAAACTACGGAACCCTACACTGAGCGTGGACCGACACGCTCTTGGCTGGTTTTTATAAATATCCTTTAAGGGCAGAATGTTTGGTAGATCCTAAAAATAAATTTGGATCTTAATAATGCTAAAGACTTTTGATAATATTCAAAGTAATATTTTCGATATCCTATCAACATTGATGGAATTTTTTTAGATGCGGAGGGTCGTCGGCCTTTAATATTCTTTTTTAAAAAGATCTTGAAGTGTCTTATTATTGCGAAAACGCTTTTTGAAAGAAATATCTAGTTTTAGAGAATTTATATACCTAACATCTTTATATTTTACGTTGAATATAAGGCAAATCAAAAAGGTGATGTTTGTACCTGTGTGTAGTTTGTACCTATGTCACATAAAAATACGATTATGACATGATACAAAATTTAAAAATTTAAAATGATACTTTTTATAATTAAATATTTCAGTGGGATTTGCGATAGCAAAAAGATTAACAATTACAGTAGCTATGAATTTTGACAAAAACCATATATCCTGTATTAATTTGTATACTTGATCATTTAAGGAAAACAATTCTTCTAGGAAACAAGCTAATCATTAAAAAACGTACAACAGATTAAAAAAAACATGTCTCCAACGAGTACGTTTTGAGGAGTCAAGTCAGCCGTGCGAAACGTGCGACGTGAGAGCGCAAAACAATTAAAAACCAATAGTTAGATACTGAATTACGCGGATGACAAATACTGGAGGTCTAGAGGTTTTATTGCAGATAGTATTAGCACCGGTTCTAAAGGGCTCGGTAATGGATTGCTTTTTGTTATTACCCACGAGACTTATTAGTCTAGTACCCACACTTATTAGTGTAGTAGCCTTATTGAGATTACCGTGGGACTAGGTCGATTTGTGTAAGATTGTCCCCATAATATTTTTTTTTTTAAAAGTATCATGTGCAAGTTATCATATCTGCCTCTTGTTTTTATGTCGAAACTTAAGAAAGTTTCGACATAACATAAAATGAGACGTGGCACATATGTTGCATTTTGCATTGGATATTCAGCGCACACCTACGTGTTTTATTTCTAGAATAATTGAACTATGTGGGAGTCTTTGCCCCGCCTGTTCCTGTTCCCTCTATCAACCTCGTTTTCTGTAGAGTTTTCTATGGCACGTGGCTTTGCGGTTTGTTTCAGTGTCCAAAAAGAAGAAGCCAAGTAGTTGAACATATTTGAGTTAATCTTGTTCCAAATCATTACTTGTTGAATAGTGTCTATAGAGTCTATAGTCTATTCTGTCCTTAGTGTTTTTAATAAGATCATTGATCTGAGTCTGAGTCAGGTTTATACTTGAACGGGTTATTTAGTTGCGAATTTAACAATTCCCTTCCAATCATAATTTATATGTTGCTCGTCATTTTCAACTCTATTTATTTTATCAGGTAAAACGATGATACTGAGGTAAGATACATTGTAATTGATGATACTGAGTTACGAGACATCTAGTTAAAATAATACATGTGCTTATCGGAATAGGCTAATAGAATAATGTATGTCTTCTCTTCTATCAGCTTATTCATGCTCAGTTGACGCTCACCTGATACCTGTTGAGGATCTTAGAGACGCAGCCGTGCGAGACGCGCAGCTGCCGCGAGATGACGCAGGGTCTCACGCCCGCAGCCGCCATCTCCACGATCTTCAGTCGAATGTGGTTGGGCAGCGGCCGGCCGTTGATGAACAGACCTCCGAGCTGATTGACGCGCCCCTGCCCTGTGGGTGAACGCAGAAATGTAACTAATCTTCAGTTTGTTTAATGGGTGTATTTAGAACTGAGGGGCACTACACATTAGAGCGGAATTCAGCTATTCATAGACAGGAGCGGAAATTTGTCCATGGTAGCAGAATTTTTGTATGCAGACCATAGATCAATTTACGCTACTCCTAAAAATATCACATGTGTATTAAATATATTTCGATATAGAATGCATTTCAGTGTGTGCAAGCGCAGCGTACAGAAACGAAGTGACAAGAGCATGGCCAGTATATTTTTTATTTATTGAACGTGGTGGAATAAAGTTTTGGCTGAGTCTTCTGCCTACAATGCTTTGTAAAAATAAAATAAAAATGGTGACATTATCCCTCCAAAATCATATTTTTGTAAATAAACGCCGCGTTTGCTTTTGAGGCAGTGTTTCTTTCTACACGCCCACAAAGAACTAAAATGCCTCGCGATCAGGCCGCCAAGTATAATGAACAAGTCGAAGGCATTTTTACTAAAGTGGGTGAAGCGATTTTATAAGACAAAGAACGTCGACTTACCTGAACACAGAAAAATAAGGCATGAATGTGTCATGTAAGGTCAGTTTATTTTTAGAATTTCGTATGAAAATTCCCTTTAGGTAAACGTCCTAGTGCTCGACACGCTAGTAGTGTCCAATAGTGGACACCCTGGTGGCACCTTTATTACCAATGATTAAAGTTTCAATTTGACATACATATACTGAGACAGCAACAAGTGCCCATACGTTTAACATATATTCTTTAAAGTTTACTAGTCACGCTCTTATCGTACACAATATATTGGCATTTAATTTTCTATTTCTGAATTCACCGTTAAGACAATTTTTTATTTATTTTATGACTTGAATGTAAAAAAAAACTTATTATTACATCACCCAATTTTACTAACAACAAAAAGTAGTACTTAGTATGATACATATCTTTCATTTGAAAACGGAATATGTATTAATTTTTTCACTTCTCATGCTCAAAAAGTGTGTCACATTATGCTTACCAAGGCGGACTAAAGCCTTTTTAGCCTCTAGGGCTAGTATGTATACATATTTATGATTTACAAAACATTTTAAATTGACCAATCGGAACGCTTCACCATATTAAATCCACCAATCACAACACACATATCGAAGTTAATCAGAACGAGATACTTTTTTGGTGCGTATACTGTGTAATTAAAGTCCTTAAAAAAACATCCCAAGTAGCAAAATTTGGCACTAAAAAAGTCCTGAGAACATTTTAGAACGTGCTAATTAGTGTTCATGATTAGCACTATAATGGTGTCGTAAACCTTTACCTAACCCCAAATAGGCCCTAGTTTTATCACTGATTTATTCTATAAACATTACATAAAGGCTCTCACTGTGATAAATCAGCTCTATAATTGAAATGCCTGCAATGTTTATGTCACAATTAGGAACTATTAAAGTAACCAAAACATGTTTATAGTGCTAATTTGCGCCGTAAACGATTCTAGTGATCTTTTTTGTCACCAAAAGCCTCGTGTTGTGTGCTGTCGTCGTCGTGAGGTTATTTCACAAGAAATAAAACAAATATATTTGTAAGTCATTCGCCATGTCCCTTTAGTTCCTTAAAGTGACATATAAAGGTACATACTAAAAAAACATTCGTGAACCGTAATTCTGCCGGTACTTGCACTTGCGAAAATAATTGTATTGACAAAATCATTATGCTAATTTCAAGTTTGACAATGCGCCTTCATAATTTTACTGTTTTAATTAAATTTTAATTAATAAAATTAGGACTTGTCCCGACTGTGGCTGCTATAGTACACATGGGCTCCAGTCGTGCTGCTAATGTGCTATCACTTTCAGAAAACGGCAGCCATATTTTAATGGATTTGGGTAGCCCTATAGCGATGTTGAGGGAGCATTTAAAAAGCTAAAACGTTATGTAATGGTCGTGCAAAGTCCTTTTATAGTGCAGATTAATCCTGTAATAGTGTTTGCGATACTGCTACAATACTAGTACTATAAAAGCTAATTCGACGCATTATTAGTGCATAATAGGTACATAAAAGTGTCAGTAAAGTGTCTATAGTATTAAATAGTACTATAATTGCTTTTTGCAAATCTATTACAGTGCAACACTTTAAAGACTCTTTTTTATGGTCCTTTAAGCGTTCTAAGAGCTAACTTATAGAACTAAATTGCTCTTTAATTTATAGAACCAAAACGCTCTATTAAAAACCTTTATAGTACAAGCAGTCACAATGGTTACCATTATAGGCCTACTATATCACTGATTGGTGATAAAAGGCCTTAGTTATAGAAGCTTTTGTTACTTGGGATTGTATTTAATATCAACCAATCAGAATACAGCAATGTTAAAATCGACCAATGAGGAAATAGTAGATTGTTTGACAAGGGTCTAAAGTAGGCCATATTACCACGAGGTGGTTATTTTCCCGAACGAAGTGAGGGAAAATTGTTCAAGTGGTAATATGGCTTTTAGACCAGAGTAATGCATACTATTTTTCACTTCGATTGCGAGAAAATAGGATAAAAATACTTATTATTTACGCACAATAACTAAACTAAGGTGAAATGATGGTTTAACTTGCTTGGCGGTCTTTTAATTTTTTTAACTTCTTTGACATAGATACAAAATATGAACACCGCGAATAAACGCCACAGACGACGCTATAATTAGCTCTTTAAACAGTTTAAACACGCTTTAAAGCGTTTCCAAAAAATTAAAATCTTTTTAATGATTGTGAAGTAGGAACTAAATAATTTTAAACAAAAAAGAACCGACTTCACTAAGCAATCCACCTTTCCAACACCAAATGCTCGAGCTGCTGTAAAAAATACTCAAATCACTACAGGTGTGCCTATAATAGTTGAAGAGTTCCCTCGATTTCTCCAGGATCCCATCATCAGATCCTGACCTGGTTACAATGGGACCAACTGTGAAGTATACTCTTTCAAACAAAAAAAGAATTTTCCAAATCGGTCCAGCCGTCTTCGAATAATCGGTGAACATACATAAAAAAAAAAAAAAAAATAGCAAAAACAAAGATCCCGACGAATTGATAACCTCCTCCTTCGAAATCTTGAAGTCGGTTGAAAACACCTCATGATTTGAGAAATAAATTGCGTTTCCTGATTGGTCGATTTTAACATTGCTGTATTCTGATTGGTTAATATTAAATACAATGTTTTTTTTAAGGAATTTAATTATTTACACAGTATACGCACTAATAAAGTATCTAGCGTTCCGATTCATTTCGATATGTGTTGTGATTGGTGGATTTCATATGGTAAAGTGTTCCGATTGGTCAATTTAAAATGTTTTGTAAATCATAAATATGTATACATTTTAGCCCTAGAGGCTAAATGTACTACTTTAGTCCGCCTTGGTAAGCATAATATGACACACTTTTTGAGCATGAGAAGTGAAAAGTAATTTATTTCTCAAAACGTGAGGTGTTTTTTTAGTTCCTACTTCACAATCATTAAAAAAGATTGTAATTTTTTGGAAGCGCTTTAAAGCGTGTTTAAACTGTTTAAAGAGCTAATTATACCGTCGTCTGTGGCATTTACTCGCGGTGTTTATATTTTGTATCTATGTCAAAAAAGTTAAAAAAATTAAAAGACCGTCAAGTTAAACTATAATTTAACCTTAGTTTAGTTATTGTGCGTAAATAATAAATATTTTTATTTTATTTTCTCGCAATCGAAGTGAAAAATAGTATGCGCTACTCTGGTCTAAAAGCCATATTACCACTCGAACAATTTTCCCTCACTTCGTTCGGGAAAATAACCACCTTGTGGTAATATGGCCTACTTTAGACCCTTGTCAAACAATCTACTATTATTTATAAGTAGGCAAGAAAGTAAGGCATGTTGCCATACTAAAATTATGCAGAGAAAAAGCGTAAATTACTGAAATAAATGATATAAAATATTTACAGATATATTTGCTCTGCGGTGTCAATAGGAGTCGTGGTCGTGAACATCTCTTAAACGCTAAAAATGTCAATTAACGTCCTAACGCGTTGTTCAGTTTATGAATGTTCGTGTTTGAGCGAAGGCAAAAAGAACGAAGATTAATTTATTAACAGGTCTATGTCATGTTCTCTTGGTGCTATTTCGATTATTCTAGTAAAATGTTTCGACAGAATCACACTTGACGAAAAAAGTGTACTTATATTGTAATATTTAAAATAAATTGAGTTATTTGTAGCATTGTGTGTACTCAAATGAAATTTTGCCAATTGAAGGGAAAAAATGGAGACCGAAGTGTATAGAAAGGTAAAGGCATTGCCTATTAGTTATAGTCAAGATCACGAAAAACTGGTGCTTTGTATTTAGTTTCTTCTCCAAGGTAACAGCTGTTGTTGCGTGTAGATGTATGCTTAACTCTGTTGTTATAAAGTGTATTATAAAGATACCTGTGTAACGGGCCCCCATAACATACTTACTTTGCGACTTGTCAATAAAGGTGTACCCGGTAATTCCAAAAGGAAAAAACACTAAAAAAAGTCGCGGAAAATTCCGGGAATGAACTCTTTACAATGTAATGCGAATCACTTGAAAAAAAAATCGAAATTAAATAAATAAATATTATCGCACAATCTTACACAAATCAACCTAGTCCCACAGACAACGATGTATATAATAGATAGATATATAAATTATCTCGAATTTCGGGATTACCCGAAAACACTTGCCTTGGACATAATCAATAATCAACCTTTTATTTAAAATATCTCTTAATTAATCTAAAACAAGTGTTTATTTCTGTGGGTTACACTTACTTATGTGACTTATAGGAATCAAAATTAAGTGCTATACATTAATTTGTTATTTTTATGTTATGTTATTGATAGATACTAAAATATACCCTTACCTACCCACACATCCATACCATTTTGGTGGCGTTCCATAATGGTATGTCGGAGTCAGATCAGTTCCATAGGTGACGAATCAGGCACTAACCGTGTTTTAGTTCAAGCACTATCCGCACCTAGTCGGCACTAAAGTGGTCATCGCGAAGGTAACACCCGACCGCAGCACAATAACTAGCTTTCAACAAAAAAATACCAAAGCTCCGTACCATGAAACATTAGCACCGTAAAAACGTCACAAATTGATAAATATCTGTTTACATTAAATTAACCGAACGAGATTGAAACACATAATTCAAATTGATTATCGTCCATTTGTATTTACATAATTAAAACGACATGTTTAATTAATTACGCTGTCATAAATATTGTGATCGAAATAAATAGTAGGTATTCGAGTCAGCGGACGCGTTCGTTTGTAGACGTCTGTCTTATTCGACTATTAGCCATGAAGCCTATCAGACGGAGTTTTTTTGGTTGAAAAAAAAAAAGATCGATAGATCGCGTTATCTTTTTTTCTGCGCGTGAGTGCAGCAGAGGAGGTTGTGTTGGACTGAGAGTGCCGCTGTGTTAGTACGGACGGGGTGGAGCGTGCTGGTGTGCGTGAGCTTCGCCTTAGAGGCTCTAGTCGGCGTCTCTGTGCATGCTGTTCGAGTGTAGAGGGGCCTTTGCTGTGTGAGTGAGTGCACGATATACTCCCACTTGTACAAATGTCAAGTGTGTAGTAAAGCCATGTGGCGAGTAATTTGGAACATCATAGGCGTCATGTTTGCTGGAATTATCATTTCCTTAACGTACAAAATTTTCACCGCAATAATTATAAAAAAGCGATTTCACATTTTAAGAATGTAACTTTGATTAACAAGTATTATTTATTTTCTTATTAGCAGATACTCATAGGAGGTAGTTATACTCATAGGAATGCAATTAGATTTTTCCTGAATCATAATTAGGTTACCATTACATCTCCGATTCTATAAGAGCAAAAACGTAAATAATATTTTCAGTAGTGGTACTTAAACAATGTGTAAAATGTGTCACACGAGTATTGTACCAAAAAGACTCTTGCGCCGTTGGAGGGGCGCGTTCTGCCCACTCATCGAGCGCGCAACACCAGAAACAGCTGCGTCTCTTTCTAGCTAGTACAGCTTTTAAAACGTCGGTCGCTTTGTCTTGATTTTCCCAACACCATAAACATTTTGAGTTTAGTTAAATCCGATCAATTTTAGATACTTTACTGACAGTGTGCTTGTCGTTTGTTTATATTATACATAATGTTAGTACTAATGTTTCATTAATTGGTTGGTATAATCAGACCTTTAGGAACTATGACTTAATAGCTACTAAATTGGTTTATTTAATTTAATTTAATTTAAAGTAGTTATCATCTATGAGTCGTACATGTTCTTTTTTCATATTTACGCTAGCAATTTATGCCTGCAATGCCGTATCAATACTTATTGTAAGTATTTCTATTACCTACCTACATATTAAATTCATGAAATATGAAACCAAGAGCGTCGCCAGCCGATGGCCCAGAGGGGGTTAAGTTGATACAATATTTGATCCACAGAAAGGCTCAGGACTACAGTGATTCCCCTTGGCCCCCGCTCGCGCAAGTTGCGGGTAAGGTTAGTTAAAAGTTTGCTCTTAGAGCTTGATGTTGTACGGTAGAGGCCTTGCTTTTTGTAGGGAGATAGCTGCTCCCTACAAACAACACGTGGCGGCCGTGGCCAGGACAACCAGTTTAACCCAACCAGTGGTTACACGCGTTTAGAGACAAATTCTTCATTAGCTGCACACTTGTTCGTTAGATCACCGCACAATAATCTACAGAACTATGTTAGTAACATAAACAACAAACAATATTACACACTGAACAAAGAAAATGAACAAAAAACAAAAAAAACTAGACACAGCCACCACGTTTGAGTCTCAAGCCGGAAGAATCAAAACCAAGACTCAGTTTCATAAACGATGATCGACGATTTGGCCCTGTCAAAATACCTAACTCAACAGAGCTACTTATATCAGTTTATCTTATATTAGGGCTAATTTGTTTTAATAGCTGTTGGATCTCCGTAACGTAAATAAATAAATATATATCCTTTTTGGAGAGATGCGGCACCGCAGTCCTGGTGTTATAATATCATTGATAGAACTAAAAAACTCAAAGCTTTCATAAAAAACAAAATATGTAACTTATTTTATATATTATTGGCTCATAACGACGTGACTTTAACAATACCTATTAACCAGAGTCCGAACATAAACAGACTATCAGACAAAATAGGTAAGTACAGATATCTCATTAATGATTTCAAATCTTTAATAGTGAACTCAAAAAGCTCCTAATCCATTCTATGACTGATTAATTAATCAACGTTTTGCATCAATATACGCAATGGGTTAGATGTTTTTACTACACACTATAATTTAGAATTATTGTGTTCTAGTAATCTTTATTGCAGTTTAATGAACTTTATTTTAAGATATTGAATCTGAACAACAGCTCATTCTTTAAAAAATATTACGATTCTAAAAGAAAATTAATTTCGAATGAACATTCTTAATTACTTCCAAATAGAGTAAACTTCGAAATAACTAAAAACGAAAATATTTAGAGAATACTCAGCAGTTAAAGTAATCAGTCTAATGCTGGATGTCCAAAATGCAGAGATAGTAAACGTTACAGTAATAGATAACTAAAATTCCTTGTAATCTGTTACCTTACCCCACGAGTCGCAAGTTACCAAATTTGTTTTTTTCTTAGGATTTTTTGTATTAAAGAAGATTAGAAATACTGTAACACTGAAATAGAGATCTCTGCCTATGATGGCCAGTCGGCCATGTGTTTTCAGTACTTACTTACTAAATTATAGACTGTTACTGTTTGATATTAAATAAACTTAAGTAATAGTTTTTCTCCGCTCCGCCTCTGCCCCAGCCGATTTGTTCGTGGTCCATCGGAAGGGTGCATGCAAACATTCGGCAGACATGTCCACTATGTCCAGCCCAATCTCACTTGAGCTTGGCGTAAATTTTTTTTAAAACTTTATTGCACAATACAAAACTTCTTACATGTGGCGGATCTAATAAATTATCTTAATTATTTTTATGTTTTCTTGCTTGTAATTGATTTAATAATATATCTCTGAAAAACATTTAAGAAATAATTAATTGTATTAGTTACTGTGTGATAATTCTGTACAGGTCGCAAGATAACTTATGTCGCAGTAAAAAAATGTGCTTGCCCCATTTTGAATTATTTACCTTCGTTATTGTTACTTTCCATTTATTGTAACGGTTTGCCGTTCTCACATTGGTATCAAGCCTCCATGTCAAGCGCTCGTGCTAAGGGAGCTACTTGAGAGAGAGGCCTACAATTAAAAACTATGATTTTTCCTTCAATAACATTGTAGCGTTGACACTTATACCTTGAGAATAAAAAAACTCTAATTAGTAACATGGCATAAATTATACTAGAAGATTTATTGAGAACAAAAGATCTAAAAATAACACTTGTCCATCGCAGACAATAACGGGCTGCTGCGCACAAATCGTAATTTGGACGGTGTCGGCGGCCACTGACGATGGAAAATCGTCTTTAATCCAGCTTAATTAATTTATTCCAAACAGAATTGGCCTCCCAAAGAGTCGTCAAAGCATTCAATTTTGCATTGACTTGGCAATTTACACGGCACAATAATTTGTAACAGTACTATTTCGGTTTACTGTTTTTTGCCCTCAGACTATTACGTACTATTTAGGATGAGAACTTTTTCTCACGGTTTAGGAAAGCTAATAATCCAGTTCGTTTTTAAATTTCGGAAATTAACAATTGAGTTACTAATTTGAAATCAAAGTACATCACTAGTAACGGTATCTATATTTATGTAGGTTTCGGGATTTAAACTAGTGATTTAGGAAAGAAAATTAAATAGTATTTACTCATAAAAGTCATTGGACTTTTATGAGTAAATACAAAATTTGTGGACTGGGAAAATATAATATACGAGATATATAATATACAAAGCTTGGGCTCAGTTTAAGCTCGAATTTAATAAACTTTAATTTTTGGTATCACTCTGACAGAAAATTTTGGAGTAATTGAATTTCTCAACGGTCGTGAGATAGACTTCTTGTAACACTGGTAGCATCGGACTTATCAATGGATTCCACGGAATGAAATGCTATTGTAAGCGATCCATCATTCCGAAATGATCTAATGGAGGCACTTGAGGTGATAAAAGTTGAATACTTAAGTCCTATCATTAAGAATGAAGTTTGTTTGGCAGGTAAGGAATGTGCTTTTTATGCAGGTGGGCCTACGTCCGAGGCTATCAATGAAGTTCAGCATAGTATTTGTGTTAAGTCATCGCATTTTAATGAACCGTCGATGACATGCTGTACGAGTAATAAATAGACTCCGAGTTATTCTTTTTAGCGCCGAATTTTTTCTTCTCTCCTGCACTATGCTTGGGATGTGGCGGGGATCTAATAAAAAAGTGTCTGTCCAGTTTTTACAATTTATTTTTTAGCGTGCATTCTAGCGGGTATCCTGTTGCGTTTCAGCTTCCTTCTTTTAATTTATCCTTTAATATGGTCAGTCTTTGATACACGAAGCTTTGGTAAATTAGTAATAGGATCGGGGGAAGGTTGGTTACATGCCTTTTGGCTAACCATTGTTATTGGCTTTATGAAGAGAGTTAGAAACTATGTGTTGTGGGCTTCAATATAATTTGAATTTCAGCTATTCAGCGGTAGATATAGCTGTATTTATTGATATAGTTCGCAAAGTCAAGTATTTCGAGGATCTAGGTTACGAACTTTGTTCTAAACAATTACAATCTTAGAGAATTAGAACTTAGGAGTTCTGGGTAGGTAGGAGGGTGATTTATTTACAACGTCTTGATGTGAACAAGAAAGTAATTTATTTAATCTGAGCGCTGTTGTATTGTATTCATTAATGCTTTAAGTCTGCTAAATCCAATTATTGTAATGCTTGTATAAAGTTACTGGTATTAATGAGGTATTTATACTAGTTATCTATTGTAAAAGTAAGCTCAAGTCAGTTATCTAGTTAAGAAGTCATTATAAATCGAGAAAATGCTCAGTCAGAGTAGTTTTTAATATTCTCACAATTCGCTAAAAACACTCTGAATGCCTTTTCTGTGTGCATCATTTTCCCGGCCTCCTGGTGGAAGCTACTGCACTACAGAGTGGGACCGGAAGGCGGGCCACTCAAGCGACAAGCTCGTTACCCCTCCTGCTCCACACTCATTTCCTCATTTTTTTCCATGAATTTTAAATCTCATTTACTATCAATGTTGTTTCTCACAGATTCGAACCAAAAAAAAGTTTGGTTCGGCTACCGAATTGCGGCAGGATGACTTGCTTTTCTAACATACTTTAAAATTTGATCGACTTTGAGGGAGACAAGTCTTTAATTTTAGTTGAAATATGAAATTTTCAAGTAAAATTGCCTGGGTTTAAAATTGAGGGGTGGCTGAAAATTCATTTTTTTACGTCAATATGAATTAGTGAAATGTACATGAATAAGTCAAATAAGAATACCATTTATGAACATTTGAAATCTGTATTTACTTATATCCCACTGAGGAATGTAGCTAATAGAAAATTTTAGAAAAGAAACACTGACTAAATGACATTTAAAGTCCAAATTTGTCAGATGTGAAACAGCACTAAAGTTTCTGAAATTTTCGTTAGCATATGCAATTAAAAATAATTAAGAAGTATGTTATAAAACTTTTAATGGTAAAGGATATGACAAAAGTTCACGCTTGGGTTGGAACGGTAAGCATTTATCACAAAAACTTGGGCAAGTTTTTATGTCATCTCCTGAGACTCTGGAATTTCTAATTTCCGGTCAAATGTATTGTCCTATTTTTGGAAGAAGGTCACTTAGTTTAGCACCTACTTATAGTTTTGTTTTAAGATACACAATATATTGTAAACTAATACGAAAAACTTTAATCAAGTAGGTATATGTGTAACCTAAGTTTCCGTTACCTTATACGTTGTCACGGACATTGTGACGTAAAAACCTGAATAATTCTCATTAAAAACTTAATCACAAATAGAATAAACCAAATCCAACGACGTGGGTCAGTTATTTGTAGCGGCGATCAGAGTATCGGGACAAGAACAATCACGGATACGTCTACAACACGTAATGAGTTTGTATACGCATAAAAAGTGTTCTATCGGTCGGTTGGTCCTTTGTTAAATAAATTAGTTTCGGTGTCTACCAAATTACGCCGCGGACCTATCTATATGTACATCACATTCGATCTTGGCAGGAAAATATGCTCTACCTATTATTTTACTTTGAATACATTAACATACTTTAAGACCGCTTAACAAAACGGAGTTGAAACAATAGGAGATCATACATTTTTGTAAGAAGCTTTTGGGAATACTAGTAGCGGAATACTATTTGTTTTCATTGATTTATTCATGGTCAGGCTGGAGATACAAGGCGCCGACAAACACGGTCCTTTTGAAACAACCTCTGTCCGAATTGGTAATGAGTATGTGAAACGCAACTAAATAACAAGTCACGTACTTTTACCTAAAGTGAAACTGAATAATTGTTCAGAAGATGACAATTTTGGAATGTCAGTGGATTTTTGTTAAAGGTTTTTACTGTTAACTGATACTACATGGTTTAGGCATTCTTGCTTCATAGTAACAGATTCAGCTGCTATCATAAAATATAGTACATTTCGTGATAAGGGCTTGTGATAAATTGGCTGTTTCATATGGCGTTCATTAGAAGCGTGCAAAATGCGGTCCGCTGCGCGCGATAACTTCACCGATAACAGTTTTATCGCTTCAAATATTACCTATTTGCGAATCCCTGCCCGCTTTAACTATACAAACCTAAGAATAAAAAGAAAATGAACGTTTTATAATCATTATTCACAGTCGATTCAACTTTATAAAAAGCGTTAATTAGGTCAAGTCTGGCCACAAAATTATCAAAAATAAAAATAATATGTTTAGCTACGGCTATAGCGATACAAAATGAAAAATATACAATGTTGATGATTTTATATCTCATATTATAGTACTTAGGTATCCAAGTAGAGTACTTATGTTGATGCGCACCCCATAATGTAGGGCGTTATATACAGGATGGTTATTTTACCATTTAAAATGTATCAATAAAATTTTATAAGGTCACATACTTTTATCTTTGTATTCAAATAGCTATTTAGTTTTATGGACATCCTATTTTTGTGGCGACATTAAAATATAATGTGGGTTTTTACTACAGCTGTTAAATATCAGCGTTAGTCATACTGTACATTATGTACTAAGTTCCACATATAAGTACTGTTTATCAACACAATTATTAGAATTAGTATTATTTAATTCTCAGATTATTCTTAAAAAAGCTAAGGGATTAAGAAAATATGTATAATATAAATTCAAATTCAATCAAATATTTTTCACACAAACACAACAAATAGCACATTGCAATAAATATCATAAAATAAAAATCGACAAAATACATTATCTTATAATAGTTATTTTATTAGGCATAAACTGTATACTTGTATTTAATAAATCGGCGACATGGCACATAACAAAAATGACAATGAATCGAAAAAGAAGGCTCTATTGAGTTCTGTCGTACTCAGGCTCAGATTACACTTATAAATTAAAATAAATACACGGACTTACGGACATACGGACCCGGAGTATGTCCTAAAACTACGGCCAAGACCACCGGGGGATGGGCAGCAGCATCCTCGGAGTGCGGTGGAGATACTGCGATCGCCAACCCGCATGCCAAGCGTGGCGATTACGGCATTCACCCCCCATGAAAAGAACACAAAAACCACGGCCCCGAGTGTCCGGCGACCCCCGGTGCCCTGGTTATGGTAGCGGCCAGGGTACTAGCGGGGTCAGGGGTGCTAAAAATCTCCGGCAAAGATCCGGCTACCACCACCGACGACTTCTGGCCCTGGCAACTTATAACACGCGTACACTGCGGACCGACGAAAAGATAGTTGAACTGGAGGAAGGATTGAGCAAGTTGCATTGAGATGTCATAGGGTTAGCTGAAGTCCGAAGAGAGGGGGAGGAAACGATAATCCTAAACTCCGGCAACTTGCTTTATTTCCGGGAGGGCGACCAACAGTCCCAGGGAGGTGTCGGGTTCATTGTCCATAAGTCCCTCGTGAACAACGTGGTGAAGATCGAGAGTGTGTCGACTAGGGTGGCGTACCTTATACTCAGAGCATCCAAGAGGTACTCGTTGAAGGTCATACAGGTGTATGCGCCGACTTCGGCACACTCCGATGACGAGGTGGAGGCTATGTATGAGGATATATCGAAGGCCATGCATAGCTCCAAAACCTACTTCACCGTTGTTATGGAGGACTTCAACGCGAAACTGGGCATGAGAGATGGTGAAGAGCTGAGAGTGGGGCAGTTTGGATTTGGAAGTCGGAACCACCGGGGCCAACTACTGGCTGGCTTCTTGGAGAAGGAGGGACTCTAGAAGATGAACTCCTTCTTCAAGAAACGTGAGCACAGGAAGTGGACCTGGATGAGTCCCGACGGTACAACTAAAAACGAGATTGACTTCATCATGTCGACGAAGAAGCACCGTCTGGTGAGAGGCACATTGAATATATGTGTTAAGCTAGAGCGCTCTCGACTGATGAAGTCTACGCTCCGTCCAGCAGCACTTCAAATCCAAAACCCAGAGAGCTTCCAGCTGGAACTCCAAAACCGTTTCGATTGTCTAGGCGGCGATGTGGACGAATTCAACGGCGGGTTTGGGGAAGCTGTCCATAGCACTGGGTCTAAGTTTTTTAAGGCCCAGCGGAGCAACAGAACCAAAAGGCTCTCTGACTCCACTCAGAAGCTCATCGAGGAAAGGAGAGAAATGGTTCTGCAATCCTCAGCAGATGCATCATTATACCGGCAGCTCAATAAACGGATCTCTAAGTCCCTTACCCGTGATTTGCGCCAATTCAATACAAATCTTATTGAAGAGGCCATTGAGCAGAATGAGGGCTCTAAAGTTTTCGCAAGAGATCTGTCTATTGGGCAGAGCCAGCTCGCCAAATTAAAAACTGAGGATGGTAGAATCGTTTCATCCAGACCCGAGCTTCTGGGGGATATAGAGGACTTTTATGGACAGCTATACACATCAACTAGCAGACCTGAAGTTGATCTGGCGGAAGACCCTAGAGCTAGACTGACCCGACATTATACCGAAGACATCCCGGACATCAGCCTGTACGAGATTAGAATGGCTCTTAAACAGCTCAAAAACAATAAGGCGAAGACGGAATTACAGCCGAACTTCTGAAGGCAAACCGCTGGTAAACCGGTCCTTATGGCCCTTCAGAAGTT
The DNA here is from genome assembly GCA_947086415.1 of Pammene aurita. NCBI lineage: Eukaryota > Metazoa > Arthropoda > Insecta > Lepidoptera > Tortricidae > Pammene > Pammene aurita. Next base: position 16,559,105 of record OX352308.1, read on the forward strand.
GTTCGATTCCGTTTTACTAGAAGGGAGAACGCCTAAGGCATGGAACAGAGGTGTGGTGGTATTGGTCTTCAAAAAGGGTGATAACGCGTTACTGAAGAACTACCGACCCATTTCACTTCTAAGCCATGTCTATAAGCTGTTTTCAAGAGTCATTACAAACCGTCTCGCACGCAGGCTAGATGAGTTCTAACCCCCCGACCAAGCCGGTTTCCGAAGAGGCTTTAGTACCGTAGACCACATCCATACGCTCCGTCAGGTTATACAGAAGACTGAGGAGTATAACCTGCCCCTCTGCTTAGCGTTCGTGGACTACGAGAAAGCCTTCAACTCGATCGAAACCTGGGCTGTAACTACAATCTCTCCAGAGGTGCCAAGTGGACTATCGCTATATCGAAGTGCTGAAGTGCTTGTACGAGAACGCCACTATGTCAGTCCGACTCCAGGACCAGAATTCGAAGCCTATTCCGTTGGAGCGGGGAGTCAGGCAAGGAGATGTTATTTCTCCTAAACTGTTTACCGCTGCAATGTAGGATGTTTTCAAGACTCTGGACTGGAGAAGGCTAGGCATCAACATAAACGGCGAGTACATCACTCACCTTCGGTTTGATGACGATATAGTAGTCTTGGCTGAGACCATGGAGGATTTGAGTACGATGCTCGATGAACTCAGTAAAGCCTCCGAGCGAGTTGGTCTAAAGATGAACATGGATAAGACGAAGATCATGTCAAATACCCATGTAGCACCAACTCCCGTTACAATCGGAGACTTTACACTCGAAGTTGTGGACGATTATATATACTTAGGACAGACTGTCCAGTTAGGTAGATCCAACTTCGAGAAAGAAGTTAATCGACGAATCCGACTCGGTTGGGCAGCGTTCGGGAAGCTACGGCACATCTTTTTGTCCAATATTCCGCAGTGTCTCAAGACGAAAGTGTGTGTTGCCAGTGATGATATATGGAACTGAAACGTGGTCGCTTACAATGGGCCTCATAAGGCTCAAAGTCACCCAAAGGGCAATGGAGAGGGCTATGGTTGGAGTCTCTCTGCGTGATCGCATCAGAAATGAGGCCATCCGCAGCAGAACCAAAGTAACCGCTATAGCCCTCCGAATCGCTAAACTAAAGTGGCAGTGGGCGGGGCACATTGCTCCTAGAACCGATGGCCGTTGGGGCGGAATGGTTCTCGAGTGGCGACCACGAACCGGAAGGCGCAGCGTGGGTAGACCCCCCGCAAGATGGACTGATGACCTGGTGAAGGTCGCGGGAGTCCGCTGGATGCGGGTGGCGCAGGACCGGTCATTGTGACACTCTTTGGGGGAGGCCTTTGTTCAGCAGTGGACGTCTTTCGGCTGATATGATGAAATACACGAATCTACACGAAAAAAAAATCATACTGTATATATTTTGAATAGTCGGATCTACACCGAATTTAAGTCATCGTATAGTAACTATTTTAAGTCGTATGTGTAATCGGGATCTGGTCGTGTATTACCTAAGTATCTACATTTGCATTCCTGGTTTTTTTTTAACTAGCTTGAACTTATAAGCATTCTTTGACTGAAATAACTTTTTGATGGAAAATGAAAAAAAAAATCCGTTTCCAACTTTTTTTGATTTCGCGATTGCATGTAAATGCAACGAAATATTAACCCATTACATATATACCCAGAGGGTCTTTTTCGAGCTTATGTAAAAAAACTCATTGAAATGGGATGAAAAGTGAGCCTAACCTTACGAGTCCGGGGTCGAAAATTACCCACTGTACATATATTATGGGTTAGAAACTTATATAAGAATTATATTTTGCACAATACCTATGTTATTCTTTAAATTTATATATCGTACGGTAAAGTTTTGTGTCAAGTATAAAAGATAAAAAAGTAAAAAAATCTATCAAAACAGGTTGTATCAGCTCTATATAGAATCTGTCGAAGATTGCAGCTGACTTGCATTGCCGCGTTATTCACTTCTTTAATTAACTATCAAACCAGAGGCACTCTCGATTAAAGCCCGGCTACTCGACTTTGTGCCCATGCGGCGAGTACCTGTCGCATTCGATTACATTATGATTGTTCAAAATTCACCACAAACCAAAATCAACCCTATCCGTTTGAAAACAAAGCTTATCCATGCATATTTAAAAATCTTTCTTGTTTTATAAGGGAGTAAAAGTAACCTTATATTGGTATAAATAAGGAAGTGGGGAGACGGCAGGCGACTGGCTGTCTCGACTTTGTATGTTTTTATGTAGGTGTTCGTAATGAGTTCCAATTTGAGAGAACCCCGGTTTTTACAAAAGAAGTGTACAAAATACGAAATGTTGGTATGAATTTTATTAATAAAATAAATAAAATAAAAATAAATATTATAGGACAATCTTACACAAATCGACCTAGACCCACAGTAAGCTCAATAAGGCTTGTGTTATGGGTACTAGAAGACGATATATATAATAGATAAATATGGATAAATACTTAAATACATAGAAAACACCCATAACTCAGGAACAAATATTTGTGATAAACACACAAATAAATGGACCAGGATTCGAACCCGGGACCTCCTGCTTCGTAGGCAGGGTCACTACCGACTGAGCTAGGAGGCCGTTCATTAATGAACACAATTTTCACATCGTCGTACCACAGCTGTACAAATTGCGTTTGTGTGTCGTACTATTTTATAGTACATTACTGCAGAGACCAGTAAGTAAGCTTTCCTGGCTGAGTATTTAGTAGCCGTCCGAGTCGAAGACGAGGACGGCTATAATACGAAGCCAGGAAAGCTGATTACGGTCGAAGCATGTATAGTGCTTTTCTCAAACATGTAAGGAAATAAAATAAAATAAAACACAGGGGTATATGGGTATAAAAATTTATTTTATCATATTAGGTATATCGCTAAAATTAACACAGGGTTATTTACATTACATACAAAATAGTTGCAGAGACAAGTCTTTATATAAACTCAAGAGCAAAAATATTAGGTCACTTTGTATGAGAAATCAGTACAAAGTGACCCGTTACTTTTGCTCTTGAGTGTAGATATATAGTTATTGTATTAGATATATCAGCCCATTATAGTTACTATAATAGTTCATAATTATACTAAACTATTTAAGGGCTCACACACACACAAGAGACTTTTCTCGGCTACTATTTTGCCCTTCATACCTAGGAAGAGTTGTGAAATGTATGGTGCCCCATACATTTCACGACTCTTCTCTTTGTATGCGCATAAAGTGTAGCAAACTGCGACAAAGAGAAATAAATCGCTCTGAAAATAAGTTGATCGTGCATACGCCCCCTAAAAGTTTTAATTATAAATCATTTCAAAAGGTTGGCTGCTATTGCCAGTTTCGATTCAATAGACACTGCAACATGGTACACCGTCATATCTTTCAGCTCAACCTTTAATACAAAATATAATTTAGAAAATCATTATACTAGTTTCTGAACGATATGTCACAACGAGAACGACCCAACGACCCAATGGAAATTGACATTTATAATAACCTTAAATATTTTTTCAACATATCGGAACTCGGACGTCGCAATATTCGTTGGGAATAAGGGAACAAACAAACATAAAGTGGCTACCTATTAACTGCTGCATTAACTGTACAGTACAACATTCATAAAAATGAAATCATGAGGGGACTACCTACAGGTAAGATTGAAATGCAAAGTCTTACTAATACTCACTAAACATTCTTAGTGTCTAAGATATGACCACTTACTTATATTACGTACTTTATCATACATTTAGAATCAATCATAACGTGAAAACTTTGTCAAAGTTATTATTAATTTATGTTGAATGTGATATTGGACATGTTAGGACAGTTACTTATAGATATTTTTATTGTTTTTCCAGGAACAGAAATGTTGGTTTGTTGTATATCTGTTGAAGAACCTGCTTGTGATGGTACGATATGTGCGGTGGACTGCTCGCTATTTCCAACATCTTGATGAGAAGGCGGTGGCTGGGGATTTGATTCATGCAGTGATGGTTGTGGACAATCTGTCAAATTTTGAACCTGGCAATATGTACTTGAAGATGAAGGTTGAACTTGAATGGATGGAGGTTGTTTTACATTTTGCCGAATGAAACCTGGAGGATCTTTGGAGCAGCCTGGTTGTGGATTTTCATACAAAGATTCATAATTCTGATGCGAAGAGTTGTATTGATTTTCTGTGTTTGTGCTACTTCTTAATTTTATGTTTTCTGTAATGGTTTTTGATATTTTGTCCTTGTTTCCTATGGAGTCTTCAATGTAACCTTCTGCAACCTTATCCGACTTCCAGCCACCATGCCTTTTAAGAGCTAGAAGGTCGGCTCCAGAGTCTGCCAGAAGTGTTGCTGAACTACGTCGGAAACTATGTCCAGTATATAAGTGCGGGTCATCTAAATTTAAAAAAGTTGCAATTTTCTTAGGCATTGAAGCTATGGTATGCCGTCCAATTACTTGTTTAGTGCATTTGGAATTCTTATAATTGAGAAACAATCTATCAGTAATTGTGTCCTTGGGCCGCAAGTCATAATATTTTTGAAAAATATTTTTAAATTCATCCCGGACCACAAATGATCTATCTATTTTTGTCTTAGTGTCTCTCAATTGGATTACGATTATATCGCCTTGAAATTCAATGTCTTTGGTAGTAATCATACTTAATTCCAATCCTCTGCATGCTCCTGTTATGCCCAAGATCATGGCTACCTGTAATAGATAATAGTAGATATATATTTCATTACCTAGGCTTTTTTATTAAATGAATTAAGACTTTTTTGTAAATATTCAGTCATAAAATTAATATGTAGAATATGTTATTGGTGTCCTGATTAGTTTTAGTTAAGTTTTTTGTTAGGTAGGTACATTCATTATTATTTATTAAATTATAGTCAGACCAAAACTTTTTTTGTTATTTTTTGTATCTTATTAGTGCAAATGTGGTTTTGCTAGGACACTGGACAGAGCAGTAAATTATCAAGATTATGTAGTTATTTCATTTTTATGCAAGTAGGTATGTAAAATATGATTAAATAGTCAGATTTGCTTACCTTTATAGCAAGATATGTATCATCAGGTGCGCAGTTGAGGAAGGTTTCTATGTTTTCACTGCTAAATATTCTTGCTTTCTTGGGCTTGTACCCAGCTGAATTCCTTTTTAACCAAGCACGTAAGTTTGAAAAACTCTGCATGTCAATATTATGTTTCAGCTGCATTGTAGCCTTCATCATGGAATACATTGCCCATAATGATGATGGCTTTTTCGATTGAGCCATTTCTGTGAAATAGGCCAGGAAAACTGTTTCCGAAAAGCTATGTGCATTTTTATCTGCCCTCCATTTAAGGAAACTTTCGTAACATGTGATATACCTCTCTTTTGATTTAGCTGGCAGCAAATTGTTTAAAGCTAATTGCGCCTCGGCTCGTAGTTCCGGAGGGGTCCCATCAATTTCCATGTCGCTTTCGTCAGAAGTCATTTATTAAAAATTTTAATACTATCCAAGTATCCAAGCAAGATAAAATTATTCGTTATCGATGAAAGAAAACGATGCAATAAAATATTAGTATTTTCCCTCCAATTTTTTTTTTTTTATGTTCGTATTTTTCTTTCAACTTGTTACCGGTTATTCGAGATTAAACTGTCTTTGTCGATTTATTGTAACATATTCGGTTTTAAAATAAAGTTTTTGGTGTGTTAATAATAGTTTTATTTATAAGTATTACTTTTTGTACCTACATAAAAACCGGAAAACACAGAAAAATATTGCTGACCTTTTTTTTCTGGCAGAATGACTCGAGCCTTTGGCATAGTAAGATTGATCAAAAATTTAAAACAACTTCAGTTACTGGCTGAGTGATTTAATGTTGTATGAAAATCCTTTACGTACGTCGCGCTGAACCTGCCTTGGAATAGAGTCCCTACTGGTCTCTAATTACTAACGTAACAGGAACATTTCCGAGCATGTTTGAGAAAAATTATTTAATAATGTATATTAGATTATATTGTGTTTTAAATATATTGCATTTGAGTCTTGTATTTTATTAATAATACTAAAGGAATGCATACTAATGAAAACACTTGTTTATGAAAAATAAAAATCGACAAAATTACATTATACACGTAAATATGTTGTGTAAAATTATGGAGAAATTCAGATATATGTACACGCTTTTTTACATCAAATGCTTTCTTACAGATCTTGAACTTGCTAATAAATGTCGGAACTTCGTCGCGTACTGACATTAATGAAACTCGAATCCAAATGCCCTCCAGTTGATTACCAGTCCGATTTCTGAGTTGAGTCTTTGATTAAGAACTTTGGAGAGGGTTATAGCGGATGGAATTTAATTACATAATTATTATATTTCAATGAGGTTAATTTTATGGAAAGCTAATGAGTCTGATTAATTGTCTGATCTAATAACGTTTATTTTAGTTAAAATGTAGCAGTAATATCTTAAGTGTATTAAGTATGTACTTGCTTTTATCTTGGTGAGTATTAATATCAAGATTGCATGTTTTTTTAAGTAAAATATTCCAATCAATGTATAATTATGAATGTATCCAAATTTTTGACACACGTATGAATTTCAAAAACTTACCCGTTCATTGATTTCTCAACGACTTGTGCACATCACTGTTTTGTATTTCTCTTGATTTAGATTATAAATCAGCTTTAAACATACAGTCCACTTCTTATTTACCATCTTTACTACACCTGAGACCGAGCGAAGACTTTTCATCCTGTTTGACTGGTTTCTTTTCATTTTCTTCATTAAAGTACAAATACAAATATTAAATACGTTTAACAAATAGTATATTACAATAATAGTGTATTATAGTCCCCTCAAAAAAGTCCAATAAATAAGTTAAATTACCTTTTTTACTTTCTAAAATAAGAATCGTTAGCTGGAGTTTTCACTTCTATTAGAATTAATATAATATACTCGTACATACCGTATTTTAGAAAAAAAAATATTATGTGACTTCACTAGTACCGTCACAACAATTGATGTCTCGAATGCAATCAAGTCAACCATCAATAATAATGTACTCCACATGTAATAACATTCAGATCGTACATCAAGCGACAAATCAAAATAAACAAGACGCATTCTGCAGAACAGGTGCAAGAAAGAAAATCAAGGCGAGGTTAGCACTCGTAGACTAATGCGATATCTTGGTACTATGGAAGGAGTTTGTTTTAAATCACAAAAGAACATTTATATTTATGTTACGGACATAGTGTTAAGGTCTGCGTAAGTAGGTACTGCCTAGGGAATAAAAAGATAGATTTATTTATTTCTAAAAGAAGAAGACATTTTACACTTGATAAAACAAAACGCTTTCACAAAAAAATCGTTATACAAAAACTGTTTACAATACAAATGTGTTAAACATTGTCACGTGTTTACAAATATCAAATGTCATTTTTGTATACAATACTAGGGCAAACCTAGGTATTTGCAAGTGTCATAAAATAAAGCTGTATAAAATAAATTACAAATACCATCATGGATCGAATTTAGGCTATTCATTTTTATTCTGATAAAACTTACGGAGATTCGTAGTAGTTATATCTCAGTTACAGCCATCTATGAAAATACCCGTAGCTTAAATAGGTTTGCTACTAAATTTTAATTCATAATCCTTGAACATGCACCATTAAGGGGCGGATATATGACAACATCGTTTTAGACCTCACTTAGAACAAGGAATTTGTATAGTTAATGCTACGTATTCGCAATAATATGAATGTCTACGTATTCATAAAGAAGCCATGCAGAGGCTCCAATTGATATTTTATTTTTTATTAGCTTTGATTATCTATAAACCGACTCCAAAAGTACCAAAAAATCAAAAAATGGCGTTCCGTTAGAACACGTCGCAATACAATTTTGTCTTCGACAGTGGTTCAATGGTTATGTTATTTTGAAAGCCAGATAACTAGACTAGTGCATCAGCGCATATTCATATTTTTCATCATAAAGAAAACAAAGAAATTGAAACGATTGTATTCAAAATAAATAGGGAAAACAAATAAAGACCGTAAGTCCTTTTAAATTAGATTTTTTTATATTTACACGTCGTAATACTACAAAAATACAACTAACGATTGAATATAAGACACTTTTCTACCGAATCCTCATAATTAATTGCTTGAAAACCTGTTTAAAATTAAAAGAGTTTTTGGATTCGTTTTTAATTACTGGACTTATTACTAAAAGACTTATTATTAAAAGACTTGATTCTTTAACTTATACAAAAGATATAATCAAATATTTAATGCAATATACGATAATCTGGCGAGGAGAGCAATCAAGTCAGTTTTTTTGGTCCATACCTATGAAGAACGTCGAACGACTCCGTCTGCAGACTATAGTCACTATAGGTACAAATTGATACGCGCATTCATCTGTTGTCGTATATACATTATGTTATGGTACCCCAGAGTTAGAAAGGGGCATTGCGAGCTCATTATACGTCTCATGATTCGAGCTCTGCTACTAACGTCACTTCAACACATCATCTGAACAGCATCCAACTCCTACCCAACAGAGCCATTGAAAGCACGAGAGGACCCAACCTACGTTCGCCTCTTGGCGATTTCCAGGCAGATTGTGTGCCTGAACCTTCTATACGAGTATGTTTGCTTTACGTTAATCTATCGTTGCACAAATGTACTCTGATCAAATAAATGACTTACTTATAAACAATGTTGTTTACCGACTTAAACTTACACAATTTTCACTCCTCATCCTCCTAGCGGCTTTGTGCCACGGCTCAATTAAACCTGTAGGCCTTATTGGAAATAGATATGGTTTCCTCAAGTTGTTTTCCTCCATCGAAAAGCGACTGGTAAAATATGAAATCATATTTAATGCATGTGATATAATTTTCATAACTGGTACGAGCCGGGGTTTGAATCCGAGACCTCCGGATTGAAAATCGGACATCATACCAGGCTACCAGCTCTTTTAACTCATTGTTTACATTTAAACGGGACTTTTGAGTCATACCTACCTGGGACCAAGAACATAAGAACATAACATAACATAATAGACGGAGAGCTAGCCACGTCAGATATGACACAATAATGAGAGCGACGAAACGTTAGTTTGCTATACTAAGCTTATTAGATCCGGACATCTGGCAGCTGTAAAGTAGTGGATGTCAAAGAATGCAAAGCACTTTAAGAATACAAATCCTAGAGTTCTGGGTTAGTAGTCTGGTAGTGCGGTATTATGAGAAATTGTATAAATAACTAGATTATATCATTGCGAAAACTTTCTGATGGGAGAAAATAGTCCAAAACGACGTATAATGTAATTCATAGTTTGTCGCCTACTGTTTCTGTTTCCGAAATAATACACAATGTTTTTTGTTCTAATGTTAAAATATAGGCCCCGTCCTCTATAAATGAGACAACTTTGGCAGTTTTACTTAACGAAGCATGTAAATAACTATAATTTTAAATCAAAATGTACTACCTAAATATGGTATCTAGTATCTAGTCGGTATTGGAGCCACGGGTGTTAAACTTATCTAATTTCCTATCAATCGGCTTCCATATTTTTAGTGTCGTAGGAAGCGTTCTATTCATGAACACATTTTCTCATAAAGGTCAAAGACTCTAATCCACCGAAACCATCCTTAAGGTACGTAATAATACCTACATTAGTAGCCGGTTTGGATTTAAGACTAATATCATATTTTAAATTCAAGACAGTAATCTGAAAGCTGCTGCCCCACATTGTAAATTACTTTGTATGGAGACTGTCAGATAACTGTCTTGAATTAAAAATACGATATTAGTAAAAAAAAATCCTCAATTTATTTTTGAGCCTCATCATCTCAGCCGTAAGACGTCCACTGCTGAACATAGGCCTCCCCCTTGGACCTCCACACGTACCGGTTGGAAGCGACCCGCATCCAGCGTCTTCCGGCGACCTTAACAAGATCGTCTGACCATCTTGTGGGTGGACGTCCTACGCTGCGCTTGCTGGTTCGTGGTCTCCACTCGAGCACTTTTCGGCCCCATCGGCCATCTTCTCTACGTGCAATGTGGCCTGCCCATTGCCACTTCAGCTTGCTAATCCGGTGGGCTATGTCGGTGACTTTAGGTCGTCTACGAATCTCCTCATTTCTGATTCGATCACGTAGAGAAACCCCGAGCATAACCCTCTCCATAGCTCGTTGAGCGACTTTGAGTTTTGAGATGAGGCCGATAGTGAAAGACCACGTTTCGGAGCCGTAAGTCATCACTGGTAACACACATTGATTAAAGACTTTTGTCTTGAGGCACTGAGGTATGTCGGACGAAAAGACATTACGTAGTTTCCCGAACGCTGCCCAACCGAGTTGGATTCAGCGGTTGACCTCTTTCTCGAAGTTGGACCTACCTAATTGGACTACTTGTCCTAGGTAGATGTACGAGTCAACAACTTCGAGTACCGAGTTCCCAACAGAGACTGGCATGGGCACAACATTGGCATTTGACATAAGTTTCGTCTTGTCCATGTTCATTTTCAAGCCCATTCGTTGTGAAACTCGGTTGAGGTCATCGAGCATCATGCTGAGTTCCTCCATCGACTTTGCCATGACTACGATATCGTCGGCAAACCGAAGGTGAGTGATGTATTCGCCGTTGATGTTGATGCCGAGTCCTTGTCATTCTAGGAGCTTGAAGGCGTCTTCCATTACGGCAGTAAACAGTTTTGGAGAGATAACGTCTCCCTGCCTTACGCCTCTTCGCAATGGAATCGCCTTCGTACTCTGCTCCTGCACTTGGACCGACATGAACCGTTACTATACAAACACTTCAACACTTCGATGTACCGATAGTCAATATGGCATCGCTGAAGGGACTCGAGCACCGCCCATATTTCCACCGAATCGAAGGCTTTCTCATAGTCCACAAACGCTAAGCATAATGGCAAGTTATTCTCTTCGGTCTTCTGTATAACTTGCCGCAGCGTATGGATGTGGTCTATGGTACTATAACCTTTTCGGAAGCCGGCTTGTTCGGGAGGCTGGAAGTCATCAAGTCTGTGTTCGAGACGGTTCGTGATGACCCTTGAAAACAGCTTATAGACATGGCTCAGAAGCGTGATGGGTCTGTAGTTCTTCAATAGGCTGTTATCACCTTTTTTGAAGAACAGCACCACCTCGCCTCTATTCCATGTTTCAGGCGTTATGCCCTCGGACAAGACGGAATTAAAGAGCTTCTGGAGGACTTTAAGTACCGGTGTTCCACCCACTCTCAGAAGCTCTGAAGTGATTCCGTCTTTGCCCGGCGCCTTGTTGTTCTTAAACTGCTTCAGGGCCATCCTAATCTCGTACAGACATCTGTCCGGGATATCTTCGGTATAATGTCGGGACAGCTTGGCTCTTGGGTCTCCTCCCAAGCTGTCAACGGGCTTTGCGATCGGAGTGTATAACTGTCCATAGAACCTCTCGATCTCGCCTAAAACCTCTGCTTTGCTCGACGCTATGCTGCCATCTTCCCGTTTCAGCTTTGTCATCTGGCTTTGCTCAATAGACTTGTCCTTTGCGAACACTTTGGAGCCTTGGTTTCGCTCAATAGTCTCTTTAATACGGTTAGTATTAAAGAGACGCAGATCATGTCGCTAGGACATGCCGCCTATTCAGCTGCCTATATGACTTCGCGTCATCCGGAGACTGCAACTGTGGCGAGCGTCATTCAGCCATGAGGTTTAAGGTTTGCTCGGTCAATTTCTGAGGTCTATCTTGACGGCGGGGTCTAAAAAACTTAGGGACTGTGTGGACAGTTTCCACTAGCCCGTCGTTGATTTCGTCCACTGAAGCCAAGTTATCTAGGCAAGCAAAGCGGTTAGAGAGCTTGAGTTGAAAGCTTTCGGGGTTTTGAACATGGGCTCGAGTAGGTCGGAGCGTAGACTTCATCAGGCTGGACCTTTCAAGTTTAATATTGATATTCAGGGAGCCTCTTACGATTCGGTGATCACTACCGGTCTTTATCCTATTGATCACAGAGACATCACTGAATATCCGTTTCTTGTCGGTCATGATGAAGTCTATCTCGTTTCTCGTGGACCCGTCAGGACTCATCCAGGTCCATTTTCTGTGAGGCGGCTTCTGGAAGAAAGAGTTCATCATGAAGAGTTCCTCTCTCTCCAGAAAGTCGGCCAGCCTCTGACCCCTAGGGTTCCGTTGCCCATACCCAAATTGCCCCACTCTCAACTCATCCCCGCTTCTCTTGCCCAACTTTGCGTTGAAGTCCCCCATAACAACAGTAAAGTAGGTTTTAGAAGTATGCATGGCCCTACTTACGTCCCCATACATAGCCTCTACTTCATCATCGGAGTGTGACGAGGTTGGTGCGTACACCTGAATGACCTTCAACGAATACCTTTTGGATATTCTGAGTATTAGGTATACCACCCTGCTCGATACACTGTCGATGGTTATTATGTTGTTTATGAGGGACTTGTGAACGAGAAACCCGACACCACCTTGGGACTGTTGGTCGCCCTCCCGGTGGTAGAGCAAGTTACCAGACTTCAGGGTTTTCGTGCCTTCCCCTTCCCTACGAACTTCGCACAACCCTACAATGTCCCAGTGTAGCCTGCTCAGTTCCTCTTCCAGCTCGAATATCTTTTCGTCAGTCCTCATAGTGCGGATGTTGTGCGTTACCAGGGACAGTCGTCGTGGGGGTGGATAGCCGGATCTTTGCCGGAGATTCTTAGCACCCCTGACCCCGCTGATGTCCTGACCGCTACCATAGCCAGAGCACCGGGGGTCGCCGGAAACTCGGGGCCGTGGTTTATTTGTGCTCTACATGATGGGGGGGGGGGGGGGGGGGGTTAATGCCATAATCGCCACGCTTCGCAGGCGGGTTGGCGATCGCAGTCGAGTACACCAAATTTGAGGGACGCCGCTGCTCGTCCACCGGTGGTCTTGGACATAGTTTAAGGACATACCCGGGTACCGGACGTAGTTTAAGGCCATACCCGGGTCCATTTTTGAGCCTACCATTTTGAAATGATTACAGTACTATTTAAAATATACTAAGCGAACATTATAATCCTGTAAAAAAATAAGACCCTTTTCTGCGGCTGGTTTTGATTGTAAGACCATCGATTTTTGTGTGTTTATCACAGATATTTCCCGAGTTCTGGATGTTTTCTATGAATTTAAGTATTTATCTATGTCTATTTATTATATATATATATATCGTCGTGTAGTACCCACATCATAAGCCTTATTGAGCTTACCCATGGACCAGGTCGATTTGTGTAAGATTATTTAAGACCATTTTTTTAAAAACGGTTTGATTATTCTGAAAATACCAACATATTATTAATTCCTTAAATAAAATTATTTTAATGGCAAATACATATTTAGATATTAATATTTAAAGTCTTAAATTCTATGTCCTAAAGATTTGTATTAAGTCATAATTATTTTTGCATGTTTTTAAAGTGGGGCATTCCACTCATGCAATAGATTGTTATTAAATCAAATATAAACATTGAAAACATTGAAAAAATAATCAACCCAACAGGACTTGAACCTGCATCGATACGACTTGCCGGGGCTCGATCCCTTTACCAATTAAGCTATGGGTCAAGTTATGGGTTGATTATTTTTTCAATGTTTTCAATATTTGTATTTGATTTAACAACAATCTATTGTATGAGTGAAATGCCCCACTTTAAAAACATGCAAAAATAATTATGAGTTGATAGCAGCGCCCTCTATATTTCCGTTGTAATACTTGCGATAGTGTCGGCGGGAAGGGTATCTAACTCTAGTAGTTAGTACCTAGTGTAGCATGACACTACGTATCGTACGACATCTGTCGACTTTCTTTAGAACTTCTGAACTTCTGTGTCTAAGGCTAGGTCACGGTTGATATATAAAAAAAGCGTACATTGTGATTCACGGCATTACAGGTAGATGGCGCTTCTATCAGTCCGTATTTTGTAATACGTCTGGCAGTTATAAAATTGAGATAATACTCGCGCTCATTTTGAATGTGAATTTTTGAGGTATTCCAGATTGTCAAAAAGAAAAAAGTTGATTTTTGATTGAGTCTGTCAGAGCGCCGTGAGATTTTGGAAAGAAAAAGAGATAATCTGGATTTGGTCTGGGGTTTTTGCTATAATTTGCTTAGTTGCATCGTGGTGAAGTGCGATTTATTTCAAACATTATATAGCAAGTGCTATTAATACATTATTGGAGCAAAAATAAAACCAAAACCATTGCCGGGCAAAAAAGGCCATATAAATTATATAGCAAGTGCTATACACTGGAACCGCCTGATCCGGAAGGATTCCGGAAGGCGCTTGTGGATGCCGGGCCGGCGGGACGGTCTGCAGCTGCCGCGATTTCCGCGGGTTTCTTCGCCACATCATCGGAGAGTTAGAGTCCGCATCCAGCGGGCTCTCCAAGTGAGAAAAGGAGTTCAGCGAGCTATTGGGTCCGCCTAAATCAAAGCGGACACTTGCCCACGAACTCTTTTTAATTTAAAGCAACAGCTTTAGCCATCCTGCTTTCGAGAGTATCAAATTATTTACATTTTTGTTAAAAACGTTATATATCGGATTCCTTTTCTTTGTATCCAGTATTTTTGTGCCATAATAGTTTTTTTTGTTGTTTTGCTAAATTCCCCAAATTCCAATTGCTTCGTTTGACGGGCGTATAAAGACCTGGCTCTTTAATTTAGGCTACGTTCAGCCAGCGAATCATCTGTCACCATCCATATCACCCGCCTCATTAACCCATTATTTTCCTGCAGCCAAATTATTACTAGCCGAGTCTTTATTTTTACTTACCGGTTTTGCTAACTATTGAATGTGTAATGTCCTTGTTTAGGTACAGTTGTCTTCATTTTTAAGTGAAGTGCTAATATTAAATATTTTTAATTATTGTAATTTAATTACATTCTGGCCACTAGGGAGGTTGTTGAATGTGAAAGTGAAATAGGTACAGTTGTCTTCATTTTTAAGTGAAGTGCTAAATTTAAATATTTTTGATATTGTAATTTAATTGCATTCTGACCACTAGGGAACTTATTGAATGTGAAATACCCTTATTTAGATGCCGTTATTGTGATTTTTACGTGAAATGCTAAATTTTAAATAATTGATTATTTTTGCTAATATTAAATATTTTTACTTTGTCGTCAAAATTAAACGTGTTAATGCAATTAAGAAGTGTTTTACTGCACTAGATGTCGCTTACGGCTGCTGTAAAGCCGAAGTAGATCTAAATAAATGCAAAAAGATGATTGAAGGCATTGAAAATTTCCTCAACTTAGTAACTTGACCCATAGCCTAATTGGTAAAGCGATCGAGCCCCGGCAAGGCGTATTGATACAGGTTCAAGTCCTGTTGGGTTGATTATTTTTTCAATGTTTTCAATGTTTGTATTTGATTTAATAACAATGTATTGTATTAAGTCGTTATAGTATTTTATGCAACAGTTGTATAAGAGGGGTCAAAAAAGGTGAGTGGCGTGGGTAACAATTTGAGCCGTAGGCGCAGCCGGAGGCGAAAATTGTTAAGAAAAACGCCACGAATATTTTTTGACCTACTTATACGACGTTGCATACATTACTTTTTCTACGACTACACTTACTTTTACATAAAATGCGAAATTGAAAACTTCATGGATATCGCAGTTATTTTGTCGACATGATCAACAATCATTTAAGTTTTACCTTTTAAAACACTATTTTTCAAGAATTCTAACATTACTAACACAAATACTTCATTGTTCAATCAATCGTTATTTGATCAATTATTAAAGAGCTACAGAGATTAGTAAAAATACCTAGTAAGTGTTTTACTGCAAAATGGCGCCCGATAAGGTAAAGAATTCTGGATTTACTTTTAATAATTGTAATTAAATATTTTTTTTGGATTTGTGAGACGGTGACCGTAGACCGGTCGCGGTTCTATTAACCTTGATTTTGGTTTGTTTCAGCCTGCTGCCTCCTTACGTCCCATCACTAACCCGAATTCCGTCATATTAAAAAAATTGCTTTTATTTATGTTAAAAAAAAACGAATTTATCTGTTGCCCTTTACTTATGCCTTTTTCTCAATTACCCGTAACATATCCCGAATACCTTATTTCATAGTCTGAGTCCTGTAGTTAGAGCCCGTAGACATTAGGGAATTCGCAGGTAAGTCAGACATAGAATGTATGATTTGCGTTTTGTTATTTTTTTCAGAAACTGAACTTGTTTTTTTTGAATTCGAACTCTAACTTGGCATTTAGACTTCGAGTGTTATTTTATTTCTTTGACTTAAGCGCTTGGTTTAGACCACGGATATACTCGAACTTCGGATTTTATTTTTTAGGTAGATTAACTTTATTTTTTGTTTGAACTTGCAACGCAAGACAACATTCGACTTTTCGCCATGTCGCACTTAAGTAATGAAGGATCAATTGCTGAGACACCTCATGCGCACTCATCTTTAAACTCGTACGATCCGAGGATTTTAAATCCAATGGCAGACGATGAAGAACAGTTTTTTGATTCTGAACCACGACCCCAGGCGATGCATATGTCCGGACTTCCCCCGCCTTTTCCTTTCAAAGATTATTCACTTACGAAATGGAACTTGAACTTTTCCGGGGACACTTGTGTTCGCGAATTTTTCTTTCGAATCGAGGAAGAAGGTATGGCGCGTAACGTCAATCCTTCATATGTTGTCAGACGTTTCCATGAATTGTTGTCAGATAGTGCCTTGAAACATTTTAGGGCAATCAGATATCCGGGTCTTACTTACGCGGAATTAAAGTCTGAATTCGTTAAAACCTTCGACGTAGCCGATTTCGATTTCAAGCTTGAGAGCCAACTTCGCGCTTTATCACAGAAGGACAACCAGTCAGTGGTTGATTTTGTTATTCAGGCGCGCGATCTAAACGCAAAGCTTCGTACACCGGTTTCCGAAGACAACCTGTTTAACATTATTAAATATGGAATGAATCCTAGATATCATCCTTGTCTTGCAACTAACGTGGTTAGGGATATTGATGGTTTGTTAGAAGTCGCGAAAAATTTTGAAGCCTTTCAAGGTTCACGTCCAGCACGTTTGGCTATTGCACCGATTAGTGCTCAAGTTGTAGGTCAACCCAGTTCTATAGTGTGTATGAAGTGTGATGCAACTGGTCACAACTATCGTAATTGTCCTTACGTTTCAGGGGCAGTGTGCTTCAAGTGTAAGCGTGTTGGTGCAATCACACGCGATTGTCCTAGTTGTAATTCTGGTCCGTCAAAAAACGAATAAGTGGCGCACTGAGAGGTCCATCGGTGTCGCCCGTTTATATGAATAATTCCCCGGATAATAGACTTTTTATTGATGTTTTAGTTGCTGGCTCTTCGGTAAGAGCTCTTTTAGACTCTGGTGCTCAGGTTTCACTAATTGATATATCCCTCTTATCGGAGCTCGGTATAACATATCACGAGGATATCCGGCCTTATGTTGTCTCCGCCGACAATTCTCCTATTGAAATTCTAGGCGGTTTGGACGTCCCCATTCTTTTTAGTGGCATTCGCGTTCTGCACCCCAGTCTAGTAAGCAGTAATCTTCCTACTGCATTTATTTTAGGAATTGAGTTTTGGAATGCTGTTGGTCTCATTGACATTTTAAAGAAGGCATTCCGTGATGGTTTGTCAGGTAAGCTTTACGTCGCTTCACATCATGTTCCTGTCGCAGTCCCACGAGTCATAGGTGAGGTTCGCTATGTCCACCCCCGTACGGTGCTTGCACCACTGCAGGAATCAAAACTCCAATGTGTTATTGACGAGTTTGAGGAGATTTCTTCTGATAAAGCTGGATTAGGTTGTACTTCGTGGCTTTCGCATAAGATTGAGACTGTTGGTTCGCCCATCCGTCAACGTTACTATCCCTTATCTTCAGTCAAACTCAAGATTCTCAACGAAGAGATCGACAAGATGTTAGAGTCAAGCGTTATTCGTCCCTCACGATCACCCTGGGCTTCCCCAGTGGTGATGGTTACCAAGAAAGATGGTAGTGTCAGGTTTTGCGTGGACAGTAGGAAGTTGAACAGCGTTACCATCAGGGATTCATACCCTCTCCCGCGCGTCCATGACATCCTTGATAACCTACGAGGTGCCAAATATCTAACTTCATTGGATTTTAGGAGCGCCTTTTGGCAAATCCCCTTAGCTGATAAGGCCAGTTGTGAGAAAACGGCCTTTATTGTACCCCAAAGGGGCCTCTTTGAATTCGTTCGTCTCCCTTTTGGTTTAACCAACGCTGCGTCCGAGATGCAGAGGCTTACTGACATGATTGTCAATTTTGAATATACCCCTGAGTCTGAGGATTTTATCTTCGGCTATGTTGATGATTTGATTTTGGTGTCTCGTGATTTTGACAGTCATATGCGGCTTATTCGTAAGGTTCGTGATAGGTTGAAAGAAGCTGGTCTTACGGTTAATTTAGATAAGTGCGAGTTTTGTAAGTCTGAATTGAAGTATCTCGGCTACATCGTCAATGAGCGTGGTCTTCAAACTGATCTAAAGAAATTAGAAGCTATTAGGGATTACCCTACCCCTTCTTTTGCCAAGTCTCTACGTGCTTTCATTGGTATGTGTTCGTATTATCGCCGTTTCGTGGATGGTTTTTCTTCGATTATTGCTCCTCTGACGGCACTTATCGGTAAGAGAAAGGGACGTGATCCCATCGATTGGAACGATAGTGCTAGTGAAGCTTTTTCTAATTCATAATTCATAATTTATTGCATAATAATCATGTGGTACAACAGGTATTATATTAAAATAGGATCACACATGAACCCTGTTAGGGCACAGCAAGTATTTCTTAGAACTAAACTATAACTAGAAGATGCAGGTACATATTACATAAATGAAAAACATTCAAAAATATATTAAAGAAAATGCTTATTGAAAAAAGTTATTATACAGTAGACGAATTTTTTAAGGATAATGAAATCAATGATTTCTAAAAAAAAAAATTTTCATATTAGGTATATATTTTCGAGATTTATTAAGATTACATAAATTAAAATAACGCATTTTGATTCTTATGTTCGAGGCATAAAATTAAAAACTAATATTTTTTATTTTATACGTGTTATATTAGTATTGGAACAAATTAAATTATTTTTAGAAAATATTAACAGAGTTTACTTTTATATATTTATTTCAGATCAACAATTATTAATTATAAGTATTATACGCATATTTAATCTAAATTATCATTATACATCATTTTATTTGGGCAAAGAGTCATCATTCAGGTACTCGTCTATGGAATAATAACATTTTTTGAGGAGCAAATTTTTTAGTTCCCTTTTGAACACGTTGTCCTCGATTTCATTAATTATTTTTTCGGGTAGTTTGTTTGCTACAAGTATGCATCGGTAGTAAGGGCCTTTTTTAAACATTACTAATTTAGTTGGTGGTAGTTGTATTTCAATTTTATCATTTTGTCTTCTTTTCGAGTTAACAAATTTTATAGTGAATAGATGCGAATTGTTCCTAACAAAGAGTGTCGCTTCCATAATGTATATAGAGGGCAACGTGAGAATATTTAATGCAACGAAGTGCGGCCGGCAACTATCTGGGATCTGCGTGTTGGTAAGTATGCGAATACATTTCTTCTGCATCAGAAATAGTTGATGGGCATCAGTGCTGGCCCCCCACAGAATCACACCGTACTGTAGCCTTGCGTGCGCAAACGCAAAGTAAGCTGACTGGTTTCCAGGTTAGTGTTGACCTTGAGCACACTTAACGCGTATATAAAGCTCGATAACTTTGATTTTATATTTTGAATATGTGATTTCCAGTTTAAACTTGTATCTATTTTAATTCCTAATAGTTTAAATTCGTTTACTTCCTCTATATCTTCGTTTTTTATTTGTAATGACATTTCCAGTGATTTTTTTTGAATAGGCCTAAATTGAATTATTTTAGTTTTTTTTAAATTTATTTCAAGATTGTGATCTGAGAGCCACTCCGTTATGGTTTCTGTAATATGCGGGAGGTGCTCGTTACACTCTGTACTATCCGCACAATTCTAAATTGAAGGATGCCTTGATGAGCGCTCCGTTGATGGCTTGCCCGGATTTTTCGAAACCTTTTATCCTTCAATGTGACGCTAGCCAGGTTGGCTTAGGCTCGGTCCTGGCTCAAGAGTTTGACGGCGTTGAACATCCAATTGCTTATTATTCTCGTTTATTCACTAAAGCTGAACGTGGATACGGGACAACCGAACATGAGCTTCTCGCCGTTGTTGATTCCATAAAGCATTTCCGCGGATATCTCGATGGAATGAGGTTTAAGATCATTACTGACCATATTGCTCTTAAATGGTTGATCACCCTTGATAATCCTACCGGGCGCTTGGCTCGTTGGGCAACTTTGATTTCCCAATATAACTTTGAGATTGAACATAAAAAAGGTGTCCTTAATGTTGTTCCAGACGCCTTGTCCCGCGCTCAAGTTGGGCTTATCTCATTCGCGCGTGGCATGGATCCTTCTGGAGATCCTTGGTATGAACGAATTTACCAGGGAGTTTTGGACAATCCTCAAATGTTTACTGCATTTGCTCTTCGGGATGGTGTCTTAATGCGCAGGGTATCTATCGAAAACCCTTTAGCACCTAATCCATGGCGTATAGTTCTTCCTGCTTCAAGGACTAGAGAGGCGGTTGCTGAAATTCATAATGGATTTCCCAACGTTCATCCTGGTGTTATGAAAACGTATTTAAAAGCTCGTGACTTATACTATTGGCCGAATATGTACCGTGATGTTACAAGGTTCCTTTCCGAATGTCAGATTTGCAAGTCTTATAAAATTGCAAATTCACAACCTCGTGGACTTCGCTTATTTCCTCGTCGTGTTGCGGCTCCAATGGATCTTCTTTCCATTGACTTAATTGGTCCTTTACCGGTTAGCCGCAATGGGTGTCGTTATATTTTGACTTTGGTTGACGTTTTTACCAAATTTGTTTGGTTGGTCCCTTTGAAGTTGGTGAATGCGAGGTCAATATCGATGGCATTAGAGTCGGAGGTTATTTTGCGGTACGGTGTTCCTACTAACATTCTCTGTGACAACGCTACAGTTTTTCATAGTCGTCAATTTCTGGATTTCCTGGCGAGCTATAATATTCCAGGTCCGTGTTATACCCCATATTATTCGCCACAAGCGAATGTTGTGGAGAGATATAACCAGGTCGTGATTACTACTTTGAGCATTTTAGTTGAAAATGACCAACGCAGTTGGTCGGGTCATTTACATCGGGTCGCTCTTTATTTAAACTCTTGTATAAATTTGGCTACTGCTTATACACCGAATTTTTTGATGTACGGCCGCGAGTTGTCAATGATTCGTGAACGTGTTGAGAATCAGGTCGTGGACCAAGATGTGGGACTCAGCCGGATGGAACGCGCTTCGAATCTTCAGACGCTTCGTGAGGTGTACGATAAAGTTTCTGATTCGATGGCTTTAGCCTTTCATCGTAACGCCGCCAAGTTCAACACGAACCGTTCTTCGCCAAGAATCGTTGGTGACCAAATCGTTTGGCGCCGGAATTTCCAGCGTGGATCCGCTGATCCTTTTCGAGGCGGTAAATTCGCTCCACGTTTCGTTCGGTGCCGTGTGGTTAGACGGGTGTCTCCACAGGTATATGTACTGGCTGATACCGATTCCGAGCACGTCGGTGTCTATCATATTAAAGATATCTTGAAATAGTTTCTTCTTTCGGCCCGTTCAGTATTCTCAAAATTCTAAAATGCGCTTTAGTCCGCCATTCCCTTATCGGTAATCCTTGCTTGATTCGTTTCTTATCGTTTTTTGTTTTCGTTTGATCGTTTCCTTGCTCCTTTTTCCAGGTTTGACTTTTTTTTTACCGTTGGTGCTTAAGGCTTCGTTTATCTTTCCCGGTCTATGATAGCCTGGTTGTATAATTTGATGACTCGATGTGAGGGATTAAGATCTGTGGCCAGGTGCAGTTTCTGTCCTATCCCGGCCGTCACGTCTTGGACCGCGTGACGCGTTGGTTGGCGTTTTGTCATCTTCTTAATCTATTAGATTAGTCTTTAGGGGTAATGTTAATAACTGGTTGGTTTTGTTTTTTTTGTAATTCGTTTAGGGTTCTCTTGTTGTACCTTTTTTAGCCTTAGAATTAAGTTGTGTTTTTTTGTTGCTTGGGGTTAGTTTTCTTGTGTTTTCTTGTGTTGTTGTTTGTTTGTTTCTTTGTTTGGTAGGGAGATGCTGTAGCATGACGCTACGTATCGTACGACATCTGTCGACTTTCTTTAGAACTTCTGAACTTCTGTGTCTAAGGCTAGGTCACGGTTGATATATAAAAAAAGCGTACATTGTGATTCACGGCATTACAGGTAGATGGCGCTTCTATCAGTCCGTATTTTGTAATACGTCTGGCAGTTATAAAATTGAGATAATACTCGCGCTAATTTTGAATGTGAATTTTTGAGGTATTCCAGATTGTCAAAAAGAAAAAAGTTGATTTTTGATTGAGTCTGTCAGAGCGCCGTGAGATTTTGGAAAGAAAAAGAGATAATCTGGATTTGGTCTGGGGTTTTTGCTATAATTTGCTTAGTTGCATCGTGGTGAAGTGCGATTTATTTCAAACATTATATAGCAAGTGCTATTAATACATTATTGGAGCAAAAATAAAACCAAAACCATTGCCGGGCAAAAAAGGCCATATAAATTATATAGCAAGTGCTATACACTGGAACCGCCTGATCCGGAAGGATTCCGGAAGGCGCTTGTGGATGCCGGGCCGGCGGGACGGTCTGCAGCTGCCGCGATTTCCGCGGGTTTCTTCGCCACATCATCGGAGAGTTAGAGTCCGCATCCAGCGGGCTCTCCAAGTGAGAAAAGGAGTTCAGCGAGCTATTGGGTCCGCCTAAATCAAAGCGGACACTTGCCCACGAACTCTTTTTAATTTAAAGCAACAGCTTTAGCCATCCTGCTTTCGAGAGTATCAAATTATTTACATTTTTGTTAAAAACGTTATAAATCGGATTCCTTTTCTTTGTATCCAGTATTTTTGTGCCATAATAGTTTTTTTTGTTGTTTTGCTAAATTCCCCAAAGTCCAATTGCCTCGTTTGACGGGCGTATAAAGACCTGGCTCTTTAATTTAGGCTACGTTCAGCCAGCGAATCATCTGTCACTATCCATATCACCCGCCTCATTAACCCATTATTTTCCTGCAGCCAAATTATTACTAGCCGAGTCTTTATTTTTACTTACCGGTTTTGCTAACTATTG
The DNA here is from genome assembly GCA_947086415.1 of Pammene aurita. Classification (NCBI taxonomy): domain Eukaryota; kingdom Metazoa; phylum Arthropoda; class Insecta; order Lepidoptera; family Tortricidae; genus Pammene; species Pammene aurita. The sequence goes on from OX352308.1 coordinate 16,582,401, forward strand.
AATGTGTAATGTCCTTGTTTAGGTACAGTTGTCTTCATTTTTAAGTGAAGTGCTAATATTAAATATTTTTAATTATTGTAATTTAATTACATTCTGGCCACTAGGGAGGTTGTTGAATGTGAAAGTGAAATAGGTACAGTTGTCTTCATTTTTAAGTGAAGTGCTAAATTTAAATATTTTTGTTATTGTAATTTAATTGCATTCTGACCACTAGGGAACTTATTGAATGTGAAATACCGTTATTTAGATGCCGTTATTGTGATTTTTACGTGAAATGCTAAATTTTAAATAATTGATTATTTTTGCTAATATTAAATATTTTTACTTTGTCGTCAAAATTAAACGTGTTAATGCAATTAAGAAGTGTTTTACTGCACTAGATGTCGCTTACGGCTGCTGTAAAGCCGAAGGAGATCTAAATAAATGCAAAAAGATGATTGAAGGCATTGAAAATTTCCTCAACTTAGTAACTTGACCCATAGCCTAATTGGTAAAGCGATCGAGCCCCGGCAAGGCGTATTGATACAGGTTCAAGTCCTGTTGGGTTGATTATTTTTTCAATGTTTTCAATGTTTGTATTTGATTTAATAACAATGTATTGTATTAAGTCGTTATAGTATTTTATGCAACAGTTGTATAAGAGGGGTCAAAAAAGGTGAGTGGCGTGGGTAACAATTTGAGCCGTAGGCGCAGCCGGAGGCGAAAATTGTTAAGAAAAACGCCACGAATATTTTTTGACCTACTTATACGACGTTGCATACATTACTTTTTCTACGACTACACTTACTTTTACATAAAATGCGAAATTGAAAACTTCATGGATATCGCAGTTATTTTGTCGACATGATCAACAATCATTTAAGTTTTACCTTTTAAAACACTATTTTTCAAGAATTCTAACATTACTAACACAAATACTTCATTGTTCATTCAATCGTTATTTGATCAATTATTAAAGAGCTACAGAGATTAGTAAAAATACCTAAATTACTTTCAAAGTTTGCAATTTGCCCCTACGAACGAACGGGAAACGTAAAAAACTACAAAATAGGGCTGTGGTTCTTTTCATTTTTTCATTTTTAAAGTTATTTTTTCTAAAAACGCTGCGTTTATTTAGGTTTCTTAGGTTGTCAGTAATTTATTTTATATTAATAGTCGTGTTGGCACGCGATTACGCAATACTATTTTGGCGCTTTTATAGAACAAGTGTTATTTTGGGGAATAGACTTGATAGATTTTTCATCGAGTATATTATCTATGTTCTTATAAAGGTGTTAACGAATGTATAAATGACAGATAAAAGTACAGGAGTAGAAAAAATTTATAAAATGGTCGTAAAAGTATTGCGGTAGTGGGAGTCCTACAGCATACATATTTCACTTTATTTTAAGCTGTATTGCACAAAATACTTCCTACTGGGTAAAACAAATATGCGTCTAAGGTGGTTTAAGTGCTTTATGTTTTTGCACTGTTTTTCACCTGGATGCCATGTTGTGGTAAGCTTATTTAATACGTGGCTATCTGGCTATGTTATGCTGCTACTATAGTGCTTAATCGAGTCACTGATACAATCGATCATTAAGGTTTGCTCCCCTTTTTTTACTTAGGCTAAATTTTAAAACTAGGGCCGGGTATAGGTGGGAGAATTTTCAAATTCTGTCAAAATACCCTGATTCACACACAACCAGACTTCACGCACACTACCACACTTTTGGGGGACAGGTCGTTAACCGCATATACTTTTTTGCAGGTTGCCATTATTAGTTTCATACTAATCACACCTCCTTTGAGAAATTTAAACTGTAATGTTTTCCTTTGTAAGAAGACAGAGAAATAACATATTTTAAATTGCTTTCCTTGTCTATCCTGTTTATGTCACATGATGTATTATGTTTGATTATAACTTTTATAATTTATAAAAGATTAAATTATTTTTGAAATGAGTTATCATCGAGATACGTGTTTTGGAAAGTTAGCTAGCCGAACAAACCGCGAAGCACTTCGTTCGTCGAATCGACTATTTGCATCACTCTCTTTCGAATATGCAAGAGCGATGGAAACGGACATAACGAAATGTTGATATTCGAAATTCGCGGTTGGCCTGTTGTAGACTAGAAGTCGCTTATTTATATAGGTAGAAGTGAAAAAAAATATGTCTGAATAACTTCTTAAGAGTTGTTTCGATGGATTGTAGTATATATATACATACACACGTGTATATATATATATATATACACACGTGTATATATATATATATATACTCGTACCTACCTAATCTACATAGGCTGCTATTTATATATCCGGAAACCGGGATTACAATCTTCTTAAATAGCATATTTGACCTCCATGGTAAAATTTGAACTTTTTTAAGTACTGGCCGGTATATTTTTTCTTTCTTATTAACGCTCGTGTTTTGTTTTTGACGGGTTTTAAATGTCATCTCGCAGCAAGAATGGAACTCACTCGTGAAAATATTCGTGCTATGATTTATTATGATTTTCGGCGTGGTTTAACGCAACAACAGTGCATAGATCAACTAACTTCAACTTTTGGTGATGAAGCCCCATCTAAAACTACTGTGTATCACTGGTTTAGTGAATTCAATCGTGGACGTAGTATGCTTACGGACGAAGTTAAGGCAGGTCGCCCGAAATCGGTCGTTGTACAACAAAATATCGAGGCTGTGCGAAAACTTATAATGGACGACCGACATGTTACGTACCGCGAGATAGAGGCGACTCTGGGTATTTCTATGACCAGCATTAATAGCATATTACATAATTATTTGGCTGTAAAAAAAATTTGTTCGGGTTGGATACCCCACAACTTAACAAAAGAGCAAAAAGATGCTCGCGTCGAATGGTGCAATAAAATGTTAAAAAAATATAACCGTGGTGACTCAAAAGCCGTTTATAACATCTATACAGGTGACGAATCCTGGATCTATGCATACGATCCCGAAACGAAGCAACAATCAACGGTATGGGTGTTTCAAAATGAGCCGAACCCTACGAAAGTTACTCGTGCAAAAAGTACATTGAAACAAATGGTGGCCTGCTTCTTCGGTATTAATGGCCATGTAGCTACAGTGCCACTAGAAAACCGTAGAACGGTTAATTCAGAGTGGTACACGACCATTTGCTTAACGGAAGTATTTGAACAAATTCGTAAAACTAACCAGCGACGAAGAATCATTCTTCATCATGACAATGCCAGCTGTCATACGTCACGCGAAACAACTCTATTTTTGGAGGGTCAAAATGTGGAATTAACGGGTCATCCGCCGTACAGCCCTGACTTGGCACCCAACGATTTTTATTTATTTCCAAATATAAAGAATAAATTACGCGGTCAACGATTTTCGACCGCTGAAGATGCTGTCGACGCATTCAAACAACACGTTATGGAGGTACCTCAGGCGGAGTGGCAGAAGTGCTTTAAAAATTGGTTCACGCGAATGCAAAAGTGCATAGATCATCAAGGGGAATACTTTGAAAAACAATAAAACCATTTTCAGCCGTGTACGTTTGTTTGTTTTTTTGTTTCCGGATATATAAGTAGCAACCATCGTACAATCCATTTCGTTACGTCCGTTCTGTCAATTACCCGAGCAAATAAATCTAAATGTTATCCTATTAATAAATAAATTAATGTTATTTACTAATTAAGTTTCGCATACTTTCGTGTGAATTTTGTTTTTGTACTGGAGCCGGCCATACTATGAATTTATCGAAATTCCTACCCGTTGGCTTCCATTTAGCTTTGTAAAGGATATCTTGGAGATCAAGAAAACATAAATCTTAAAGGTCCTAAATGGTCGCTAGTACCTACTAGCATACCTATGTGCGTGAATCAACTATTAGGACACTTATTATCTTTAACGATAGGAAAACTTAGCAGATGACTTTAGGATGATACTAATTATGAAGCGTTATAATAAGACTTCCAAAACAAAACCTGGGGCAACGTGCTTTGCTAGGTTACGACACAAAAATAAAAAATATATATTTTGGTAAACTTGTACATTGAACTTGTAAATTTACAATGTTTTGTAATAATTAATAACAATGTATTGTATTAAGTCGTTAAATTGATAAAATGGTCGTAAAAGTATTGCGGTAGTGGGAGTCCTACAGCACATTTTACTTTATTTTAAGCTGTATTGCACAAAATACTTCCTACTGGGTAAAACAAATATGCGTCTAAGGTGGTTTAAGTGCTTTATGTAACTTAAAATTTACAACATATCTATTAGTCGCAGGTGTAGCTATAAAAATACGGCTTTTCGTGAACAAGAGATTTCCTTCAGCATGATTATTCGTTTGGACCCAAGGGTGGATTTGAGAAGTGAAGCCACCAAGATTTTTGATGTAAAATCTTAGGGGGGGTGGGGGGGGGGGGGGGGGCTCTCAACTATATCTTGATATCTACATCAGTGAAGCTACTAGGCCAAGTTTGGTTTCGTTTTCGTATAAATCAGGGATGCCCAATTCATTTATGGTATAATTTTGACAGCATTCCGAAGCAAAAACATGTAAAATAAAAAAAAATACTTATTTTGAAATTCCCTATTTCACAAGGAAAACATCCATAACTTATAAATAATTATGAATCTTGAAAAAATAAAAGCAAATCCTAAGCGCCTACCGGGTGTTTAATTTGCTATTTGAAGTGCACCATACCGTGTGGCAAATATTTGGAGCGGTAGGTAGGCTTAAAGATAAATTACATAATGTAATTTTAGTGTATTTTCAAATTGACGCAATATATCAACTTTAAGAAAAGTATTTTTTTTTTCAAAACGAATGGATTGTGTACAATTCGGCTTAGTTCATGTTTATTAAGTAAACAATCAAGCCAACGTTAAATACAAATACAAATACAAAATTATTTATTTGCATGAATACGGTACAATAAAATGTACAAGTTCAATGTACAAGTTTACCAAAAAATATATATATATTTTTTATTTTTGTGTCGTAACCTAGCAAAGCACGTTGCCCCCGGTTTTGTTTTGGAAGGTTTTGTATTATAACGCTTCATAATTAGTATCATCCTAAAGTCATCTGCTAAGTTTTCCTATCGTAAAAGATAATAAGTGTCCTAAAAGTTGATTCACGCACATACCTACTAGCGACCATTTAGGACCTTTAAGATTTATGTTTTCTTGATCTCCAAGATATCCTCTACAAAGCTAAATGGAAGCCAACGGGTAGGAATTTTGATAAATTTATAGTATGGCCGGCTCCAGTACATAAACAAAATTCACACGAAAGTATGCGAAACTTAATTAGTAAATAACATTAATTTATTTATTAATAGGATAACATTTAGATTTATTTGCACGGGTAATTGACAGGTAGATATATATATATATATATATATATATATATATATACTCGTACCTACTGTAGCATGCCGAAAGAACGCCAGCTACATCTCGCGGCGTCCCTTCGTACTATCCGCGCTATTAATTTTGTTTACCGGCCAAATTGCGCGAGTTAGGGTAGATTAGATCGTGGTTCGTCTACTTATAGTTAGGTGGCGCCGATATCAAAATATGATGTGTCCTTTTTTATTTTGAAAGAAGCTGACGACTGAGAAAAGAGGATATTCGCATGAATTTTAAATTCAATCTTTGTAGGAGTTTGGAATAGTTTTTGTTTTAGTCGAGAAGACAGATAGATTGTGAACCTCGAGCTGTGCAGTTGTCAGAATCCATTTTGACATCCCTTTTTCCTATTTGAATCTGAGTTTGATTATTTGTTGGGTGTGATTGGAATTAGTATTTTTTTGATATCCAACGCCAAGTGCGTTCGTGTACCGCGTCGGAGGGGCGCAAGCGTTTGCGGCCGAAACTGCGATACTGTCCAACGCAGATTTTGGAAACCGGCGTATCGTCTTGGAATACGGCCGCCAGTCGCTTCTAAAGAACTCGAGCCCGCATTGCGCGTGGCTCACCAGGTGAAACCGGCGTATCGCCTTGGAATACGGCCGCCAGTCGCCTCTAAAGAACTCGAGCCCGTATTACGCGTGGCTCACCAGGTGAAACCGGAGTGTCGCCCTGGAATACGGCCGCCAGTCGCCTCTAAAGGACTCGAGCCCCCATTGCGCGTGGCTCACCAGGTGAAAGCGGCGTGTCGCTCCGTGAAGTGTTCTAGAGTTTAATTGGGGACTTCGTATTTTATTTGCCGTGCTTTAGTTCTATATTGTTGTTACCATTCTTACATATCTGCGATCCGCATTTTTATATTAAGCCTAAATCCCCAAAATTCTAATTGCCTCATTTGACGGGCGTACAAAGACCTGGCTCTTGAAGTTAGGCTACTCTCATCCAGCGAATCATCCGTCACCATCCATATCACTCGTCTCATTAATCCATTACTTTCCCCGCAGCCAAATTACCAGCCGAGTCTTTATTTGTACTTACTAGTTTTGCTAGTACTCCCTCGTTTTATTTTCCTTTCGTGCGGAAAGTAGACGTCTACGATACTAAGGTAATTATTGAATGTTAAATATCTTTATATCTATATCATTATCGTCATTTTTATGTGAAGTGCTAATTTTAAATAATCTGATTATTGTAATTTAATTACATTCTATCCGGCTCGAAGGACCAAATTGCTAATTTTAAATAATTTACTTAATCTGCAAAATTAAACGTGTTAATGCAAATTACGAAATGTTTTACTGCAAATTGGCGCCCGAATTAAGGTAAAGAACTCAGGATTTCCTTTTAATAATTGTAAGTAAATATTTTTTTTTGGATTTGTGAGACGGTGACCGTAGACCGGTCGCGGTTCTATTAACCTTAATTTTGGTTTGTTTCAGCCTGCTGCCTCCTTACATCCCATCTTTAACCCGAATTCCTTCATATTGAAATATTGCTTTTAATTTATGTTAAAAAAAAAATGAATTTATCTGTTGACCTTTACTTATGCCTTTTTCTCAATTACCCGTAACATATCCCGAATACCTAATTTCATAGTTTGAGTCCTGTAGTTATAGAGCCCGTAGACGTTAGCGAATTCGCAGGTAAGTCAGACATAGAATGTATGATTTGCGTTTTGTTTTTTTTTTCAGAAACTGAACTTGTTTTTTTTTTGAATTCGAACTCTAACTTAGCATTTAGACTTCGAGTTTTATTTTATTTCTTTGGCTTAAGCGCTTGGTTTAGACCACTGACATACTCGAACTTCGGATTTTAATTTTGAGGTCGATTAACTTTATTTTTTGTTTGAACTTGTAACGCAACACAACATTCGACTTTTCGCCATGTCGCACTTAAGTAATGAAGGATAAATTGCTGAGACGCCTCATGCACACTCGTCTTTAAACTCGCACGATCCGAGTATTTAAGATCTAATGGCAAACGATGAAGAACAGTTTTTTGATTCTGAACTACGACCCCAGGCGATGCATATGTCCGGACTTCCCCCGCCTTTTCCTTTCAAAGATTATTCACTTACGAAATGGAACTTGAACTTTTCCGGGGACACTTGTGTTCGCGAATTTTTCTTTCGAATCGAGGAAGAAGGTATGGCGCGTAACGTCAATCCTTCATATGTTGTCAGACGTTTCCATGAATTGTTGTCAGATAGTGCCTTGAAACATTTTAGGGCAATCAGATATCCGGGTCTTACTTACGCGGAATTAAAGTCTGAATTCGTTAAAACCTTCGACGTAGCCGATTTCGAGTTCAAGCTCGAGAGCCAACTTCGCGCTTTATCACAGAAGGACAACCAGTCAGTGTTGATTTTGTTATTCAGGCGCGCGATCTAAACGCAAAGCTTCGTACACCGGTTTCCGAAGACAACCTATTTAACATTATTAAATATGGAATGAATCCTATATATCATCCTTGTCTTGCAACTAACGTGGTTAGGGATATTGATGGTTTGTTAGAAGTCGCGAAAAATTTTGAAGCCTTTCAAGGTTCAAGCCCAGCACGTTTGGCTATTGCACCGATTAGTGCTCAAGTTGTAGGTCAACCCAGTTCTATAGTGTGTATGAAGTGTGATGCAACTGGTCACAACTATCGTAATTGTCCTTACGTTTCAGGGGCAGTGTGCTTCAAGTGTAAGCGTGTTGGTGCAATCACCCGCGATTGTCCTAGTTGTAATTCTAGTCCGTCATAAAATGAATTGGTGGCGCACTGAGAGGTCCATCGGTGTCGCCCGTTTATATTAATAATTCCCCGGATAATAGACTTTTTATTGATGCTTTAGTTGCTGGCTCTTCGGTAAGAGCTCTTTTGGACTCTGGTGCTCAGGTTTCACTAATTGATATATCCCTCCTATTGGAGCTCGGTATAACATATCACGAGGATATCCGGCCTTATGTTGTCTCCGCCGACAATTCTCCTATTGAAATTTTAGGCGGTTTGGACGTCCCCATTCTTTTTAGTGGCATTAGCGTTCTGCACCCCTGTCTAGTGAGCAGTAATCTTCCTACTGCATTTATTTTAGGAATTGAGTTTTGGAATGCTGTTGGTCTCATTGACATTTTAAAGAAGGCATTCCGTGATGGTTTGTCAGGTAAGCTTTACGTCGCTTCACATCATGTTCCTGTCGCAGTCCCACGAGTCATAGGTGAGGTTCGCTATGTCCACCCTCGTACGGTGCTTGCACCACTTCAGGAATCAAAACTCCAATCTGTTATTAACGAGTTCGAGGAGATTTCTTCTGATAAAGCTGGATTAGGTTGTACTTCGTGGCTTTCGCATAAGATTGAGACTGTTGGTTCGCCCATCCGCCAACGTTACTATCTCTTATTTTCAGTCAAGCTCAAGATTCTCAACGAAGAGATCGACAAGATGTTAGAGTCAGGCGTCATTCGTCCCTCACGATCACCCTGGGCTTCCCCAGTGGTGATGGTTACCAGGAAAGATGGTAGTGTCAGGTTTTGCGTGGACAGTAGGAAGTTGAACAGCGTTACAATCAGGGATTCATACCCTCTCCCGCGCGTCCAGGACATCCTTGATAACTTACGAGGTGCCAAATATCTAACTTCATTGGATTTTAGGAGCGCCTTTTGCAAATCCCCTTAGCTGATAAGGCCAGTTGTGAGAAGACGGCTTTTATTGTACCCCAAAGGGGCCTCTTTGAATTCGTTCGTCTCCCTTTTGGTTTAACCAACGCTGCGTCCGAGATGCAGAGGCTTACTGACATGATTGTCAATTTTGAATATACCCCTGAGTCTGAGGATTTTATCTTCGGCTATGTTGATGATTTGATTTTGGTGTCTCGTGATTTTGACAGTCATATGCGGCTTATTCGTAAGGTTCGTGATAGGTTGAAGGAAGCTGGTCTTACTTTGCTGGCTTGGTCTTTAGATAAGTGCGAGTTTTGTAAGTCTGAATTGAAGTATCTCGGCTACATCGTCAATGAGCGTGGTCTTCAAACTGATCCGAAGAAATTAGAAGCTATTAGGGATTACCCTACCCCTTCTTCTGCCAAGTCTCTACGTGCTTTCATTGGTATATATGTGTTCGTATTATCGCCGTTTCGTGGATGGTTTTTCTTCGATTATTGCTCCTCTGACGGCACTTATCGGTAAGAGAAAGGGACGTGATCCCATCGATTAGAACGATAGTGCCAGTGAAGCTTTTTCTAAATTGAAGTATGCCTTGATGAGCGCCCCGTTGATGGCTTGCCCGGATTTTTCGAAGCCTTTTATCCTTCAATGTGACGCTAGCCAGGTTGGCTTAGGCTCGGTCCTGGCTCAAGAGTTTGACGGCGTTGAACATCCAATTGCTTATTATTCTCGTTTATTCACTAAAGCTGAACGTGGATACGGGACAACCGAACATGAGCTTTCGTTGACTCCATAAAGCATTTCCGCAGGTATCTCGATGGAATGAGGTTTAAGATCATTACTGATCATATTGCTCTTAAATGGTCACCCTTGATAATACTATCGGGCGCTTGGCTCGTTGGGCAACTTTGATTTCCCAATATAACTTTGAGATTGAATATAAAAAAGGGGTCCTTAATGTTGTTCCTGACGCCTTGTCCCGCGCTCAGGTTGGGCTTATCTCATTCGCGCGTGGCGTGGCTCCTTCTGGAGATCCATTGTATGAACGTATTTACCAGGGAGTTTTAGACAATCCCCAAATGTTTACTGCATTTGCTCTTCGGGATGGTTCCTAATGCGCAGAGTAGCTATTGAAAACCCTTTAGCACCTAATCCATGGCGTATAGTTCTTCCTGCTTCAAGGACTAGGGAGGCGGTTGCTGAAATTTATAATGGATTTCCCAACGTTCATCCTGGTGTTATAAAAACGTATTTAAAAGCTCGTGACTTATACTACTGGCCGAATATGTACCGTGATGTTACAAGGTTCCTTTCCGAATGTCAGATTTGCAAGTCTTATAAAATTGCAACTTCACAACCTCGTGGACTTCGCTTATTTCCTCGTCGTGTTGCGGCTCCAATGGATCTTCTTTCCATTGACTTAATTGGTCCTTTACCGGTTAGCCGTAATGGTTGTCGTTATATTTTGACTTTGGTTGACGTTTTTACCAAATTTGTTTGGTTGGTCCCTTTAAAGTTGGTAAATCTGAGGTCAATATCGATGGCGTTAGAGTCGGAGGTTATTTTGCGGTACGGTGTTCCTACTAACATTCTCTGTGACAACGCTACGGTTTTTCATAGTCTTCAATTTCTGGATTTCTTGACGAGTTATGATATTCCGGGTCCGTGTTATACCCCATATTATTCGCCACAAGCGAATGTTGTGGAGAGATATAACCAAGTTGTGATCACTACGTTGAGCATTCTAGTTGAAAATGACCAGCGGAATTGGTCAGGTCATTTACATCGGGTCGCTCTTTATTTAAACTCTTGTATAAATCTGGCTACTGCTTATACACCGAACTTTTTGATGTACGGCCGCGAGTTGCCAATGATTCGTGAGCGTGTTGAGAATCAGGTTGGGGACCAAGATGTGGGACTCAGCCGGATGGAACGCGCTTCGGATCTTCAGACGCTTCGTGAGGTGTACGATAAGGTGTCGGATTCAATGGCTTTGGCTTTTCATCGTAACGCCGCCAAGTTCAACAAGAACCGTACTGCGCCCAGGATCGTTGGCGATCAAATCGTTTGGCGCAGGAATTTCCAGCGTGGCTCTACTGACCCTCTTCGGGGCGGAAAATTCGCCCCACGTTTTGTTCGGTGCCGTGTTGTTAGACGAGTATCTCCACAGGTATACATACTGGCTGATTCCGATTCCGAGCACATCGGCACTTATCATATTAAAGATATTCTCAAATAATTTCCTTTTGTTTGAGCATTTCCTTGCTCCTTTTTCCATGATCCCATCCCAGCCGTCATGTCTTGGACCGCGTGATGCGTTGGTTTGTTGTGTGTCATTTTGTTTGTTTGTTGGTTTGTTTTATTGTTTGTTTCTTGGTTTGGTAGGGAGATGCTGTAGCATGCCGAAAGAACGCCAGCTACATCTCGCGGCGTCCCTTCGGACTATCCGCGCTATTAATTTTGTTTACCGGCCAAATTGCGCGAGTTAGGGAAGATTAGATCGTGGTTCGTCTACTTATAGTTACGTGGCGCCGATATCAAAATATGATGTGTCCTTTTTTTATTTTGAAAGAAGCTGACGACTGAGAAAAGAGGATATTCGCATCAATTTTAAATTCAAACTTTGTAGGAGTTTGGAATAGTTTTTGTTTTAGTCGAGAAGAAAGATAGATTGTGAACCTCGAGCTGTGCTGTTGTCAGAATCCATTTTGACATCCCTTTTTTCCTATTTTAATCTGAGTTTGATTATTTGTTGGGTGTGATTGGCTAATTCCAATGGCCGCGAACTAATATTTTTTTGATATCCAACGCCAAGTGCGTTCGTGTACCGCGTCGGAGGGGCGTCAAACGTTCGCGGCCGAAACTGCGATACTGTCCAACGCAGATATTGGAAACCGGCGTATCGTCTTGGAATACGGCCGCCAGTCGCTTCTAAAGAACTCGAGCCCGCATTGCGCGTGTCTCACCAGGTGAAACCGGCGTATCGCCTTGGAATACGGCCGCCAGTCGCCTCTAAAGAACTCGAGCCTGCATTACGCGTGGCTCACCAGGTGAAACCGGAGTGTCGCCCTGGAATACGGCCGCCAGTCGCCTCTAAAGGACTCGAGCCCGCATTGCGCGTGGCTCACCAGGTGAAAGCGGCGTGTCGCTCCGTGAAGTGTTCTAGAGTTTAATTGGGGACTTCGTATTTTATTTGCCGTGCTTTAGTTCTATATTGTTGTTACCATTCTTACATATCTGCGATCCGCATTTTTATATTAACCCTAAATCCCAAAAATTCTAATTGCCTCATTTGACGGGCGTACAAAGACCTGGCTCTTGAATTTAGGCTACTCTCATCCAGCGAATCATCCGTCACTATCCATATCACTCGTCTCATTAATCCATTACTTTCCCCGCAGCCAAATTACCAGCCGAATCTTTATTTGTACTTACTAGTTTTGCTAGTACTCCCTCGTTTTATTTTTCTTTCGTGCGGAAAGTAGACGTTTACGATACTAAGGTAATTATTGAATGTTCAATATCTTTATATCTATATCATTATCGTCATTTTTATGTGAAGTGCTAATTTTAAATAATCTGATTATTGTAATTTAATTACATTCTATCCGGGTCTACGATACTAAGAAAATTATTGAATGTGAAATACCTTTATCGATATCGTTATCTTCATCTTTATGTGAAGTGCTAATTTTAAATAATCTGATTATTGTAATTTAATTACATTCTATCCACTAAGGAAATTATTGAATGTGAAATATCTTTATATAGACATTGTTATCGTCATTTTTATGTGAAGTACTAATTTTAAATAATCTGATTATTGTAATTTAATTATATTCTATCCGGCTCGAAGGACCAAATTGCTAATTTTAAATAATTTACTTAATCTGCAAAATTAAACGTGTTAATGCAAATTACGTCGTGTTTTACTGCACTACCTAATTTACAATCCACCGAAACAACTCTTAAGAAGTTATTCAGACATATTTCCTTTCACTTCTACCTATATAAACAAGCGACTTCTAGTCTACAACAGGCCAACCGCGAATTTCGAATATCAACATTTCGTTACGTACGTTTCCATCGCTCTTGCATATTCGAAAGAGAGTGATGCAAATAGTCGATTCGACGAACGAAGTGCTTCGCGGTTTGTTCGGCTAGCTAACTTTCCAAAACACGTATCTCGATGATAACTCATTTCAAAAATCATTTAATCTTTTATGAATTATAAAAGTTATAATCAAACATAATACATCATGTGACATAAACAGGATAGACAAGGAAAACAATATAAAATATGCTATTTTTCTGTCTTCTTACAAAGGAAAACATTACAGTTTAAATTTCTCAAAGGAAGTGTGATTAGTATGAAACTAATAATGGCAACCTGTAAAAAAGTATATGCGGTCAACGACCTGTCCCCCAAAAGTGTGGTAGTGTGCGTGAAGTCTGGTTGTGTGTGAATCAGGGTATTTTGACAGAATCTGAAAATTCTCCCACCTATACCCGGCCCTAGTTTTAAAATTTAGCCTAAGTAAAAAAAGGGGAGCAAACCTTAATGATCGATAGTATCAGTGACTCGATTCAGCACTATAGTAGCAGCATAACATAGCCAGATAGCCACGTATTAAATAAGCTTACCACAACATGGCATCCAGGTGAAAAACAGTGCAAAAACCGAAGGCAGTCGCCATTATAGCTTATAACTCAATCAGACGCCGGCCGCGGCACGCCAGGAATTTTACACTTTTTCTCCCTGCGGCGGCCGCAACAAATATGTCACCCCGTCAGATATACAACCGGCCATCAACTAGCAACGAAACTGATGGAGGAAATTCCCCACATTTCTCAAGTATTGAAGATGTTATTGCCAGTAAAAGAAGGTAATCTCGAGTCTAGCTATCATTTTGCTTGCGAATAAAAATGATAAGAATTTTAAATGCCCAGCTAAGTGCAATTTGGACATGAGTTCAGAGGGTTTCGTTTTCTTGTATGACAAGCGGCAGGAGTAATCACCGCGGAAAATTCAATGGAAACTATATACTTACTTAATGACCGTTCATGAATTATAGGTATTGATAGATAGACGGACAAATAACACTCGGTAATAAGTTACCCAATGTTTTAGGTTACCTTATTTTATTTCAAGGAAGTATTTGTCCTTACGAGTAGGTTAAAATGCAATTTAGGGTCAACTAAGAAACCGAAATTAGTGATCAGATAGAATTTCCGTTACGGAGTTAAAGTAAAATCTAAGTTTCATTAAAAATAATTAGTACCTATGCTTCTGGGGTTTTAGTGTTCATTTAATACGAGAATAGATGTCCTTTGCGAAGCAACGGTGTTCTGTAATTATGTAATTAAGCACAGGTGACAGCAGTGGATAGCGTAATTTCCTTGGTGGATAGGTCTATGTAGAAGTCCGTAGGCGTGCGTTCACGTACACGAGGTAATTAATCACACCTGTTACTGTTTCTCTGATGACCATTGTTCCATCTAATGAAGGCATGAGATGAGTTTGACTTCTGATTCAGTTTAAAACTCCCGGATTTTTTCTATTTTCTTATTAAATTGAATCCTAGATTAAACTTCTAGGTACTCAAAGTAATACAGAGCAGTATTATCATTAAAAAAGCTCTTTGTTTTTTTAATCTACACGAAAAAGGTAGATATGGCATTAATGTTTGATTCAATGCATGACGCATTCCTGGTACCTATTCAACATTTACCTCTCATCAGGTTTAACAGGAAAATATTTCCAAAATGCCTTTTTAATTAAGTTTTTATTAATAACATGATGTCAACTTGATGTCTTGGGATCGACATAAATGTCAAACAAACCCACCCGTGTCGTAGAAAATACCTATGTGTTGATTCCTTTATTTTACGAATGCAGTCATTAGATTATTTTTTACAGGCATAAATTTTGTTCTCAATTTATCAGTGCGAAAACAAGATTGCGCAAAAACGTCGGTGCATAAAGGCGGGGCCGTCTTACAAGTATAGTTACTTCCAAACAGTTTTGACAGCGGTACGAAATGACGGTCATTACAATGTCGTTGACATCATTTTGCCCGTCTTTAAATTGTATGTCGCGTCGCGCGCGACCGCAGAGCAAATATCGACTGTATAGGTACTGTGGTCGGCTTCTGCGCATGTTTCATTAATTTGGAAAGGTAGGTAAGGTATAATAGGGTGTAAGACTACGATAAACATGCTCTGATAATTATAGGTACAATTTTTAAGACCATTCGGAGTAGATTAGTTTTGTATATTTGAAAGCTCTGAACTTAAAATACTTAAAATACTTATGTAATAAAATACATACCTACAGCATTATTAGAAAATAAGGTAAATAAAAAAACACAATTTGAATAATTATGTCTAAGTAGGTGGGTACCTACTATAATTTTAGCAAATGCGATGTACACATCAATTTTAGACACTTTATTTACTGTTTATGGACTTGTAAAGTTGTCACAAAAAACAAATTACTAGGTATATTTAAAAGAGCGTTCGTCTGTTGGAATAATAACAAAAACGATATACCAGTTTATCGTTTTTAAATAGTGTTGCGATATTGGTGATGGGATCAGTTAATCAGTAGTAGGCGAGTACAAGCCGGATCAGTTACTGGCTTGCTGCATCATGGCTGTTCTAATCATGTATCAGTCGAGATTAAAACAGGCCGACGGATCGCTTCAAAGGCGGTATCACACTGTTATTTTGACTGATTGATCTCCAACAAAAAATCTTGCATCGCTACCGAGATCGACAGTAGCCGAGAAAAAACAAATTAGTTGGCTAAACCTTTTCATCCAACATTGTTATTATCATCACCTACCCTGTATAACAATTCGGCAATAATTTTCTTAAAAAACGAAACAGACCGCTCGTATCTCAAAGGCGTAAGGTTCGGTTTTAAACATGACCTGTGATGTGAGCGAGTAGGTAATCGCGTTTGACGAAAGGCGAAAATCATCGTGCGTATGCGACCTTGGTTGCTTTACAAAAAACTCGATTTATTTTTTGGTGAAATGTTCCCTGGTGTCAGATGTAGCGGCGCGAGCTTTGACTGTCGAGATTCTCATATTTAGTTTTAATTGGTGGCTTTATCGAGTTTACATTTTACGGTCGGAGTCGATGAGAGGTTAATAAGCGGCACGTTTGAGAGGTATCTTCGTTTTTTAGAGTTCGGCGTTAGTCGTAGAAAACTATTAGGTATTGATGTCTCGGGTATTGTGATTTTATTAGGGTTACGTCGTGCATAATCGCGCGCTTTGTTTATTGGACACGCGGTTTAATATTATTTTTAAATGAACACTCTTATAATCTTTATCTTAAATTGTGATTCTTTATTACGTATTCATAATTCGTTTAGGTATGTTTAATTACACTATAAGTATCAACATGAGTTTTAGTAAGGTGGTATAGTTAGAAATGTTGCTAACCTATTGCACAGTAAACTGACGGAAATTTAATGTAAGTATATTAATATTATAAATCTTAAAACTTATAAGTCAGTCACTCGTATGTGTCGCTGTCAAGTATATGACCTATTATCTATCTTTTCTTTAATTTATGACCTTAGAAAAACATTGTACTTAATAAACATAACCAAAATTAGTTATTTTATTATTAAGTCAACAGAAGCAATTTAACGGCCACCTAGTCTAGTCGGTAGTGACCCTGCCTATGAAGCAGGAGGTCCCGGGTTCGAATCCTGGTCAGGGCATTTATTTGTGTGTTCATCATGGATATTTGTTCCTGAATTATGGATGTCTTCTTTGTATTTAAGTATTTATCTATATCTATCTATTATATATATCGTCGCCTAGTACCCACAAGCCTTATTGAGCTTACTGCGAGACTAGATTGATTTGTGTAAGATTGTGTCCCATAATATTTATTTATTTATTTATTATTTATCAATACAAAACCTTAATATTGATAAACGAAAAAGAGTTTATTGGTCTTCCTTTATTGCAAATACAAATAGAAGAATATACCTTCTCTACTCTTCGTTCTTAATATTATATATATAAACCAATTCAGCCATTGATATTCCCACACAATATGTCGGAATAACTTTATCCATATACCCACTAGAGCTTACGGAACCGTGCACCGAATATAAATGTAATGTACTAAATGTGTGCTGTGCCCAATTTTTTATTGTCGAGGCAATAGCCGATATTGATTTCGGGTCTTTGATTCCATCATATTATTGCTTGTTTTATTGGTACCTGGGAACATAGTAATTAACCATATCGAACCTTTTTTCTCATCTTTCTGGATCCTTTCGTGTCTATGGTCTATAATAACTTGACTCACCTTGAAAGGCGTATGCGCCGAAAATTGGTCTCATATTATTCATTGACGACGTAGTTCCTGTTGTGTAATCCATTTTGATGATTTTTAAATAGGTTCTAATGATCCATCACTTCACAATATTCACTTGAACAATGAGTCACCGCAACAACAGCGTGCATTTAACGGTATGTTGCTGTGATATATTTATTACGTTTGCTGAACATTTTATTAGGAAAACTATTTTAGTTTTTCACATAACACAGAACTGTCTCTATACCAATGTCCATGATATAAAGTGGAATCAATTACTGCATCGCTGGCGGCAACTAGGGTCGGCGATAATACCCTACTCATATCCCGTATTACAATAGTATTCGCTCCACCTCTTTGCTCCCCTACCACTTTTTATTCACTGCTAAATCACCAACGTTTACGTATGTGAAAAAGTTACAGGGAGGGGTGTCAAAAGGGATGTAAACAGTAACGTGAATTTTGCATCGAGGACATTTCTCATACAGCTTCCAGATATTTTTTTATATTTCTGAATAACATGTGGAGTACAATCATGTAGGTTGTGTGTGGTGTACCTATTTCCACTCGTATCTTAAGGGGCTACCTGGCACCAATGACCTTCGATCTGAATCCCTTAATTTTATAATGATTTATATAGCTAATCATATTATTCGTAACAGCCTTAAACAATATAGTATCATATATTTACTTCAATATTCATTGTCTTCGAGATATTTGGCATCAAAGTCGAACAATTTTAGGCCAAAAATATGGTTTTCTGGTCATAACTTTTGTGTTAATTAGTTTAAAATTAAAATTTCTCATTAGTTTTACAGACGTCAAAGAGGAACCCTTATATGTAGATTTCGTATATTTAAGACTCGTGACAGCATTCGAATATCAATAAAAGTGTTTTTTAGGACCATATTTTTAAAAGTCGTAGAAAAATAAGTGCTCATTTATTTCTAAAATCGGCTCTACAGAATGGAGACAAAAGATTCAAGAACCGATAGCCGTTTACCTTATAATATAATTATATCTGTAGTGAAAATGTTGGAATATCGAATATGGAACAACGTGTGGAGCCCCTTAACATAAACCGTTTCAGAAGCTTTGTCATATAAACTAAGTGTAATTCTGTAATAAGTAAAACATTGTTTAAGTCACAGAAGTAGACAGGCTCACATGGATTGATGTGTTAGTCGTAATAAAAACACATTTAGTTTAATAATCTCATTACAAAAGGTTATATTCTGCCTTTATTCGTAATTTT
The DNA here is from genome assembly GCA_947086415.1 of Pammene aurita. NCBI lineage: Eukaryota > Metazoa > Arthropoda > Insecta > Lepidoptera > Tortricidae > Pammene > Pammene aurita. Next base: position 16,601,038 of record OX352308.1, read on the forward strand.
TGGCAAAATGTATTGCGATTCAGTTTATGTATGTATGACTATGTATGAATGTAAATACTGTATTGTACATAAAAAATAACAAAACAAACATGATAAAATAAAAATAAACAAACTACAAAGGCGAACTTATCCCTTTAAGGGATATCTTCGAGTTAACCTTTGAGCAATTGAGAGAAAGGTAGAAGATAGACAAACATGCACTTTGTATTTAAATGTACTTACGGAAACAAATATCGTAACAAGTTATCTACTTAACCTAAGGTATAATAAATACACATATAATTTATAATCATACATATATATATATGTATGATACACACACATATATATATATATATATATATATATATATATATATATATATATATACAGGGTGTTTGGTAACCGGATGCAAAGCCGAAAGTAGGAGATAGTCTAGGTCATGTAGAACATTTTTAGCCATACTTGTCTTAGACAAATGTTATTAGTTTTTTTTTAATTTAAATTTTAAGATTTGTCGGAGAAAACTGCAAAACTTCAGACTAAATCGATAATTAGTACTTTTTTTACTGCAGGTAGATTTTTTTTTGTTTTATTTCTTATTGTGCAATGTCTATCAAACACTAGAAAAGTGATTTCAAACATCTGTGTCTAAAGAAAACAAGTTGACAGCGATTTAAAATTTTAGTTACATGAAAATGTAAACGATTTAAGTGATTTCAAAGTACGATAAAAAAAAAACTAAAATAGCCACGAATTTTCAAACCATTTTAAAAACATGCTTGGCTTTTACCCTTTTATTTAAGCTATCAAACACGACTGTAGCTACTTTATCCTTGAAAATAAGCCACCTAAACCAACTGGGTAGCTAAAATGTTTCACTCTACTTGTGATACTTGTGGTAGTTGTGGTGACGAATCTCATTATGATTTTACAATAAAACATTGGTTCTGAATACTAAGTTGGCGTTGACTTGACATTTGACTTGTTTTAAAAGGGTTAAGTGTACTGGACAAAACTACCACATGCAATTTTAACAAACAAAGGCTTGCGGCGGCGAGAGACAAAAGAGACTGATAGCGGCAGGCAGCGGGCGATAAGACAATCATGTCTCAAGCCATTTTATCTTTGAAAATAGGCTACCTGTACTAATAAGAGGGAATGTTTAGGGTAAATTAAAACAAAAGCATAAAAGATAAGTTATTTATTTTTACGATCAACACATTAAAATTACACATCATCGCTCGTTTTCAAAATGTGACCCGCCGTTTCGAATACAAGCACGAGCCCGTCTTCTTACTTCTGTGGTGGTTGTTCCGAATATCATTTCTTCCCTCATCCTTTCGAACGCCGCTTCTATCCTCTCCCTCAGCTCTTCTACGGTATTAATGACCTCTTGTGTGTAGACTAGCTCCTTAGCTCGGCCCCAAACGAAAAAATCCAATGGTGTCAAATCAGGTGACCGAGCGGGCCAAGGGATTCGTCCGCCTCTGCCGATCCAACCGTCCGGGAAACTGTTATCCAGATGCTCCCTTACAGCCAGAGAGTAATGGGCGGGACAACCGTCGTTTTCGTTTCAACCAGTTTAGGTGGCTTATTTTCAAGGATACAGTAGCTACAGTCGTGTTTGATAGCTTAAATAAAAGGGTAAAAGCCAAGCATGTTTTTAAAATGGTTTGAAAATTCGTGGCTATTTTAGTTTTTTTTTTTCGTACTTTGAAATCACTTAAATCGTTTACATTTTCATGTAACTAAAATTTTAAATCGCTGTCAACTTGTTTTCTTTAGACACAGATGTTTGAAATCACTTTTCTAGTGTTTGATAGACATTGCACAATACGAAATAAAACAAAAAAAAATCTACCTGCAGTAAAAAAAGTACTAATTATCGATTTAGTCTGAAGTTTTGCAGTTTTCTCCGACAAATTTTTAAATTTAGATTAAAAAAAAACTAATAACATTTGTCTAAGACAAGTATGGCTAAAAATGTTCTACATGACCTAGGCTATCTCCTACTTTCGGCTTTGCATCCGGTTACCAAACACCCTGTATATATACATATTAACATTAAATATATATAATTTTAGGAAATCAGTTCAAATCAGTTTAATCACCTATCTAGAAATCGTAGTCACATAATTAGAGTTTCGTTGCAAAACATGCAATCAAATGCTAAATAATGACATTCGTAGTCAATATTTATTTAATGTAAAATTATTCAATGTTTCGTCATTGTTACTAAACACTCACCAATCAAACTCGGGTTTTAATTCAAGACCGATAGTCACGTATACTTAACTTTTATATCAACTCATCAGCTCTGTCACTTTCGTCCCCCGCCGACACTGCAGCTGCTGATGATAATGGCGTCAAAAAAACCGTCATGCAAATTATCGACTATTGTATCGATGTATTGCGTTCATACGTATACGCATCCCGGTGCCGCGATTCGTTTCGCGTCCAACTTTTGGGGATTGTAAAGTCTCCGACAGTCAGCTGTTTATAAAATATTCTGCTCAAATAGGAATGGAATCAAAGGAAGAAAATATTTTCTACATTTTTACTACTTGCTTATTGTAACTGTTTTAGAGAATTTAATGAGGAATACCTTTAGAGCTAAAACCGCCAGTGTAACAAAACTAACCTTTAAAAAGAAAGTGAGGTTTTAACTGAAATAATAAATGTATTACAACTAGATAAATAAAATAAATAAATATTATAGGACAATCTTACACAGAATCGACCTAGGCCCACAGTAAGCTCAATAAGGCTTGTGTTGTTGGTACTAGACGACGAAATATATAATATATAGATATAGATAAATACTTACATGCATGGAAAACATCCGTAACTCAGGTACACATATCTGTGATAAACACAAAAATAAATGCCCTGACCAGGATTCGAATCCGGGACCTCCTGCTTCGTAGGCAGGGTCACTACCGACTGGGCTAGGAGGCCGTTCAATAATAGTTTATTTTTATTTTTATAACGTACTTGACAAAAAAGTGAAGTAGAATCAGTCAGTAGGTCAGTCGAGTGTGTTGCTGTTGGGAGTCAATGATATTATCATTGTTATAGTTTGTACGTATAGGTATATATATATAGTCCTCCATGTCGTAATCGACAACGGCGACCCTTACTTCCTCTGATGAGCCCGTAAGTGACTCGCAAAGCCAAATTTGGTTTTAAACGTCCTGTCGCATTGTGCGCAGAAAAGCTGCCCCTGATTGTTGAAAGTATATACATAGGTCGGTCTAGGCCGAGTCTTCCTTAAATGGCGCTTCTGGTCTAGGTGTTCAAGTCGGGCTTTTTCAAAGGAGGCCACACCTAGTCTAACCCTTTTGCGCCATTCCGTTCTAGACGATGCAAGCTCCTCCCAGCAGTCAGGTGAGATGTCGCAGGCCTTGAGATGCCGTTTTAAAACATCCTTGTATCGCAGAAACTGACCCCCCTGTTTACGATTCTAACGTATAGGTAGTAGGTAGGCAGCGTAGAAGTGATTTGCATGCAGTCTTTATTTGGAGCCTCATCTGCCAACAAACCGCCTTGCGGTTTGGCAGAAGAATTATATGTTAGTCATAAGCATGTTGTTCTTTGAATAAACCATTTTGTTATATATATTCGTCATTAGAAGTTTCAACCATATTTAGGGGTCCGTAGCCAAATTGGCAAAAACGGAACCCTTATAGTTTCGTCCTGTCCGCCTGTCCGTCCGTTCGTCCGTATGTCACAGCTATTTTACTCGGATAATATAAGACGATCTTAATAAAACTTAGACATGAGGTGTATTTTGTCTGCCGCTATTTAGGTAGTTACGAGTATGTAGCTAAATTGCAGAAAAAAATATTTTTATGGGGCGCGCTCCATACATCATCATCCTCTTGCCCTTATCCCATTTACTTGGGGTCGGTGCAGCGTGTCTTTTTCTTCCACACCTCTCTATCACCCGTCATCTCATCACTCACATCCTTTCTTTTCATATCATCTCTCACACAGTCCATCCACCTTTTCCTAGGTTTGCCTCTTCTCCTAATACATCCTTCCACATTCATTCTTAATACCTTTCTCGTAACATGACTTTCATCCCTCCGCATAACATGCCCGTACCACGCTAGGCGATTAGCCCTTAATTTGTCAGTTATGGGTGCGACTTTCAGGCTTCCTCTTATATATTCATTCCTTATCCGATCCATTCTCGTCACTCCACACATCCACCTTAACATTCTCATCTCCGTTGCATGCAATCTCTTTTCATCCGTCACCTTTAGGGCCCAACACTTTGATCCATACATGACGACAGGTCTTATAATGGATTTATAGATTTTCCCCTTCAGGCGAAGGGGCATTCGGGCGTCGCAAATGATTCCCGTGACCTGTCGCCATTTCATCCATCCTACGCTAATCCGGTTTTTGACGTCCCGGTCAATATCGCCATCGCACTGCACGAGCGAACCGAGGTATTTGAAGTCGGAGCAGATCGGCAATAAAACGCCATCGAGTTCTATGGCTGCAGAACTGGAGAGACCGCCGAAATCGCAGAACATGTGTTCTGTTTTCGATCTGCTGATCTTCAGGCCAACACTCTCCAGTCTTTGCCGCCACTTCTCGAGTCTGCTCTGTACCTCGAGTCCGTCTTCACCCACAAGGACAATGTCATCGGCGAAAAGCATACACCAGGGTGCCTCCTCCTGTATGTCCGACGACAGAGCGTCCATAATAAGCAGGAAGAGGTAGGGGCTTAGAGCCGAACCCTGATGCAAGCCTACCGTGACACTGAACCTGTCGGTGGCGCCAGCCGCTGACCGGACACGTGTACAACATCTGTTATACATTGACCGAATTAGCTTCACATACTTTCCAGGCACGCTTTTCTCTCTCAGGGCCCACCACAAAACCTCTCGGGGTACTCGGTCATACGCCTTCTCTAGGTCAACAAACGCCATATGCAGGTTCTTTTTTGCGTGCCTGTACTTTTCGCACAATTGGCGAAGTGCAAAGATGGCGTCTGTTGTACCTTTTCCCGGCATAAACCCGAACTGGTTTTGTGTTATATCACTCTCATCTCTCAGGCGTCTCTCAATTATTTTCTCCCATATTTTCATACTATGTGAAATAAGCTTTATTCCTCTATAATTGTTGCAATCCTGGACATCCCCTTTGTTCTTGAAAATGGGCACCAGTAAACTGTCGCACCATTCGTCAGGGATAGTTTCTTCATACAACAACTTATTGAAGAATAAAGTTAGCCACTTACATCCGTCCTCACTCAGTAACTTCCAAACCTCTCCAGGTATATCATCCGGTCCTACAGATTTGCCATTTTTCATACTGCGCACAGCCTTTCTCACTTCATCCATCCCTATCTCTTTCACTACACCCATATTCTCAGGCTTGTTGTTTAGAATCCTATTCCAATCATTCTCTTCATTCATTAGCCTTCCAAAGTATTGTTTCCAACACTCTTTTATACCTTCATCATTAGTCAGTACCTTTCCTGCATCATCTTTCACACATTTTACATGAGATATATCCCTAGAATTCTTTTCTCTCGCTTTGGCTAGGCGGTACAGCTGCTTTTCGCCTTTAGGACTATCTAACGAGTCGTACAATTTGTCCTGTGCTGCTGCTCTGGCAATAGCAACTGCTCGCCTTGCTATCTTCTTACATTCCTTATACACATTTCTCTTCCCTTCTTTTTCACTCTCCCGTCTACTGTCAACACTTTGCCATTCTTTAAATGCTTGTTTCTTTTTCTTTAATCTTTCCTGCACCTCCTCATTCCACCACCACGTTTCTTTATCTATTGCATATTTTCCTTTTGATTGCTCTAAAATATCCTTTGCGGCATTGCGAATACAGCTGGCCATATTGTTCCAACATTCATTCACATTAAAACCTTCCATATCCTTCATTTCTATCATTTTATCAATCACACGTTCTTTGAATTTATTTGCGCATTCATTCTTCTCTAGCATATGCCATTTTATCTTTGCTGGTCGCACTTCTTTTCGGGTATTTGTTTGGACTTTAATATTCACGTCGATTACTAGCAGCCTATGCTGTGAAACCAGATGTTCCCCTGGGATTATTTTACTGTCTTTGACACAGTTGATTTTATTCCTTTTTACAAGGAAATAATCAATCTGTGTTGCATGGTTTCCACTTTTATAAGTGATTAGATGTTCCACTCTTTTCTGAAACCAGGTGTTGGTGATTGCAAGATCATAAGCAGTAGCTGCTTGTAATAACGTTTCCCCCTCGGTGTTGCGGCTTCCAAAGCCCCAGCCCCCATGTACTCTTTCGTAGCCTCCATTCACTCTTCCCACATGTCCATTAAAATCTCCCCCGATATATACTTCTTCAGTGTCTGGAATATTAATTAAGACCGAATCAAAATCCTCCCAGAACTTCTCTTTCACTGCATCATCACATCCACTCTGAGGCGCATACACACATATCAAATTTAATACTACGTTTTCAAGCATAACTTTTAGGGCGATTATCCTGTCACTCTTTCTACTAACATCCGTCACACCTTGTTTTAAATTAGTGTCCAGGACTATACCGACACCATTTCGTTTTCCGTCACTCCCACAGTAGTAAAACTTATACCCTTCCCCAATCTCTCTAGCCCTTGCACCCTTCCACTTTGTCTCCTGCAAAAAAGCTACATTTATCCTTCGTTCTTTCATCACATCTGCTAGTTCCCTACCCTTTCCGGTCATCGTCCCTATATTCCAACTCGCATATCTCAATCTCACATACCTTGGTTCCCGGGCTCGCTTCTTACGTCGCCCCCACCCGGGCTGGTGCGACAACCCTTGGGGCGCGCTCCATACATGTAACTAAATTTTATTTTTTAAACCAAATAGCAACATTAATAGATAGGTCTTTAAAAATAACATCGAGGTTTCTTTGAACATTTTGTGATTAAGATAATATTTTCAGAAATAATCACTTCGAAAGTTAAATATAAAAAAATAAAGAAAATGCGCCATATCACATTCTTTTAAGAAAATTATTTGGAATATTATCGGTTCAGCTATTTTTGAGTTAACTCCAAAAACTTCTTCCATAGGCATCAGATACAACCTTTTGGTATTAGTTTGGTTCTTATTCCATTGAACGTACGGATAACGGAACCCTGTATTATGCGTGGTCCGACACGCACATGCCTAGTTTTTATAAAAAACATAAAACAACGCACATTGGAACAAAAAGTAGGGAGGTAGGTAAGAGGGGGAGGGTTCTTATAAGCTACGTGCATGCAAAGTTGCATGCGTGCTACTATTGGTCTAAGAGCTGGCCACGTCAGATATGACACAATAATGAGAGCAATGAAACCTGGCTAGACTGGTTTACCATCCTTATTGCTAGATCCGGGCATCTGGTAGCATTTAATGGGTGGAGGTCGGAGTGACAGACAAACAAGTTTTTAAGTTAAAAAAAGTAATACCAAAATAGATAAAAACTGCCAAGGTTACAAACTGACAGGGCCTATATTTTAACATTAGATTAAATATCATTGTCTTTTATTGCGGAAACAAAAACAGTAGGCCACTAACTAAAAATTGCATTATACATCATTTGGGACTACTTTCCCCCAACATAAACTTCTGGATATGATATAATCTAATTAATTACATAATTTCCCATAATATTGCATCAAACCCAGAACTCTAGGATTTGTTTTCTTCAAGTTATTTGCATTCTTTGTCCTCCACCACTTTACAGCTGCCAGATGTCCGGAATAAGCATAGTATAGCAAACTAACTAGAGGGGTTTCGTTGCTCTCATTATTGTGTCATATCTGACGTGGCCAGCTCTCCATCTATATTAGGTATTTCCTAATCACATCTACTGAACGTAAATATTTCACAACGACAACGGGTCCACGCATATGCGTATTGAATAGTTGTAATAATTTGCGTTAAACCAATTATCCCATTACGCAAAACAGTTCACTCAAACTACAGTGTGGTGCCGAGACTATTTGAAATTTAAATACAATAACGGTTCTCAATTTAATATCCCTAAAAGCTTGTACATTAAAGATCCATTTTATGTGACACGGCTTTTAAGTTCGGTGCGGAGAGTAACCCTGTGGCTTGTATAAACAGCCCTTGGTTTTATCAACCGACTTCAAGATTTCGAAGGAGGAGGTTATCAATTCGTCGGGATCTTTGTTTTTGCTATATTTTTTTTTTTTTTTTTTATGTATGTTCACCGATTATTCGAAGACGGCTGGACCGATTTGGAAAATTCTTTTTTTGTTTGAAAGAGTATACTTTACAGGTGGTCCCATTGTAACCAGGTCAGGATCTGATGATGGGATCCTGGAGAAATCGAGGGAACTCTTCAACTATTAAAGGCACAACTATAGTGATTTGAGTATTTTTTTCAGCAGCTCGAGCATTTGGTGTTGGAAAGGTGGATGCTAAGTGAAGTCGGTTCTTTTTTGTTTAAAATTATTTGTTTAAAATTATTAGTTTTCGTGTCGTTATTTGCTAGAAAGTGATTGGCGCGAAGAGTCACTCGATCGTAATTGCACATCACATGCTTAATAAATGTAGTAAAATTAAGAAGCCTATTCAGAGACTATAATTTTATTTTGTTTTGTTCTTAATTTGATATTTAACAAAATTTAACTTGACTTAAGCGAATTTGTTTCACTCAGGTCGTCGTTTTCTTGTTATCAAGTGGTTATCAAGTTTCTGTCAAATATACAACGTGTTACACCCAAAACTAAAAACCTGAAAAGTGTTTGTTCAGAATCGAGAGTCGAATCGATTGCAGTATTAACATGGGTATACTTTTACTTTAATTTTCCAATTTTTTAAAGCGTCGCTTCTAAAAGTTTTAATTCTACAGTTTACCATTCTATCGAGAGGTTAGGAGAGAGGTTGACTATTTAATAATGGCTGGCAGCTTTGACAAATTTGTTTTTTCACTGTAAATAGTGTCATGTAGGTTGTCATTGTCAAGTATGTCATCTTATCTCATGTCATACAAATTGACAAAGTAGGTTGATAGATTAACATGACATGACACGTGAAGAGATGTAACAACAGCGAGTGTAGAATTAACAATTGAATATAATTGCAAGGAAAACTAAACATACGAATATCTTTTGAAATAATTAACTGATTGAAAAATACATACTCTAGATTAATTAGCAATAATTAAAATCGTTTGGGGTGGCTGAGGTTTTTAGTGGCTCAAGTAACACGTTGTATATCAAAAAGAGAATGCTTTACGTAAGATACTGTAAGTTCAGTGTCAATAGAAAAGTAAAATAAGGTAAACAAATATGGTTGAATTTCTGGGCAAAAAGCATTCGACACATGATAAAATATAATGAAAGAAATTTATTTAAGTACACTAAAATATAGGAATTTAACGGATGTTATAACTAAAAATCATTGTAAAGTACAAGTTTATGTGTATAAATTGAAAATGAAATCATGACTGTTTTTTAATAGTGCGTGATTGCGAAGCAATGAAGGTGATTACATTATTCTACTTTTCTATTGACACCGATCTTCTGCAGTAAGATTCACAATTTATTTAGTTTTATTTTGATGATAAAATGTCATTTTCATTTCAAAACAAATTGTGATCCGATCCTGATCTGTGTGCAATGAAAAATAATTTCCAGAATGATTCTCTAAAAGTATTTTTATATATTTTCTGAGTTAACCCATGCTCGAAAAGGCTTTCATTGTCCTTAACGCTGAAAGGTTTGAGACGAGGGATAATGTCACCGGAACATCATTTTTGTGTCAAGTAAATAAATGGTCTCTGCAGTAGTCCGAAGGGTTTCTCATATACATATATATTCCATTGAGGTTTATATTAGTAGATATAGGCTTTAGTCGAAATATACTTGGAATAAATACACGATTTAAACTTCTTATCACTGGGTAGTATACTTGCATGTTTCTAAAAATATTAAATTGATTAATACTCTAATAAATTATTGAAAAAAAAAATACCACCACCCACCACTCATGATTGTCACACCATCGCCTTTTCAGTCTGTCGCTACCATATAGTAGATAAGCTAAATATGTACATAGGTAACTAATTATACTTACCTTAAGCATTGTGCTGTCATTAAAACAATACATATTAAAACAATAATGTATAAACATAATATCATATCAATTTTATAAGTTACAGATACTTCCTAAGCGCTGTTACATACAATAATCTGATGTTTAGTCGTCAACACAGTGAATCCTCCTTTTTATAAAGGGTCGGCAACGCGCATGTGACTTCTTTGGAGTTGCAGGCGTCCATAGGTTACGGTAGCTGCTTACCATCAGGCGGGCTGTATGCTTGTTTGCCACCGTCGTGGTATTAAAAAAAATGATAAAGTAGTTTTTCTAATTATTAACATAATCCATACTAATATTATAAATGGGAAAGTGTATGTGTGTGTTTGTTTGTTTGTCCGTCTTTCACGGCAAAACCGGGCGACGAATTGACGTGATTTTTTAAGTGGAGATACAGCCTTGGCCAGAAGTGTTGAGTATAGCTCTTTTTTGTTTACAATTTTGATGTTAAGTATTAATTCCCTATCTTAACCATGTACGATGACGTAAAATGTTATATTTTATTGATATATCTAGAAAACTTCACTTAATAACACTTTCAAGGTACCTATAAAATATGAAAAGTGGAGGTCCCAAAAATGCGAATTTAGGTCGGTGCGAAAAATTGCAAATATTCTATGCAGTTACTACTCACTTCAACAAAACATGCCTGTTCAGTTTGAATTAATTGATAAAATAACTTCAAAAAAGATAGAAACGCCGGACTAAACTTTCGAGTTTTGTATGAAAATCGCAAGGGTGCTCAACACTTCTGGCCAAGGCTGTAGTTGAAGGGATGGAAAGTGACATAGGCTACTTTTTGTCTCTTTCTAACCCCCCACTTCCCTAAAATGGGTTTTTATGGAGCATTCCGCAATTTTCAAGGTAGAAAGCTAAAAATTGGTATGCGGACTATTTGTGACTAACAAAAAAATCGTGCATCAATTTTTTTAATTAGTATTTAATAATTATAAAGTTCTCTGTTTTCCCTTTTGGTACCTAATGATTGAGTTACATACATATAAAGTAAATTTAACCGTTTATAAGTACAAATGAAATGAACGTGTCAAGTAGCCGAAGTTTCCCCAGACATTTGGATTTGCTAGTTGGAGCGGAAAATTAACCTAGAGCACCCCTCTATTCAGGCGGATTAAGATACACTTGTGCTTATGGCTTAATAATCCACTGTTAAAAGATGCTGCTTTCTAAATTACTTAGCACTGAGTTTTAGTATCAAATTTAAAGATTATTTGTTTTTATAAAATACTTCTTGGGTTTGAAAACTTATTTATTATGAGGTGTGGTGTATTTGCGCTAATAATGTTTTAAGCCTTTAGTGCCCCTTAGGGTAAAAAGTTCTACTTACATAAAAGAAAACCACTCAATTGTCCTTGTAGTTTCCATACCAGTGTTTCACAACCTTTTACTGAGTAGGCACGAAGTAAGTAGTGTACTTATACGTAAGTATGTACGAGTATATTAAATTAAACGTCTAAAAGTGCCTTTTAAATTATTCGAGGAACTCTAAAAACTTAAAAACGTGACCTTTTTACACTCACTACATCCCATAAGAATTCATTCGTGAAATCCTGACTCATGTTTAGTTATTGTGACTTTCATTCACGTATCGACAAAAAACTCATTCAACCCTCTTCGATTGAGTTTTTGTCAAAGGGATGTTCATGTCCAGTGGCAGTATTACAAGACACGGATAGTTTGGCGTGTGTCAAAACAAAATCGAGTGGTATCTTGGGACTTGGCACCGCAGACTATAGCTGGAAAGACTCCTACTGGGCTTGAAAAGGAATAACACTTGAGGTGAAGTGGCATTTGATAGGTGTTTTGTGCTAGCTATGTTTGACAGATTTGAAGGCGTATTGTTGAAGATGTTTGGAATGTATGTTGATTGAGTACATATTTTATATTAAAGCTCACATTCCGCATGCCGATGTTGTTTTTTGGCCTTTAAAATTAAGATTGCAATTACTATTTCTTGAATATGTTAATCTGATTTGATATTTGCTTAACATAATGTATAGAATGAATTGATAGTAGTATATTTTTTCCCTTTAAGTATTTCTCATATATTATACACTTATCGATCGAAAACAGAATATGGGTATTACCGGTATTACGTATTTAGAGTTATGTTAGGAATAGCAGAAATGTTAATGTACTCTTGCGTTTATTATGATAGCCAATATCTATCCATGTTCCATACCTTTCTTATTAGGTACTTAATTAATTGCGTTCCTGTATTGGCTGAAAATATTTACACATGATAAGTGTTGACTGTTAAACTTTTACTCCGTAATGAAATGTTGAATATCGAAAGGGGAAAACTAATTTCAAATCACGTAATGAGGGTTTCCTTGATCAATTTTTTCACTAGATGGCATTACTGTGGCGAGAGGTCTTTATGACAGCAGCTGTCAAAATCCACAAAAAGATAAAACATCTCGATGGCGGAAACTCTTATTGAAGGATTATATTATGCTAATATATTCCTATTCTCAGGGGCGAATTTAGGCTCACTAAAGGTCGCACGGGTTATAAGAACTATCAAAGACGAATTATTTTAAACTTCTCTTCAGCTAATTAATTAGTTTTCATTACTCTTCTATCAAGGGTCATTTATTTTATAAACAATCAAAGAGCAATTAAGAAAATATTAGGTAAGCTCTTCACCGTTCAGTATACTTAATATAATAGATATTTGTATGCCTGCAGTCAGCTCGGCGCTTAAGTTAGGTATCTCGAAGAGCGCGAACGGGTACCTATTGTTCCTCGCACGTCGAAGCCACTCGAAAGTGACCACTTTCTCCGCCTCGCACAAATCGGCTTACATGTGCACTCCAGTTGCATTATTCTGTAATAGCCATCTTATGAAACTACCCACTCTTTTTATCAAACTAGGATAGTTTTGTCGAGCTGACTGGTTTGTCGTGCTTACAAGCGATATTATATTACTACTTCTTGACTGAAGCTAAATTTCGTAAGACTTAGTTTTCTCTAAGATTAAAACCATTCATTTAAATAAGGTCCGTTTAATAAGGATTTCAAAATAATTAAAGTTAGAGCTCCTTACAAGATCGAAACCGGGTTTATACAAGTTGCTTGTAAGTTAGTTAAGTAAATATTCAGTTAGAGTAGTACCTACGGATTATTTAGTGCTATCCATAATTTTATTTAAAATAATTTGTATCTCTTAATACACTCCTTAGTTGAATAATACCTAAGGCGAAAACAGAATGCATTGTTTCTTAGGGCACACATCAGTAGGGAATAATTTACAGGTGTCAAAACAATGTTCGACCGCGACCTTTCTCACTCCGTTGACTAAACGTCAGCCGAAGAAATTAATAACAGACGAGAGCGCTAATTAAAGTCATTAGTTCAAAAGTCGAGTCGAGAAGATGCCGACAGAAAAAAGTGAAGAAAAAGTGTGTGATCGCGCCGACACACGCCCCCGCCGCAAGTCAACCACGCGTGTTTGTGGAAACAAGTCAAATGTGTTAAATATGAAGCGTCGCTGAAGTGCCGAGACGAGACTCAGGAGACTAGAAGAGACAACCTTTTTCAATGATCAATATCGTAATGTAGAGTACCTAGTATTATTTTACTCGAAACTATTTTGTATTAGAACTTCACAGCGTTCAATTAAATAACCCTTTAGTTGTACGTGACAGGACGCACTCTGTAAATACTGGTTAAGTCTAAGAGAAAAGCTTGCCTAGAGGCGTCAAGTAAGTAGGGGTTCTAGTGTCGGAGGTTCAAGCCAATACAAATATCCGGGCTTTGGTGACGGACGCGAAATGCTTTAGTTTAATGAATAACTAATAACTAACGTGTTAAGCCGAAATAGGTTTAGAAGAATCCTATTGAAGTTTTGGAAATTTACATATTTCTATTACCTTACTACACAAATAACCTCTAAAATTAGTAGGGTTTTTATTTCTAAAAAACCGGAAAACTTAATCTCCTCTAAATTTGATGATTCTTGTAATAATGATTTAGCAATGTAGTCAATTAATCATATTCACTTTTTTGCGCAAAGTTTTCATGTTGCTCTTTTTGACTCCGTCAGTCCGATGTCTCTTCAAGAAGTTTAGCGCGTACTGTTTCCGTGTGCTGCCCATTAAGTTATTCAATTCACAGTGAACGGCATTTTCTGTAGGTAGGCGCTATAATGGACCTTAATCCGTCGTCACACATGTCTTCAAGGGCGGTCCACGAGTGGCCTAAGTGTTGAGATACGGGCTACTAGGTTTAAATTTGAATAAGATAGAGAAACCAGAAAATTAAAAAAAAACTATTGTCTATATATGCATTTATACTTAAAACCTAAATAATTCTAAAATATGTCTCAATAAATTTTACTTATGCCTATCTAGTAATCATCCACTGTTGAATACACTCTATTGCTGGTTCATTAGATCGTCTATTTGGATCACTATCTTTCGAATATGCAAGAGCGATAGAGACTGAGATAAAGAAATTTCAATTTTCGACATTCGCGGTAGGCTCGCTGAGCACAAGCATTCTGTCATGACGATAGAGTTAAGAGGCTGACCTTCAAATTGACTTTACTAAAACAGTTTTTAGGTATAATTACTTGTTTTGGAAAAGCAAAAAAAAAATGTTAATATTCATTATATTTGGAAGAACTTATTTTGTTAACTCCGATACTCGATTGAACGAAATCGGCTTGATAGAAAATAATTCCAAAGTTACATCTTAAAATTAGCTCTCTTGTAAACAGTTGTATGTCTTTAGTTTCTTGACTTATACGTCTGTAATTATGGATAAATATCCACCACACTAATACTAAAAAAAACATTGTTTTATATATGACATTTACTTAATGCGTAGTTTTTTAATTCAACATTTTGCTAAATTAGCAATGAACTCCCATACTAATTGTAACACAGTGTTACGCTTTCACTGGTGCTGAAAAAGATAGGGATGAAATTTTGCTGTTGTCATCCCTTAGTCTATAAAATTCGTCTATCTCTTTATACTTGCACCAAATGGTAATGCGGTTCTTGCATGAGCCACATTACATTTTTCGTAACGGATCATTACAATATCTCATCGTGACATAGAAAAATTTTACATGTAATTTGGACATATTTGTAGCAGTGTTTGTTTTTCACTGGGCGGGTGTGCCGCACGCCGCGCTGCGTTAGGCGCTCGTTAGACAAATGTTGCACTACATTTACTATGCCAACGATTACGATCTTTCGTTCAAAAAATTTTAACGTTGTATTTTTTTCGTTTGTAGGGCGGGCGGTAACAGGAGTGACTTCATGTAAGTAACGGCGGCTAATGACTCGCTGTATTATATTACGGCTAGCCGAAACTGTCAAATGGGCGGCTAATGACTTGTTGTATTAGATTACGGCTAGCCGTGTTGAACGTATGGCGCCGAATACATTTCGGGCTGATTTTCATTCAGCCGCATTCAATCCGGCTAATCGTAAAACAGCCGCATTTCAAAACTGCCCTGTTTTTAAAACGGCTAGCCGTAATGTAAAACGGCGGATTATACGATCCGACTGCGACATATGTATAACTTATGTAAGTAAGTGAATACAAAAGATAGTGAGGTTTGTCCTCTTACTTGCTTAATTTATAATAGACCACAAAGAATTGGGTATATTTTACATACGATAGTAAGTGGTTTCTTACTAAATATGACTTGATGACATAAAGTCATTATGAGGATACTTACATTACTTATTGATATATCTCCGTCAAACACTGGTCATTTAATAGAAAGTAGTTTTGTCGCATTATGCGAGATTTGTAACAGTATTCACCGGCTGGCTAGGCGAATCGACAAAAGGCCAGCCCGAAGGGATAATTAACCGCTGATATACCTGCCGTTACTAATTTCCCTACTCTATGCTATTGGTATTACAGATACCATGTGCGCACATTGAAATTGTAGAATCATATAATTCGTACTGACTTAGTTTATTTAATGACTTTCCGCTACCTAAAGGTTGTCTGAAAGAAATCGCTTTTTAGCGATAAGGCCGCCGGTTGTTTACCACTTAGTTAATTTTATATATTTTCGGTACTGGTTTTCTTTTTGATGTGTTTAATAAAGAGTATTTGTATTCGAGAGGTACACGTGGTTTTGTATTAAGATATCTTTAAATTATTGTTTGTAATTAATGGTCTCAGGCTGTTAGGTTACCTTCATCAGTTTCTGTTAAATATTGATAAAATCAATCTTTTTTTATCATATTAAAACTATAGTCCTAACATGTCATGATGATGTTAATAATAATGTTGCTTCAATATAATTAATTGGAGAATAACAAAAAAATAAAAATATGATGTAACATTTCAATAAGACAGCAGTCCTTAAACATGTAATAAAATATGTAAAAGATATCCCAAATAACAATAACATATTTAGCATATATTCTCTAATATTAAAAGGACCGTTATACAATCGTTTGAATCGCTTATACGATATAATTTTGCGAAGCTACAGGTCAATTTATACTGGGTCGATTACGCAGAAACGTACAATTCAGTACCAATATGATATCAATTTGTATACAGTGATCCAATTAGATTTTAATATAATTTTGATATGTCAAATGAAAATGTGTAGTTGTTTGTACGCCCCGGAACCGACTAAAGCATGGCAAATTGGACTAATTAATGACGGAACCCGCCGGCGCGGTGCGACATGTGGCTTGAATTATAGCAACACCAGGGAAAGCTGACCAGAATCGTCATTCACTGTCAAACTTGTAGCGAAAGAGAAGGTGCAGTTGATTACTAAACAGGGGGTTATTTTTTATAAGTAGGTGCTACTGCTTATAACGTTAGCATAATAGCATTGAGCTGGCTTTGTAATAAGAGGACACAACACGCTACCTTTAAATTTAGCTACATAGGTCCTTAGCTTAGCTATGTGTTGCAGAACTTGCAGATCGATGGATTTACAACTATAATTAGCAATTTATTTTATTTAGACGCATTGAAACAGTTGTATCTAATATATTTTTAATAATTTGCGACGTTTCGCAATATCACAAACGACATTACATTGTGATAATATATGACACAGAAGTTTTTGACATGATAATTTGGATGACACTGACTTACTTTTGACAAAATTATATCTGGGTGGACAAGTGAAATATTAACATCAAAATAAGTCAATTTGATACCCATCACTGTATCCATATAAGATTAATGTTCCACGTCAGATAATTATGTTTCGACCGAGTTAACTAGCCATTAAGTTCGTGTCAAAGGGTTGGAAAACGGAAATTGGATTGTGCAACATAATACTCCGTAATTTGTATTATTACTTGTTTTGGAGTTAATGTGTCATTCGAAAGCTTTCCCTTCGTTAGTCCTACAAAATCAAGATCCAATATTTTATTATATTGCATTAAGTTCTAGGTATTTTCCAGAGTAGCGGAGCCCATGATGCTAAATTTGTAGTCACTATAGTTGTAAGGTCAAATGAAATTAGCAAACAAATTTCCGTTAGCTGAATGGAACAATTGAATTGAGAAATGATTTTTCTGAATGCCTCTTTTTTAAAGAGAACGTTAAATTTTTTTTTATCGCATTTTCATGTACAATAAATATTTTCTTATAAAAGAAAGCAAAAGTATATCAGTCGAGAAAATCATGTTTTATGTAGAATTCAAAGAATTAAATATTAAAATGGCCGTAGTTTGCGATCAAGCTACTCGTTTTAAGATGATAGAAATTGGCCATAATCTCTCAAAGAGGGATATTAATTCCAGAGGCATTGTTAAACCCACCTCTCCCGGGACCCATTGTGTCGATTTTCTAAAGCAAATTCCCGCCATAATTATTTTATAAATCTTTTTGAATTTCTGGGCATCAGCTAAAATATTGTAAGTATCCATAAAGATGAAGTTATATTGCGGGAATGCTGATGTGTCTATTAAAATGGTATTTTTAAGCTTAGCTAATAAACTTAAGTATTACAATTGTCACGTAGGTACCTTTATATGTACCATGTGGGAAGGTAAATACCTATTATGTGCAATAATTTATCGCATCTTCCAACGCAACCTGCATAACCGATCGATTGTGACTATTATTAGTCATTTATTTCAAGAGCAACTGGGATCAATTTTTGTTAGTATCTATATCTAAGCAATTACTACTATGGTATGGTGGTATGGTATGGTACTATTGTGAGTTACAATCGCATGTGGTAACTCGTCCGTTCCCATCCCAGAGCGTGTTACTCCTCAAAAATGTGTGTCCCTCGGTTTGCTGGCTTATCCGGAACAGCCTTGTTCCTGGCTGGGTGTGTTAGTGGTAACCTATTCATTTTTAGTGTGCTATGACCTGAAATAGTTGATATGTTAATGTAAGCACAGTTACCAACACTTTTTCCTAGACGGTTGAATAACCGACTGCGTGCCTTTCTTGAAGCTGCAGGAAAACTGCTCAATTGTCTAATGTAGGCAAGCTGGTGGGAATGGGTTCTATGAATGGCGCCTAGTAGTTTGTACGAGATACTGTGATTTTAAAGATAAAATAGTTCTTTGTTGCCTATCGAAGCAGGAGGTCCCGGGTTCGAATCCTGGTCTGGGCATTTGTTTGTGTTTTTTTCACAGATTGTACTTGAGTTATGAATATTTCGTATTCCTATGTCTTTAAGTATTATCTGTTATATATATCGTCGTCTAAATAGTATCCACAACACAAGCCTTATTGAACTTACTGTGGGACTAGGTCGGTTTGTAAAAATTGTCCCATAATATTTATTTATTTATTTTAAGTATTTATCTCTGTCGATTAGTCAATTCAAAATTAATGGATCTGATAACCTTATTGGTAATCGGTATTCAATCACTTATAATATCGATATTGATACCACGGCATCGCATCCGCGTTTAGAGTGGTAGGCACGCCCACTCATTAGCGGGCAAAAAATGGCGTTTATTTAGCAATATGACTCACTGTCCGTTTATACGCCGTGATACCCGGCTAAACTTAACAATGAGCGTTTTTGTGGTGGCACGTTTGCACTTTGTTTGCACGGCGGGTTCGCTTGTAAGTGAAGTGTTAGTGAACTTTGGTCGCTTGTAAGTGAAGTGTTAGTGAACTAAGTATCATAATTAAATTCATTGTTTTAGTAATTGATTACTCGTAATATCCTCAATTTGATAATTATTGCTATTGTCTTTAATTTTCGTCCATATTTTACTCATACTATTTAATTGAATAGGTAATGAATAACTTGGATTTAAGTTTAAGCTACTAAGACTTTATTCCTTTTATTTTTTTACTGCTTTATTTATGGTAAATATGTTTTATTTTATTTGTAGGATTATTAATA
Organism: Pammene aurita; assembly: GCA_947086415.1. Lineage (NCBI taxonomy): Eukaryota > Metazoa > Arthropoda > Insecta > Lepidoptera > Tortricidae > Pammene > Pammene aurita. The sequence continues at coordinate 16,620,478 of OX352308.1, forward strand.
TTTATAGGATCAATTAGGTAATTGTAATTGATACATAACTATGTATTCAGTTTGCCGTGTTGAATGTTAAATAATCTAAACTAAATCGAATGTATACGGTTGATGTTCAAATAAGTTGATGTACATGACAGACCAACAAAGCAACATTCACATTATATAATATTTGTAAGTACAATCAAAATTTAGAACCTTTTATTAATTGCCTATGCTCTCATATTGATTTATAAATCTTGTTCTTACTATTAGGTATCACATAGAACGAGTTTCTGTTTTGCGTGACTAGAAATCGTTTATAGGTAAGTAATTATACAGAGGTTTAATATCAGACCTCCCTAGAGGAGGCATACTCGTCCCTACCAATATTTTTTTTCTAGCTAAACAATAAGGAAACTTATAAAACTGAATACTTGAACCTAATTCGATGTTAAGTACAATAAACGCCATAAATCTGTGCATTGTCCATTGTAATAAGGCTCGAAATTGTATACTGTACTGTACCTTGTTTGTACCTACCATCAATCACATACATTTATTCTTCGTTTACGTCCTGTTTTTTTAATTAGTCTTCTTCTACTAGTGTTTGTCGCAGCTTATTGCCCTATTGAGCCTGGGTTCCGCACGCAACCTAATCCCAGGAATTGGCACGGGCACTAGTTTTTACGAGATCGACTGCCATCTGGCCTTTCAACCCAGAGGGGAAACTAGGCCTTCACCGAAAAGCGACTGGTAAATATCAAATGATATTTCGTACATAAGTTCCGAAGAACTCAGTGGTACGAGCCGGGATTTGAACCTTAGGATTGAAAGTCTGACGTCTTACCGCCAGGCCCCCAGCACTTTTTTTACATAGTAAGTATATTTATTCAAAGAAGGGATATAAGAAAGTAAAATAGATTATTAGTTATATCTATGACACCTTGCGTTGCCTGGGGCATCGTCCCCAACACACTTGCTGCACGTCCTAATCAAAAGAATACCAATATTATTTTATTTTCAGCGTTAACAGAGTTGCAGACAAAAACTGAAAAATGAAACATCCCTTCAAACGTCGTGTGCGGCACGTCACCGCGAACGCAGCTTCAGCGGTGTCTTTGCTGTGTAATCGTGCCTGAAGCGCACACGCACCGATTTCAGCGCGTATTTCACGCCTTTTTTGTCAACTGCGCCTGAGAAGCATCGCTCGTATGAAGATCCTAAATAGCGCGTGAAGTGTCAACTAATTGCCAGCGTAAGCAAAAAACGTTTTTTGCTCGAGAGAGGAATAATTGGGAGATAATCTTAGCGACGTTGTTATTTTAGGATCATCCGTAAAGGTCGCGACATGGGTATCTTATATCTATTTGTTTTACCCACATTTACTGGCAGAAATAATTTTAGTAACTTTTATTTGAATTGGTTAACGAGTTTTCTGTAATGAATGGATCAATTAATGAAAGTGTAATTTTCATAATTATGAAAAAAATATGTGATATTTTTTGGTTTAAGTAGGTTTATGTTGGGATAATTGGGGCGTACTGATTGGTCTTAAAAACTGTACACTAATCGTTAGTGCAATTAACTAAGTACCATAGAATCGTTTGCATCGTATATAGGTATTTTATTTAATATTAAAATGATATGTAGGCAATTTAATAGAAAATTATTTGTATTTTTATATATTTAAAAAAAGTATTAGTCTATAGTTCGGTGTTTAGTAAAAACTTCACTTCTAAACAGAGGTACCTAAAGTCTTAGTAAATACTCGGTTTATGGACAAAATCTCAACTATTTAAGTACCTACTGATTACGAGTTAATGCTTATGCCTTCTTATCTTGTTACAAATAAATAAACAACACGGAAAATTAAGGGTTTTGTAAGAGCGATGGAGCGTTCGTTGATTTTTAATTAAAATGTAACCGAGACGTCTCAAGGCTTGTGTAAATGACTCAATTTTTATCTGTTTCGAAATTGTATTGTACTTCCACCTACGACTTACGAATGTGTATTTACGAATGTACGTGTATAGATACAATTTCGATAGAGTCGTAGGAACTTTATTAACATTAGATTCGGATATCTTATTTCGCCTACTACGGAATATTAATCTCCTTTAATGCGTACTAATCTTTACGGCGTCTCGCGATCCTTTTACCAGTTTAATTTGCGTCTTTTTCGATAATCACGATGTCGTCGCTTCGATTCGTCGATTGTCTGTTGGTCTGTTTCGATTGCTGCGACCTACTCCGGTCCTCAACAAGCATTCCGGTCATCTATCGTCCTCTTATTGCACAATGTGAAGCTGATGCGACTTCAGAGTTGTCATTCGTTGGCCTATGGTAGTGAACTTTGCCTCCAAATCTTAGTAGGTTACTTACTAACCTAACTATTTTGGACTAAGTATCTAAACATATTAACTTGTTATTTTTTACCACAACAACCTTTTTAAGGGATTTATTTTAGAATAAACGACATCAGTTATATTTCATTTTGTAGCTTTGTTTAGTAGTCTATTGTTCATTATAATTACAAGCATTTATTGAGAACGTAAGCTAAAAACGTTTCTAGTTTCAATCTGTTGTTGATATTTACCTAATGAAGACCATCTTTTATCTACATTTACTTATCCTGTTAAATTATTCATCTTGCATTTAAGTAATATTATCTGGCAGGGCCTAAGACGGTCGCAATTTTATCGTACGAGTATATTACCGTATCTGTTACTTTGTAGTATTATACTAAAATGGCAACTATCATATCTGTACTGGTCACAAATACAAAAAAGTAATGAATGTTTTATGAAATAGGAATTGGAAGCCGGATGTTACCCGTCAGAAGAAAAATGACGCAACTGCAAATTTCAGTTCAACGGTGCATTATGCTTGGGAAACACGGCCTTCGACATTCTCTCCATTCTGAAATAAAACAATCTTGCAAAAACAATAGTCGTTTCCGCCATTAGAGGTAATTAAGCAATACTATTCTGAGTCAGAATCTTCGAGAAAATACTTAGAGATAAAATTAAAAGTAATTGACTACGGAAGATTCTAAGACTTAACAATTGTTGCCTGGCAAGGATATTTCTAGGCGCACAAAAAGCTATAGTAGATACCTATACCTCGTTTTCAGATTAGAAAAATAAAGGTCGATTTCGCCAATGTATCCTTAATTTTTTGCAGCCATATCAGGGGCAAAATTAAATGAGACTACTTTTTTCCATTATTGTTACGTTTAAGCCAACAAGATGCACAACGGTACATTTTAAAATCGTTTTCCCAAAAATCGCACTACGACTGTCGAACGATTTTTCGAATCTGAAAAAAAAACAAAGTGAGAATACCTTGAATGTTACTGTTTACCTGTGTTTATAAAAAAATTCCACAGTCATGTTGGTAAATTTGAACTTGGACATAAGTAGATACCGTGTAGAAACCGTTTTTTAGGTTCAGGAAAAACTTTATTATGAAAAAGAAAATTACATTAAATTAACTTATTAACTGCTTGTTGAGTCTCGAAGATAGACGTCTTTTACTTGACATTTCTGTGCTGTATGATATAATTTCAGGACGTATTGACAGTTCTTCACTGTTGTCGGAGATTAAATTCTCAGTCCCATCAATTAGAACGCGTAACTCTGAGCGCTGCCTTTTTAGCCTTCCTAGAGTTAATACGAATTATGCTCAAAACTCGACAATCTACCGTATTTTAAGTCTTTATAACAAGCAATTTAATTGTATTGATTTGTTTGACTGCACAAAAGATACTCTAAAAAATCGAGTACGGATTCTATTATTTAAACTAAGACAGGGCGACAAACAAGCATGTTTGTATTAAACACATTATTTTCTTATTACAAGTACATCCACTCTCATATACACGCAAATACATACACACATACACACACACACTGACACACATCAAAGTGCACTCCCGTACAGATAAGCTAGTTTTATATTTTGTTTAAAAAGTTCAATCTTTCCTTTGCTTATGCTCATGGCACTTATTATTTCCACTTGTTATTGCATGTTAGTTATATTTTTGTGGTCATCTATTATTGGCTTTTTCTCTGTTATTTAAGTTTTGTATTATTTGTTGTATTGCTGTTGATGCCCCAAAAAAAAAATGTACATACATAAGAATTTAAGTAACAAATTGCATGCACACATATTGAATGTTTACGGATAGCAGAACATACTAAATTAAGAAATTTGAGTATATGACACTTTTTCTTGAAAGTTTTTCAAGTTTTTGAACCTACAGTTTACCTCATGGTTGTTTTTCCTGATGAATTTCTAAATAATAGGAAATACCAACCGAACGGTATCGAGGCTAATCCATATCTATCGCTAGGACATACGCGAATTCGCCTAATAGTATAGATATAGGTACTTTAATTTCCCTTGTCTAGTAGTAGTGTTGTGTTCCTGCTGGTAAGTAAGGATGCCAAAGAGCTCAAAGAGGACCCAGTGTGTTGACGTTGACGACGAGGGACCCTCTTGTTCCTTTAGCCGTCAACACAGTGAATCCTCCTTTTTGTAAGGGTCGGCAACGCGCATGTGACACCTCTGGAATTGAAACCGTCCATAGGCTACGGTAGCTGCTTACCATCAGGCGAGCCGTACGCTTGTTTCCCACCATCGTGGTATAAAAAAAAGTAACTAGACTCTACACATCAACTAGCAGACCTGAAGTTGATCTGGCGGAAGACCCTAGAGCTAGACTGACCCGACATTATACCGAAGACATCCCGGACATCAGCCTGTACGAGATTAGAATGGCTCTTAAACAGCTCAAAAACAATAAGGCACCTGGTGAAGACGGAATTACAGCCGAACTTCTGAAGGCGGGTGGTAAACCGGTCCTTATGGCCCTTCAGAAGTTGTTCGACTCCGTTTTACTAGAAAGGAGAACGCCTAAGGCATGGAACAGAGGTGTGGTGGTATTGTTCTTCAAAAAGGGTGATAATGCGTCACTGAAGAACTACCGACCCATTTCACTTCTGAGCCATGTCTATAAGCTGTTTTCAAGAGTCATTACGAACCGTCTCGCACGCAGGCTAGATGACTTCCAGCCTCCCGAACAAGCCGGTTTCCGAAGAGGCTTTAGTACCGTAGACCACATCCATACGCTCCGTCAGGTTATACAGAAGACTGAGGAGTATAACCTGCCTCTCTGCTTAGCGTTCGTGGACTACGAGAAAGCCTTCGACTCGATCGAAACCTGGGCTGTACTACAATCTCTCCAGAGGTGCCAAGTGGACTATCGCTATATCGAAGTGCTGAAGTGTTTGTACGAGAACGTCACTATGTCAGTCCGACTCCAGGAACAGAACTCGAAGCCTATTCCGTTGCAGCGGGGAGTCAGGCAAGGAGATGTTATTTCTCCTAAACTGTTTACCGCTGCACTGGAGGATGTTTTCAAGACTCTGGACTGGAGAAGGCTAGGCATCAACATAAACGGCGAGTACATCACTCACCTTCGGTTTGCTGACGACATAGTAGTCTTGGCTGAGACCATGGAGGATTTGAGTACGATGCTCGATGACCTCAGTAAAGCCTCCGAGCGAGTTGGTCTAAAGATGAACATGGATAAGACGAAGATCATGTCAAGTACCCATGTAGCACCAACTCCCGTTACAATCGGAGACTTTACACTCGAAGTTGTGGACGATTATATATACTTAGGACATACTGTCCAGTTAGGTAGATCCAACTTCGAGAAAGAGTTCAATCGACGAATCCGACTCGGTTGGGCAGCGTTCGGGAAGCTACGGCACATCTTTTTGTCCAATATTCCGCAGTGTCTCAAGACGAAAGTCTTTGACCAGTGTGTGTTGCCAGTGATGACGTATGGTACTGAAACGTGGTCGCTTACAATGGGCCTCATAAGAAAGCTCAAAGTCACCCAAAGGGCAATGGAGAGGGCTATGGTTGGAGTCTCTCTGCGTGATCGCATCAGAAATGAGGCCATTCGCAGCAGAACCAAAGTAACCGATATAGCCCTCCGAATCGCTAAACTAAAGTGGCAGTGGGCGGGGCACATTGCTCGTAGAACCGATGGCCGTTGGGGTGGAAAGGTTCTCGAGTGGCGACCACGAACCGGAAGGCGCAGCGTGGGTAGACCCCCCGCAAGGTGGACTGATGACCTGGTGAAGGTCGCGGGAGTCCGCTGGATGCGGGTGGCGCAGGACCGGTCATTGTGGCACTCTTTGGGGGAGGCCTATGTCCAGCAGTGGATGTCTTTCAGCTGATATGATGATGATGATGAACTAGACTCTATACAGGACCTAGGTCTCTAATATTAATTTACATGAGGAAACGTACCTACTTAGGTACTAATGAAAATAAACGCGCAAAGCAACACTCAGATGGCACTACAATAAAAAAAAACATCCTTTTCAATTATGTCAAATCCTTAGGTATTATATTATACCTATAGCATATATCAAACAAGACGGTTGGAAACTAATTATAATAGCATAGCTATGTGGCCGATGTGAGTTTTTAACTTCATTTAGAAATAAGTTATAAGTAATTAGAATTAGTTTATAATGAATTTTATTTGTTTGCTTGCGGTAAATTATTTATTTATTTAAACTTTATTGCACAACAATGATAATGTACAAATGGCGGACTTAATGCCAAATGGTATTCTCTACCAGTCAAGCATTGGGCCAAATAGAGGCTGGTACGTTGGTGCAGGAGGAAAATTTAATTGATGGAGAATAGTCATCCTAAAGCCAAACTTATAAACATTTATTTACAATAAATATAAGCTTACACATGTATGGTAACAAACATGGTTATAGTAATTCTTTTCAACCGACTTCAAGATTTCGAAGGAGGAGGTTCTCAATTCATCGGGATCATTGTTTTTGCATTTTTTTTTAATGTATGTTCACTGATTATTCCCTGACGGCTTGGCCGATTTGGAAAATTCATTTTTTTATTTGAAAGAGAAGTCAAGTCAAGTCAAGATGACCTGGTCACCAGGTCAAGATCTGATGATGGGATCCTGGAGAAACCGAGCGAACTCTTCAAATATTATAGGCACACCTATAGTGATTCAATGTTTTTTACAATAGCTCGGGCATTTTCTTTTGGAAAGGTGGAGTCTAAGTCAAGTCGGTTCTTTTTTGTTAAAAAAATATTAAAGTTATAAATCCATATAAGTCATTCCATTATTCTAATTTTTAAGTTGACTTTTTATGTAATTCTGTCTGAGTGTGTTTTTGTGTATTTTTATGTCATTCTTTGTTTAAATTCTTAAATTATAAGTTAGTTTTAAGTTGAATTTTTTTATAAAACATGTAATGACTTTGGTTTTAATAAATTGAATAATTAATTATGTAAGTTATAAATTAAATTATAGTTAAGCAAATTGTATGTAATAAATAATATAACATGTTTTAACTTACAACGTTCTCCTTTACAAAGGTTGTCATATCCGTCCTTCTGATCACCATTATCACCAGTCCCTAATCCCTACTCCCTATCCCTAGTGACGACCCGGGCTGACACTATTATAATTGAAGGATGTGTTCTCGCGGATATGGTTGTAACTGAAAACTTTTGACTAAACACTTAGGTACATATTATTATTTAAGGTGGCTACCTACTAGCCACAATGTAATAATCTACTAAGTATTTAATAAAGTTTAAGTAATCTTACTAGATTTTTTAATCGTGTTTTCTTACTAGATTTAAAGACTATTAGTTTTGGCTTTGTAAAAGTTTTCTTAGATAACGGGTATAGTAACTAAGGTCAAAGTGTTAAGATTGACATATATAGCTTTTATTTATTTTTGTGCAGTAACATGTCATACAGCATAGGTTAGGTGCCCACGCGCTGTAAAATAAAAAATGTAAATGTGAGATGGTAAATAAATCAATCAGAAATTATTAATCACGAATTTTATCTAGCTTAAATTTGATACGTTAATGCTACAAAAAATGATCATGACCTCCATCCTCATTAAATATGAAGAAATTTAATATCAGTTAATAAATAAGTACCTATTTATGCAATTATGGCAAGTTGTTAAACATTACAAATTATTAAATTAAAAAAAAAAACGAATTTTAATGAAGGCAAAGGTTGATTATTTATGTTACTCATATAAAAAAATATGGCGTCAAATACACTTATTTCTCCAAATTGCCTTACACATATTGCTGAAAATAATATTATATTTGAAATAAAATGGTATTCCACACGAACACAGATCAACAATGCAATTAACTCACACAGAAATACGGGCAGATTTTCATAGTGTGCACCGAAACTCCGCCCTAAACAAATTTTAACCAATCGGCGCCCGCTGTAGGCATAGATCGTTGTGGCAACACGCCTTGTGTTTTTCGTCACGGAACGGCGACTCAGGCGCGACTCACACATTGTTAATGTAAGCGCTTCGCTTTGAAGACACTGGATCCAAACGCTCATACCGTCTCGCTCTTTCGCCGGCCGCTGCCAACTTTGATATATTTAAAAAAAAAATACCATCAACAGAAACCAAACTGGGTGCAGAAATAGTTCCGAGTCTAGATCATCTATGAAGTATTGAAGAAGTAAATAATTTTTTTCATGAAATTAAGACTGAGAATGAAGAATTTGTGATCGGGTCAGTTTTGGCCGATGCAGGAGTTCGGGCGTCAGAAAGAGACAAGTGCTCGAGCGGAGGGGTCTGGAAGGCTGCGGAGGCGGCCAGTTTGATCATTTTTTGTTGCACCGCTGATTGTGAAAGATTACACTTGAGAGTCGAAATACATCTTTACATCACACGTCAGTGGGCATCGAGCTGTCTTCAAAGCAACACGGATTAGACACACGTTTCTTTTAGGTTATCATGTCTGCGTGCAAGTTGTGATAGTGAGAGACTTCCAGAGTGATCTTCAGGACTTTTGTGTTTGGACTGATCTGGTGCTGCTAACCGCTGCGGTTTCTAGCGTCGATGGCAGTTTCAACTCTAAACATGACTCCGTACTTCACAGGATATTCTTTTCAAGGTAAGAATACCTATTCTTTTTTGGATTGTTAATTAAATCTTATGGATAACCAAATACTTTTTAAACCATGTGATTTGTCTTGAAGAGACATGTAAGTCAAGATTTTGTTATAATTATTATACCTAGTTACGTAGATACTTTTAGTATACATATCATCAATGTGGACATTGTCTTGGATCAGCCAAACTTGATGATCATAAGAATAACATATGAAAATATTAGGAGTCCCTATTCTAAATTTTTTAAAGATTGTAAAACCTATGGGTAGGTAGTTTCAACTTTTACTTCAGTTTGTCTCTGTTAAAAGCTCCTGTATGACTTCTGTATGTAATATGACATATTAGGGACAGTTATTCATCTGTATCTATAGGCATCATACTTGCTGTCACTAATCAGTGATTTGATATAACTGTCATGGTTCCACTAACCACCGTTTGATTTTTCATAGGTACATGAAACCAAATAACTTTTTATAATGTTAATGTGCTTTAATTTATCTTTTCAAAAACCAAAACAGTATTTAATTTCATATGATTAAATATAAATAGCACTAAAAACGGGATACGTATAATGTACGTACTGATAATGGTTATCGTCTTTGATTAGAAAAAAACAAGTGTTAGAGATGCAAACCTAATTTTATAAATATCCTGCTTTAGTCATTATTAATAAAATTTAATTATTAATCTTTTTCGCTTCTAATAAAATGAAATACATACCTGCTTACACAATAATTTCATTGACCTTCCTAACTATTTATTTTAATTGTATCCTTCTTTATTATATGTACGGAAATGTTTATAGTATATACCGTATGTTCCCCTTGTTGCTGAACATATGCATATTTTTTTTCTTATTTTCATATAGCGTATAGAAAATAATGACAAGGTTAAGTAGCAGTTTGTTATTTAGGTACTTTTAAAACACAAACACTCTTTTTGTTAATTTGTTTATTACCAACACCTTGCGCAACTAGAAACAAAGGATTCTAAAACGCCAGACGTAAGTCCCTTTTTATTGCTACCAATATAGTAATATTTCATCCTCGCGCGCTTTCTGTTATAATAAGTTATACTAAGAACATTTTGTTCGTTAACTGAACCTCGACAGACCCAATCCGAAATGGCCAAGGACACTGCACGCTTTAGAAAAACAAAATGTCTCCAGTTCAATAAAAGATTTTTGTCACGAACTAGACGAGCTTCTATTGTAATATTTGCATTGTCTAAATTTCGAGTGATCTTGATCTAGTTATTAAAATACCTACTGAATAATAATTCGATGTCTTTTTATAAACTCCGTTTAAAAATATTTGTACTTGCTCGTTATGACATTAAACCAGCTAATAAAACAGACTAGTTAGGTGTGGTTGGAATTGGATATAAGTAAGTACCTACATTATGAAATCTCTTAAAGCTATTTACATATTTACCACAACCCTGAAAACAATTATCATTTAATTACTAAAATAATATCAAACTTCAATTTAATACAATACGATCTTACTAATAATAGTAATAATCACAATTTGCAATTTTTATGAACATCTTTATGAAAAATAACTAATAAAATACACGACAGTATCTTTATGTTTATTTTTTTCAGTTATTTCATTGTTTTCGCCTTTATAAGGTAAACAGTATATCTCATTAGGTATAAATGCTAAAATAAAGTTATGTTTGTTATACAAGAGGTAGGTAGGTAGGTACAATACTTAGGTAGGATACAATTAACTTACCATGGATTACAATCAGTTCAATCTAGCTGTCGTTTATGTTTTCCATTCAAGTCGCATTTACTCTCGTTGACTTCAAGAACTAGCTAGCACAGTTATTCCAGTGTATACAAAACAAATTTAAATCAGACAATTATACGAGGTTTATTTCCTGCATTCAACACTAAGAATCGATCTTTCACAATACTTCAGCTTCAATTTCTAAAAAAAATTATTACCCCGCATAAAGATTTGAGTTACTTTTGTTTTCAAATGTCCTTTCTTCGTATCGATATTTTATGACAGCCGACGACAGTTCGGTTTGAAGAATAACCGTTTCTGACTTGGGACTGTTGTTTTTTTATGATCCTTAAATTTATTGTTTTATGTCGCTACGAAACGGAAGCTTAAGTTCTCACACTTTGAAAATCGATCGAATGTTAGATCGTTGCAATAGCCTGGTACAGGCATATGATTTGGTGCAACCTACTGGAAATTGTAGGTATTCTGAAATTAAATATTCCATTGTTTCCCTGCGGCTGGACTTTAAAGATTGTTTCAAAGGCTTAACGCGTATAAATAACAACGAATACTGTTCCAAAAAGCACTCGCACTGACGGTTTTACACATAAATCATTACCATACGAAAACATTTCGACTGCATTGTTAAAAATGTCACTTCGACTTATGACCTGTTTCGTCTAAGCTAAATTAAAACAGAAAAGGACGAATGAATGCAGAAGGGCTAAGTTAGAATGAGAGCGCTTACCTACTATTGAAGAATGCCGACGAACTCATTTTTTCTCCGCAACATCTTGGAATGTTTTTAGAGAGTCCAGTCAAGTATTTTCTTATTTATCAAATACTTCCAATATCTATTTCATAGCATTTTAAGTACATACATATCTGTAATCGCGGGACATGGTTGGAATCCTATACAAAATCGTCAAAAAATACTTAGGTATGACCATTTGTCATAATTTATTGCTGTCTTCTTCGCATAATCATTATTTATATCTAGTAAATAGTATGATTCGATCTATTAGCCATTTTATACAATCGACTTTAAAACCACAATAATAATTAAACTGACACCTAGATGATTAAAAAGTTTCATCCGTTATGTATGTGAGTCACTATCAAACGCACACCGGGCGGTCAACCTTTCGTGTTATTAAGAATGTTAAACTTTTTAATTCGACTCCAATTTATACGACTTTTCGATGTAAGTCGGAATTAGTGTCACACACTCGTTCTGATGCGCTGTTGATGTCAGAAAACATTTGTTTAATACGCAAAGCCGAAGGAGATTATTGTCGCAAATGCGATGTTCAATGATTTGTGTGAAAATGACGATGGATTTTTATCATTGCCTAAACTGCTTCAGCATTTTAGTATTCAATATCCTTCACCACAATTTAGAAGAATATGAGACATTCCTAAATATGATTATAATCGGAACAAAACCGCATAATGCATTCGATGACGGTCGCGGGTCGGTCGGCGCAATCAGATGCGCCTCAGGCTAGGTGATGGACCCGATGATGTGCGATACTGATCAGCAACTTGCTCGCGCACCTTGTAATTTTCCATACATTGAAGAAAATATTTTGCTGTTTTAATCCAGATCTAAAAATATTTTAGTGTTTAATATTGGTTGTATTGTCTAGTTTGATTGGAACTGGAAATGTTATGTTACATTTTTGTGATTAATCAACTACTTATTATATATATCTACAAGAATCTTGACCTCTACAAAGAGTTCAGTACCATAATCAAAGTTTAGTCACATTCATATCAAGGGCCGACAAGCGGTGCACATCTCGGCGCACGCACACAGCGCTCGCGCAGATCAAAGGCACCGACAGGCTCTTTTAGCCGCATAATATGACGCGCCCCCCGCCCCCTCCGCGGCCGGCGAAATGCCTGCCCGGGCCTTCGGCCTCCGGGGCGCTTACTTGCCATTACTCATGACGATCTATTAATAAACAAATTGATATTAGGATATTACGAATGCTTACTGGGAGTGTTTTCAATTTATTAGGCTGTTACTAAGGAGCTCGATCCAATTTATTAGTACAACTTTTTTATTAAATCATTTTTCGTGATTATAAGAGCGAGTTTATTTGAGTATATGAAATTGCTAAACGTTCAATAATAACAACTCAAATTTAAAAGAGTAACACATTGACAGCATAATTTAGTGCTAGGAAAATAGGTAGATACTTACTTACTTACCTAGGTTACCTACTTGATATTAGAAAAGATACATAACAAGATAAATTTCATAGCGATTACCGATAAGATGGCTAAAGACGACGCAAATCTGATAAATGCACCGAGGCTTAACTGATCAAAATCTCCATTGCCGCCAGCTTTTTCCCATATTTCGCGACCGTCAACACTTCCCTCTCGCATTTGCTCAGGCAGCTCTGACAATAATACGAGTATTAAAATTAAAATTATAGTTAAGCTATTTGTGTGATTACTCGAACCCACTGAATGTTTTAAATAATCCTAATTTAAATTAAGCTTTTCATATGCGACTAATGAAACTTTATTACAATAACTATGCTAATAATTATATTTAGATAGTTACGCTACGGTAAAAAACTGCTACGTGTTAGTGGTTTTATAACATGAAAAAATTACTGTTAAGATATTACAATGTTCACTTGCGCCTTTCTTCGTTGGAAGCGTCGCTCAGCGCGAAATAGCTCACGTGCACGGCTCGGTCATCGATCAAGGTATCATTGTTCCATTAAAATATAAACTCACTGCAATTACCCGAGGGCTCGAAAACTCACTGAGCGATAAACGATTGATTCTGCAGTTAGACGTTTTAGCCATAATCAATACAACACTTGTTGGCGATTGATTACGAGAATATACTTTAAAATAAACGAATCTTACTGCTTAAGAAAGGTCCTCATGTAGTTTAAACGAGGTAGGTATAATTTCTTCTTTTATTTTTGAGCTTTTAGGGATTGACATTTTATGTTTATTTTATAGGTACTTTGTTTTGTTTTTTATATTTATATATGTACACATTTTCATTCAATTACTGATTAAATCTCTCTAAATTTTAGTTATTTAGTATTCAAATTAATACTCCAGGGCGTGCTTTGCTTTGCTCTACTTTCAATAAGCGAGGCAATAAAGGGCATTAATTATTCATTATACAAGCAGTTTCATAATATTAAGTCCACCCAGCTTCCGTACTCATTTACCTAAGTACTCACTAAGCGGCTACGTTATGGAGTAGGAGCGGCAAATGGACTCAAAGTACCCGGTTCTTATAAGAAAAGAAAGAGTCCGTCAAATCAGTACATAACGCGCTGTGAATATGAATGAGGTCAAACAGGGCATTCTCAAACATACACCATTATACTGAAATAAAATATTCTGTTCCATTCATTACCCAGAGGTAACACGTTCGGTTCTAGTCCGACTTGCCGAAAGGCTTTGCCTTCGTTTGAACAGTTGGAGCGACTTCAATGGGAGAGGCACTCTCGTTTCATATTGGTTATTAGAATATTTGTCTTTACCGGTTGCCGACACCTGGACCTGTTGTTTTCTATAACACATACCTACTTGTGTTATAAATGACTGCCTATGTAATTGTAAAAATCGCTATAACGTTACTCAAATATCTCAGTGTGATAAGCTGATAAGCAATATCAACAAAACAACTTAGTGTATCCCAACTTTGTCGAGTGCCTATACACTTTTTAAGTGTATAAGAGTTGTGTTTTTAAATACTTACTAAAATTATTGAATTGCAGTTAGAGAACAAATGAGAACAGTGGATGAACGACAAACATAGAAAGTAAAGAGCTAGACACGCTTTGTGACCGATTGCACAAACCAATACGTCAAAAAGGTCGTCAAAATGCTCGGTATGAAAGTATAATAGAACTGATTTGATATTCGGCCGCGCTACATTTGTGGCGGCGCTGCCACGGGCCACACAGACCTCCACTCTTGAAGAAGGCTTAATGGAATGACACAGCCTTTGTCGACGCCGCCCAATTCGAAAGCCTATTCAGATGGCATTTCTTCTCATTGTTGCTTCATTTTGGATAGTAATAGATAATTTTATTAGTCTATAGATGACTTTTAACAGGTTACGGAGTAGAAATCTCTTGTCAATATCGAAACATGATTGTCATTCAGTCATGATATAGGTATCTAGTTTTAATATTGACGTGTGATATTTTAGTAGTAGGTACATTTGAATATGTAGTATATTAACAAAATACGAGGTTTGATACAAGGAAAAAAATTATAAACTCTTTTTTCGAAGCAATATGAATTTTTTTTAAATAGTTCCTTTCAAAACACACTCCAGTAATGTAAACTCACTTAATTTTAATTTTATCAAATTCTTACACATAAACAATAAATGTACCTAATGGTTAATATTAAAAATAAGAGCTAGTAAGTTAACATGTTTCACAGCGCACCTAGGCTGCTCGAGCGCACGTTTCCGCACAGCGTTAATTCAGTGCCTTGAACTATGACCAGCGTTAGCGGAACGAGCGGTTATCGTCCGCGCAACTCATGTGGAAGAAAGCGGCGTGGCATGAGACGTTAAACGTCATATAAATTTTACTGTAGGCATATTAATGTCGTTACGTGAAATTGATTTGCAAGCAGAAACATATTATGATTGTGAAAACGGGGTTTACGATTTATTTACATTTACACACTACGATACCGACTTGAAACATAACAAACTATCACTGTACCGTTGTTGGCGCGAAGCAGCAGAATAAATTGTATAAGGTACCAGCGTTCACACACCACACGGTAAATTAATTTACAAGACGTTTATTGTGAGTATTTATACGCCGCATTTGTAAATTGTATAGCAGTAATCGGAAGTAATGCATCAATTAGATACGAAAGCTTCAAAAACACATACTAAAAAAACAAAAACATAACTTTATAAGTATCAAATATTACAATTTATTATCGCATGATTTTGGTTTACTATGTCATGTAACTATATGCAGTTTAGTGCCTAATTATGGAAATATGGACATGTGGCAGACACCTGTAGTTATATTCAAATGGAATTTGAGTTTAATGGCTGTGCTACCAAGTGTCTATCACCTTGTAGCAACTTTATGAAGCACAAATAATACAGTTGCTTTCGATTACGGCTGCAATAAGAACGAAGGGCAAAAATAATTAGTCAAAGGCCATTGACACCAATTAACGCAAAACAAAGCGCGGTGAAACTCTTTAAGACGATTACCAAATCAAAGTCGATCAAATTGAAAACGAAAATCTACGCAATGCCGGAAGGTCAAAGAAATCCAATATCGACCCTTCCAATGACAAATGCAAATTAACAAGATGCAGAGGTTGATAAAAGTGTGATTGCTAATTAAAGTTGACACAGAAACGCCAATGGTGAATTCTAAATCTTCATTTATTCCGTCACGCCTGGGCTCTTGCATTTAAGTTTAAATGATTGACTCTGTTTCAATTTAGCTCAACAAGAATGCAGCGGTTGAACGAATTGCAACAAGATTATTTGATTGTGAGAAAATTTTATGCTTTCCACATTCCGATATCTGTAGTCGAGAAAACAGTTAGTGCGTTATTTAAAGCCGTAGAGGAAAGTCCTGCGATGAACAAAACGCGTGAGTATTGTATAGTTGAGGAACTTTTTTCGGAAAACGATTTACTCCACTGACATGCATTTTTTGTCGGCCGAGTTGTTGATGTCGGTGCTCCACATTGGTGCCACCCTAGTAGCGGCCTTTATCGCGGCCAACTTGTGCATGCTCGCAAAGCTCTTCCGGACGATTAGTTGCCAATGAATGTTTGAATTTGTTGTTAACTTTGCCTCCTTTTGCGATAATAGTGTTACAATGTTTGCGAACTGTATTACGCATTGTACAATTGAAAGTTTTTTTTTGGAGGCTGGTGTGCCTTTTGTCAATTGTGCGTTTGTTATCCTGTTTGGATATGAAAGCGTTTACTAGGTGTAAAGTTGTATCGTCTTTATTCCATTCTATTGACTGCGGCTACCGGTAATATGTGCCGTTATTATTACTATTTTTAATTCTTATTGATTTTTATACCTAGGAATGTTCTCTGGAACATCCTATAAATATGTATCTACTGACCAGCAATATATTTAAATACATGTATATGTAGTACTAATTAAAATTAAGACGTAAGCAACGCACAAGGAGAGATTAGGTTATTGCTTATCTTTAGTTATTAGCCATTGCTAGCAAGGTTGAGAAATATAATGAAGTGATACATTATTACAAAACCCACATTTGTATAGCGGGGTTATTATGAACGCGTTATGCGTCATAAATATTTCGGGAACATAAAATTAACGCTCAAAAACATGGGGCTTTCGAGGCACCGCAGCGTCTACGGGGTCCGACAAAAAAAGAGGACCCCTCGCAGAACGAGAGTCCAACAAGGTTACATTCTGCCAGACAAGAATGATCTTTGAGATTTCAATATTAGAGTTTACAATTAGGAATGAGCGTCATCCTTCTTCACCTACAAATATGGTATTTTGGTTGTCGCAATTACTGACCATAAGTTGTTTGCGTTACGGTTTGTTTCTGGTTGTCTAACAGCCGGACCGACGCCTCGGTATATCATATCAAAGGACATACTTGTTGACATGTTGTCTAATTGATTGGTGGTTCTCAGCAGGGGTCTAGGGCTTTACACGAGGCGGCACCTTTGTGGAATTATTCGAAATTGATAAACTATAAATGCCTTCACAAGTGGAAGATGCCACTTGCCACTGTTATTTTTTTGTTTGAGATATATATTGTCAGTCAAATTTAGGGTAGGTGGATGGATATTAAAGAAAAATTACATCATATTAATCTTGTTTTTGTAATGCTCTACCTATAGTTATTAATTATACACATAAAATATATGAGTAATTTAACAAAATGTACCTTTTGCAATTATGATACGTAATTATATCTTAGTATATTATTTACATGATAATACAATATTTGAATAAGCCGTTCTATGTATGTACAGTACTTATATATCTAAAAAGACATGATGGGTTATTTGTTGCCTTTTAGCCTCATGAATAATATTTCATGCGAGCCCTTAGCCTAATTCATTCACAGCACAATTTACCCCACTTTATTGTATAATGTTTTTTTTTACATCTGGAATTCATCTCAATAGAAGTTTTCAAAGCGATTGCAAAAATCAAGGAGCGGCGGCGTCCTTTGATGATAGGTGGTCCCTGCGCGTGATGCGATTATAATAGCGACACTTTTAACCCACCTCCGTTTCCCATAAGGTTTATTCGAAATTAATCTTCAATGTGTTTAATATCAACCCTCGAGAAATTTATTACAACTCTTCTACATTTGTAATTGTAGCAGACTACAACACAAAGCTCACTTGGCCGTTAAAATAATTATGATTTCGGCCTCAATGTCTAAATGAGAACCTATAAGCCTAACATGTCGGTTCCAAATTATGGAAAAACGTTATGAGCCATGCTTCACCGCACTCGTGGTAAAGGAATTGGATACTCCCGCATGAGATAACTTGAAATGAAACGTAAAATTGCTAGACGATCGTTGCTAACACGCCCTTATAAACTCATGTAGGCATTTAATGTCGTTTATCCGTAAACATTTTTACTACAGTCTACTGATTATTTTTTGAGTCTGTGATGCTTTTGAATACGATTTAATATTTTTGAACTGTTTCAGGTCAAGGTCGTATGAACCAACTGGGTGGTGTTTTCATCAATGGAAGGCCGCTGCCCAACCACATTCGGCTGAAGATCGTGGAGATGGCGGCTGCGGGCGTGAGGCCCTGCGTCATCTCGCGGCAGCTGCGCGTGTCGCATGGCTGCGTCTCTAAGATCCTCAATAGATATCAGGTGAGCACCAGTAAAGTGTTTTCTACCCTATTTCAGTTTCGTGATCATAACATCTCAGTGAATGGAATAAATATAAACTTAAAGGTAAAATAATCTGTATTGTTTTATCATCAGGAAACTGGTTCCATCCGCCCTGGCGTAATCGGAGGATCTAAACCGAGAGTGGCGACGCCCGAAGTCGAAAACAGGATAGAAGAGCTCAAGAGACAAAACCCAGGTATATTTTCCTGGGAAATTAGAGATAAACTTATAAAAGACGGGATCTGTGATAAAAACACTGCACCGTCAGTCAGTTCCATATCGAGGCTTATAAGAGGAGGCAAAAGGGACGAATCAGATCCTAGGAGAAATCACAGCATTGATGGTATTCTAGGTAAGTGTACAAACTTACCTATGATTTGTCTCATTTGCAATGATAATTGTGATTTGTCTATGATTTGAGAGCCCGTTGAAAGTATAAATTAATATAATAACATATGGCGAATTGTGCAAACAAAACATTTAATTCACGATAAAACTATACACACATGATGACCACTAAGCACTAGACCGAGTTTCACGCGTTCCGATGTTTGAAGGGAACACTTTTCCTGCTAGCGTTTGCATAAAACTTTTTTATTGCTCGAGCTCGCTATTGTACTTACCGACACACCACACCTCGCTGCATATACTTATTGTTGCCCAGTATCTTTTTGATTTTATTTGTATTTAGATAATCTATTGCTCCACTCGTTTAGCAACCGAGATTTATGCAGAAATCCTTGGCGATTTACAAATTTGTTTAAGAAGTTTCCAACTCTGACGGAACCTTCGAGCTAATGATGCGTTAATAACTCGCCGTGTCATCGTAGTCCTTAACGCTTATTTCAGCCCATAATCACTTAATTTAGTTCAAAGTCCACTATTATTATAAATTTATACCTATAATGAGATTGTCGGAACGTTTGCAAACTTCGCAAAATGGCGTATAAAGTTAATAATCAAGGCAAAAGTGAAGCGGGCGCACGCCACGGCAGCGCCCCTTGTGTCGGCTTCGAAATTGTAGGTTATAAAAATGAAATTAGTACCCAAAGCTGTTATTATCCCATCGCGTTTGGCCCCGGGGCTTGCATTACGACAATCTGTCCGTACTGCACGTCTTTTGCCGTATAGCTATCCAATATAAAATGGCGCTCCTAATATCCCGGTTCGGCGACGGCGGTTTCGCCGGAGAGATTCTACGCGCGATAAGATTATGCATATTAAGTTGTGCGCGGCTAAAGTACACTGGAAAAGCGGCCCCTTTACCACTCGCCTTCGCCAAGCGCGTATTGAAAATTTGCGAATCGTGCTCGCCCTGTGACGACGGCTAACTGTCGTCTTGCAAGAATCGTACGCTGAAATATAGTTACATACCCACTGCACTGCACTTTCGCGTCTCGCGTCACCCATTCCTATTAAAGATCACATTTTTATTACATTTTATCACAATAGCCACACCGAATCGAATAAATCCACTTCATCTGTCGCTTACCAATCTAATTCAACGTCTTGACGTAATGTAATTTTGTAAAGGCCTCAAAAAACTCACTAGCTGTTATAATGTGGTTACGTTTAATTTAATCAAGACCGCGTGTGGTCCCCGCGGTAGCACGACGATAATCGACATAAAACAACAGAAAAATTACGAAACGTTAGAAAGTTAAGATTTATGACGACACGAAATTGTTTTGTTATTAACTACGTTTGGCAACAATTTATTATAACTGTAAGATTTTCGCACGATCTTTAAAATATTAATGAGATGTTTCATTGTTCGAAGGACCCTCATCGTGCGAGGACTCTGATACGGAATCTGAGCCTGGAATTACGTTAAAAAGGAAACAACGTCGATCTCGTACAACTTTTTCTGGTGACCAGCTCGAAGCCTTAGAAAGAGCGTTCACCAGGACTCAGTACCCTGATGTTTACACCAGGGAGGAGTTGGCTCAGAAAACCAAATTAACTGAAGCCAGAGTTCAGGTAAATAGCTTTCCAGCAAACTATTTTATACTTTCTTAATTTGATGGGTACACAACAGAAATAAATATTTTGAGTTACTGAGATAGATAGCTTCAATAAAATATACTTATTATGGGATCAAATTCAATTCCCGCCCCTAAGGCAAGAGCATAGTAAAAAATGACGTAATTACATTTATAATTAATTATAACGTACGCATGTAATCTAGCTACCATATGTTGCACCGCTACTGTTTCCTATTCGTTTTTTATTGAATCGTTACACTGTAATTTTGAACAGCGGTTTTATTTCAAATTATGATGCGTCATTTTTGTTTACTAATATGTATACTTGTTTGTAAATAAAACACTTAACGGCAGACCTAAGTGAAAGCAGACTAAATAAATAGCCTGCATCTCTATTTTGTTGAAGTTTATCCAGTGATTGCCTCTAGAGATTATCCTGTGCAGCAAGTTTCAATTGACTAAGTGGATTAGGTAATTTAAATAAGTGCTATTTACAAGGTTTTCAGAAGGCCAAAGGATTCCGAAGCTTATTTTAAACTGAATTTTCTCTTGTTTAGGTATGGTTTTCGAACCGAAGAGCTCGTCTACGCAAGCAACTTAACTCTCAACAACTCAGTGCCTTTAACACAATGTCTCTACAATCGGCTTTCCCTTCAGTCCACCAGCAATACGAGCCTCCAACCAGTTTTAATGCTCAGTGCGCTTCTTGGCAGCAGTCATATTCCTCCGCACTGGGTTCCAGCTCTGTATTGAACTCCGCCTTGGCTCCATCTCTACATCAATCGGCGTTAACGCCGACAGTTTGTCAGTCAGCGTTAGCTGCTTCATCCTTACATCCTCCTACCTCAAGTTCCTTTACATCAGGGAACCTGACTCCGCTTTCTCACTCCTCTGAACTTGCGGCGCCTCTTCAAGTCGCACCGGATGCTACACCTCCCAGCTCGAGTCCAACCGCCTCTAGTCCGTCAATAAATCAGAGCGGCGGGATAACCTACCAGCACCCCACATATGCCAGCCCGAGCGACCCTATATCCCATCCTTACGGCTACGGGGACTATGCGAAACAAGATCATGCCATGTCCGCACATAATCACTGGACCTCGAGACAGCTCAGCGGACATGCCTCAAACAAATTAACCGAAGTCGGTGCATGGCCAGAAAATTATAGGTAAGTTATAATACAATATTTTATTATATTTGTGTTATAATTTGTGTTACAAACAAAATGTAAGACAAACATATTGATGTATCTGGATTCATAAACACAAACTATGACGTCTCAATAATGCCCGGCGGCGGGCAGGTAGCCTTATGAATTATTGATTGATGCTCTGCTACTCATATTCTGACTGCGATTGTGCGGATGAATATACAATTACGTGAATAAAAACTGACCTTTAAAGCTGACGAAACAAATAGCTACCCATTAGGATAATCCCAGATATGAGTATTGTTTTTGTAATAAGTAGGTTGGTGTTTGTATCTAGCAATGACATCATTTGTTCTTTGGTCACTAGCGTATGGCGAGGAGGGACAAGCTACTAGATACATAGGTGAAGTCATTGAGGAGATCTAGAGTAGCGAAGCGACCGGTGGCTATCAGGAGCGGGGAGCTCGATCGCAAATCGGGGTGCGTCCATTTTATTTCTTTTCACCTTCCTTTATCATTAGTCGAGCGGCCGCTAATCAATTAAGAGTGTAAGAAGTCGGCCATTATCCGCGCGCGGGTGGTTATTACAGCCCGAGCTTCGTAATACGCCGATCCGATCGTGAATGCATAGGGCTGCGAAGTTTATAGAGATTTTTGATCGATTTTTAATTAAAATTTTGCTCACTTAATTTCAATTCTCATGAAATTTTAAAATGTTGACGTCAGACTTTAATTTGAAAGAGCAAGAGCTTCGTGGTGGTAAAGTCATGTTTTGTTGTCGTGTAGGCATTTAGGTACTTCGTAGAATGTGTTACTACCAAAGTGAATTTGTCGAAAGAGAATGTGACAAACTCATTGTCGCTTTGTACTCTATACGGCGACGACATTTATCTGTGTTATCGAGACAAAGCACGTCTATAAACCTCACATTGGACCACACACAATATCTCTTCGCGTACAATGACGGACACACTAATAATATATAGGTTAGCCACGTTTATTCGGCGGTCTGTTTTATCTAGTCCTCTACGTGGCTTGATTGACGCAACTCTATTGTATTCGGTACTGTACTTATTACTCTGCCTGCCAAAAAATATAATGCAAAGCAGAGAATATGGAGAACGAATTATCCCACGTCCATATGGCGCGTTGCGCCCCGCGCGGTACACGAAGCATTTACTATTTAAATTCATAAACGCTTTTATAAACGTTTCTACAATTTTACAGTAAGTTACGCGTTTTAATCGATGTATTTTATGATTGTATAGAGCTGGAAGCCAAGAGTTAGTTACTTAGTCATCTAAGATATTGTAATGCATTTGCAACTTGTAATTAAGAACACAGTCCCTGGTCGTAAACAGCGATTGTGATTGCCAGTTTGATGGCGGGTGTAGTAGCCATGCCTGTATTTCATTGCGAGTCTAAATTTCAATTAGGTTTATTTTCATAGTTTTATAATTTTGGCCAAGCAAATAGGTACTATTTCCCGTCGACATTCGTGGGTCAAGTGTGATTATGAGCAACAATGTTCGCAACCATTCATGGCGGAAAACACGGATAAACACACGTTCCTTTGTAGAGAGCATAGCGGCAATTAATGAGAGGCCGAACGTGACATTAGTACAGTGAACCCGAGCATTAAACTAACGCGGGCCTAGTATTAAAACTTATCTGCAGCTATTTACATTCGACTTCCTAACTGCGGCACGGCTCGCGTGTTCGACTTCGAGTGTTCAATGCGATTTTGATACCGAGCTCTCGGCTCACGCGATAATTGCCCTCGGAATATATGGCGGAGTTGCACCTGTAGATTTATATGGCGCGTATGAGAGGGATAACGTTTTTACCGTTTGTTGATAAAAAAAATAGAAGACATATGAAGATAAAAAAGCTAAACCATATTCAATCATTCTATTGTTTATAAAAATATCAAATATACATTAGGTTTTCATTTAAAAATATTCATTTAAAAATTTCATATTTATAATTTAAGTCGATTTTTGCTCGACATGTTTCGATCAATTTACGATGATCATTTTCACGAGCGGCCTTCCTATTTTTAAGATGTTAGTCTCACGAAAGTATTATAGGTTTTAATTGTTAAAAAAAATAAAGTAACTCTACGCAATTTAATACGCTGCATTTATAAACCTCTTTTTATGACAACGAGTTCAAATATCAGCATTAAAATTTACCATTTTTTTTTTGTTTTGTCGAATCTGAAAACTTGATCGTTTTAGAATAAATCAAAAAATATTGAACAAAATAATTTGATTTGCTTCAAGATTCGTTTTAGAATAATTCAAATACTTACGGATTAAAGAGGCCAAATGGTAATATTGTTTAAGTTTTTAAGACTTGAAGGTACTTCATTCGACCTTTTACGACAAGAATTAACCAACACTAATGACCGTTAATAACATATTAGCCACCGTATTAAATAAAAAAAGTTTTACTGCGAGCTCTAGTCACGAGTTCTTTTCAAGAATGCCATTTGGCTCGGTCAAATATGACTCTTGCATATCATTCCGACCTTACTTAAACTGCGCACTCCGGTAGGCCAAAACTAAGTAGCATTTATAGACGGGTATTAGGGGCCTCCACTGTATTATTACACTTTCATAATAATTCGTTGGTCGATAGGTTCTCAGCGGTCTTCATTGATCAGTGTGTGTGTCAATTACACTGGACATACGTTAATCAATTCATATTTTACTCCCACGCTTTATTTGTAGGTAGTTCAACTAAAACTGCGTATAGAAACAAATACTCGATCCTTACTTTTCGACAAGTGGATTAAGTAGGGATTAGACGCTTTGGGTAAGCCCTGTGATGGTTTGATTGATCGATTTAAAAAATGTCGCTTCTATGGTGAATTAGAAGAATTAAACCTATTTGTGTGACACGTTTAACTTATAAAGTTACGTAGCTACAATTGAATTAATCAATTCAAGCAATACTGTCGAATATTGAGTTTCTTGTATGGTAACTACCAAACCCAAATAATATTGAGCATTAATATTGGAGTCCAAATGAGTGCTAAAGTTTGTTTTCCTTTGTTGCAGTTCATTTTTCGGCTCGAACGCTCACTACGTGTCGCACGCGCACTCGCCGGGCGAGGCCAAGTCCGGGTACCCGTACTTAGGGCAACTCGGCGGTATGGACATGGGAAGGGTTCATTAACCCTCCCGACAATATTAAGGGCAATAATCATTTCGTGTACTAAAAAAAACGCAAATCGGCCACACATTAACATTGTATACTCAAGAAAGAAAACAATTCTACAGTGTTTTACCCAATTTTTATATATTAATAAGAACTTCGTAAAATACAGTTGGAGAATATTATATAGAAACATATCAATAGTGCCTTGGTAACTGTCCAAATTATTTGTACCATAAAAAATGTGAGACTAAATATTTGCCTTGCATAGACATACATTGTATCATATTTACAGCTTTATCTAGATTCAAATATAATTAATAAATGTCTTATTTAAGCTAGTAGTTTCGGAGTTCCTCATCTATAAATTGAAACTGAAAATCTACTTCCGTTTTTTAAAATGTAAATATTTACAGGATAATAGTTGTACCACAAAAAATGTGAATATCGCCTGTATAGCTTCTAGTGGTACTTGTAGATTAATCGAGTTGTTAAATATATGAATAAGTTGTTGAATATTAGTTAAGTATGTCATTTATGAGTGAGTATTTTGTAATGTATATCAAATCGATTAATATTTTAACAAACTAAATCACGCTTCAATAAACACGATTTTTCCCACAAAATGCCTTAAATTAAATTGTGATTACTTACATATTTTACATTATATAATGACCGATGTATTTATTTTATAGGAGTTTTATCATATATATAGAATAAGCACCTTTGTAATAATAATTTACTGAAAATAAATGAATCCTAAAGCAATTACCAACTTGTTTTTTTTCTTTAGTAAGAAATTAAAATAAGTTTCCCTGAGTCTGGCAATCAGCACACCGTTTGTCGCTTAAAGAGGTAAAATTAAGTTAAAACTAAACACAACTAAAACTACCTGGGTATGTCTGACCAAACATGTTATTAGATGCTCTTAGAATTTCGATATTAGGTTTAGGTACTATAAGCAGCAGCAATACACAGTTGGGAAGGTGTTAAAAATCTTCACACGCCCTTATTTTCTTCATAAAAAACTCACCAACGAGATTATTTTGAACAACTCACCCGCTTAGGCGCTTAGTTACGAGTAGTTACACTGCTCACTGTAGATGCTTACTGATATACCGAACCGATCTTATACTTAATTACACAAAAGTAATAAACGAGTCTAAACACGCCTTGAAATACCGCAGCAAGAAAATAATCGAGTCACATTGAATGTATTCCTCCTTTTACCCAGTAATTAAAAGCTCCTGAAATTGTGTACATTGCGGACTCGCACGCTTATTGTGTTAGAATCTGGTATGTGTTGTAAGCTACGATGGAATAAGATATACACGGCGTCCTCAATACACACATGGCTCCCAAAAACAGCCTTGATATTCCCTTGACAGTTATCTTTTCACCCCCTTCCCGGACTTTGAATGTAATCCAATACGCAATTTCCGTATTTAAAAAGTTGTAATTGCTCAATCAAAGTTTTCATTGGCTGAAATTAAATGTATGCATCAAACCTCATGCGCGGTCAAACTAGAATGAACGGTTTGCTGTCATAGCTTGATGTGTGATGATGTACGGTCATTTTGAGCGGCAAGGCGCAACACACATTTGAGCGGAAATCAGCTACGATAGACAAAAAAAGCCGAAAAATCCAACTTCCGGCTGAATTATGTTAATGGCCTCCGTACAGAACAACAGCCACCACAGAAAAATTTTCGCTCTTCGGCAGATTTTTATCTATGTTCGCTGAATTCCGCTCAAGTGTATTCTGAGCTTGATACGATTTCTATACTTTTATCGTTCAGTGGTTGTGAGTGAATGAAGGCGCGCACGACATGTTTGCAGCTAGGCTCTTTCAGCCTATTAAGGCAGTAGCATGAGGTAAATTGCATCTGACGTTAATTGCCAGCGCTGAAAGACAGCCATTGTCGAAATGGTTAGATGGATCCTTCACTCACTCGCGTAATAGTTAGCATAATAGATACTCGAGTTACATAGGAAAACAGGAAACTAAACTAGCAGTAATGATATGAGCTCCTTTGATGTCGAGAGCTTTTATTCAATGTATGTGAAAGGATAGCTATAGCAAAAATTATATAGGTATATCATGTTGTAGTTACATCTTAAATGTAACAAGTAATTAAGTTTGTAGTTCGTGTTACGTTCTAGAAAATTATTTGTAGCAGCCATTAGGTAAATTAATTAAGGTAAAAATAATTTAAATACACAAGGGCGAATCTACGTGAAATCAACAAATTGGAATTAAAATGTATGCTGCATTGTTTCAGATCTTTTTGAAAAAAAAATGATGATAGTCTTGGTGGATAGACATGCTAAATTATCACCATTATTTTTTTTTATTATATTGCATATGT
The DNA here is from genome assembly GCA_947086415.1 of Pammene aurita. Lineage (NCBI taxonomy): Eukaryota > Metazoa > Arthropoda > Insecta > Lepidoptera > Tortricidae > Pammene > Pammene aurita. Next base: position 16,647,770 of record OX352308.1, read on the forward strand.
GTAGCGCCCGTCTGAACTGTAAAATTTGGTCAAAATCGTGCTCACATGAATTAAATATAAGTAGTCCAAGTAAATATCTAGACTTGGACTAGTTATATTTAATGTTGATACTCTATCCGATAGATTATAAATAAGAATTTCATACAATAAAATAAACGTGCTCTAGAGGAACAAAAACAAGAATGGTGACTAGATAAAAATTCCCTTAAAATTGTCTAACTTTTTCGATTTTCAACTGAACTTTGTGTCGATGCAGTTGCAAGTTAAGGGTTGATTTTATGTAAAAATAAAGTATTAACCCTGATAATACTGTGACATAGCAATTGCGCTAGTTATGTATATGTCTTTTTTGAAAAAAGCTATGGTGAAAATGGAGAAAATTTAATACTGCTCAACTTTGTGCCGGAAAAATTTCACGTGGAGGAAAAAGTAAAAATCTGAAATTAACAGTAAACACATTAGTTTATATTTTCAAGATTATTGGGCAATTAGATTTTTTTTATCTATTTTCACCATGGATTTTTTCATAGAAGACATCCAAGTAGCATAATAATATTTGTTTCACGGTATTATAAAGGTTAATACTTTATTTATTCTAAAAATCAACCCTTAACTTGCAACTGGATCGACACAAAGTCCAATTGAAAATCAATAAAATGAAACAAAGTATTGAGAACTTTAAGATATGGCTATTGATATTTTCTACAACTTCACATTTTATAGGTAATTTCAGATTTAAATGGAGCATGTGTCAGTCCAATTCAATTTTGTGTTTTTATGTTTTAAATTATATGCCGATAACAGCTATCACTATTTCAGATCTGAAATGATGTATAGTGCTGTTTATGGTTAATATAGGTCAGGGTCAACTATTAACAACGCCTGACTGTTCGTCTGATTTGTTGTATTAGATTTTTTTTAATTTTCTTGAGTGTAAACTTTCGTGAGACATACTAACACTGTATAAACATCAAACGGCTGTACTCACTTGTATTTACGCGCGACATGTTTCAAAGAGCTTAGCTAGTCTATTATCATTTTCATTTTATTCGATTAAATCCGACGAAATAAAAACTTTCGTCTTAAACAAATCCCTTTTAACAAAAAAAAAAAAAAGTATGCGTTGTAGCTATTGCTAAAAACGATATATCCACGACTGAGATATAAATAATAGTATTAAACACAGAGTTATGAACAAGAATGCCTATAATACTATAGGGTCCCATAGTCTGCAGTCGACGTGTGCAGACAAACGACGTTTCTGAAATTCGCAAACTTTATAAATCTCGTATCGTCAATATTTGTTGCTCAATGTGACCCTTATTGTAATTAGCTTTTGTATTAATATTGCAGAGCACTTGCATGATATGAGAGCTTCGAGAAGAAGCAGCTCGTATTTCAGGTTGTTCATTCACCATAATACGTTTACGTCCTATACTTCACTGTGATTACGTCTGTGTTTGACAGAACGACATGAAACCACTGCCTTTCCTGACTGTTTAGTTGCTTGAGTTGCTTGTTAAATTAGTTATCGGATATTGACATAGGAAGCTGTAACGTAGATTTCTCTTTGCGTTTACTTGTTATTAGTTGATGCAATACTTGAACAGGCAGGTATACATTGCATTTATGTACTTGCATAGTCGCGTTCGTTAAAATCGACGCGGCCAACTGAACAAAAATATGTGAACACAACCTTATTTGTATGGGTATAAGGTCGTATACACATATTATTGACCAGTTCGTTGCGTCGATAGTAACGAGCTCGACTGTACAGTGATTAACGCAGTGACTGCTGAATGTTCCTAATGAGTTTTTTAGCGTTTGTTTTTAGTTAAAATATATTTTTAGCTTTACCTATAGGTACTTATTATAATAAAATTATAGCATTGAATGCCAGAATTTGTATTACAATATATTACCAAAACACGAATGCATCGACCAATATAGGTACAGGTAAAAAGGACTTTTTTTAGTTCAAATTAAGCAATTAAAATAGAAATTAATAATTCTTAACCCTGTGAAACAAGGTAGTTTGTATTAATAATGTAAGCACTTTTACTTGGTGTAGGTACCTCGTTTCATTACGTTTAAATAATAAATGAGAAAAATGAAAACGCTTCCCTAGTTATTTGTATTTATAGTTACCTAAACTTGGGTGCATTGAAAGCCCTTTGCATTAACCCACTACTTATAACAGAAATCGTTTTAAAAAAACTCAACGTTATGAACAAGATGATAGTCCTTTAGAAAAGTTGTAATTTATTAAGTACCTACAGTAATCGCATTTTCAGGTCTTAACCTTCAAGGAGTGACAAAAGCCATAGCATCAGTTGGTATACAGGTATTATGCAATCGTCATGGCGCTGGCGGCTAGATGCCGTCATATTGTATCACTGCGGCCAATCGTCGGCAGAGGCGTAAACAGAAAAACTGCTCAATGGAAAACGTGATCGGGGCCATCTTTTTTCCTATAAATGAAGTCGAGCGCAAAAAGCCGACGGTAAAGCACACGCGTGGGAACTAGTTGGTCCAGCTCGAGCTAGAATTTATAGACTAAGAGCTAGCCCGCATAATGGTATACGATTTTGAGAGATACGAACCCGAAAATTGTCTGGCAGCTGTTCATCGGCGGTGGTCTGAAAATGCACTTGAAGGACGTAAGTTGTAGAGTTTTAAAGGAGATCGTGAATTTTTGTTAGGCGATTTGCCCCAGATCATAAAGGTGCATATAATTATGAAATTGATATCAAAACATTTACCTTAATTTATAGATCAGGGCGGTCATAAAATAATCATGAAATCGAACGGGAAAATTGAGAAATCGGAGATGAAAAAACATGAATGAGATAAGGACAATATTTAAAAGCGTACATGTTTATAATTTAAAGTATAGCACAAAATATATATCAGATTTTTACAGAATTTCGACAAAGTCTGACATTATAATGAAACGGAAATCATAATAAAATAATGAAAAGTCATATTTTGATCCTGCCGCTGATTTCTTGTATTTAGGTAAACAAAGATAAATGGTTGTCAAACCATCATTGCTAATTAACTAAACAATTGTAACACTTATTACAAAGAGATAAGGTTCAGCACTGTTAGTGCGCTACTACTAGTACCTATGACGTTATAATTTTAAACCGGAGTATACTCTTGGGCCACAAAGTGAGGCCGAAAGAGAGCTAGAGTAATATAGGGAGCTGCGTCTCGTTTTGACTTTGGGAGTTATGACGTCATTACATAATAATTCCAGCATGACAACAACTCAAGATGTCAATGTGTGTCAATTTTTTAACGAGTGCGAGTGAGACATCACCCCCCATATTATACGGTCCAATAGAGGTATTGGACCGTTTTTTCTAGTCACCTATGAACGACTGTTTTGCACGGTAATAAGGTTCATCTGTGGCTAGGGAAAAAGTGCAACAATTACGTCCACTTATTATAAATCCATGCTAGTATCAGGCATTACTTAATTTAAAAAAAAATGCGTTTCGTTATCGAAAGAGCATGCTATAATGCCGTCATAACGCCTTAAGTCAAAACGACGCGCAGCTCCCTATATCACCCTCTCTTTCGGCCCCAATGTGTGCCCGAAGAGTATACTCCAGTTTAAAATTATAACTTCAAGCCGCAGACATGGATGACGGTGACGTCATACATTGACAGTGTCAAACTAGAATCATAAACAAGATTAGCAAAGTACGTTACTCCTTATTGAAAATGTCCGTTTCGTCTCGGTCCAGGAGAAGTTAACCTTATTATTTTGTCAAAAACGGGACTTAATCGCGTACACTTACTTTTATTATTTTGTGAAGGATTCCCGTCACTTTATAGACATTCTTAAGAACATAACGCTGGAACCAGATGATATAATGGTGAGTTTTGATGTCGAGTCACTTTTTACCAATGTTCCAGTAAGAGAATGCCTTGAGGTAGTTCGGAGAAGGCTTGCGGACAATGAGATACTGGGATCAGTCATGGTGTTATTAAGGAACTGTTTGGAAGGAAGCTACTTTTTGTATAGAGGAACGCATTACCTCCAGATCGACGGAGTTGCTATGGGTAGCCCTGTCGCCCCGGTGTTAGCAAATATCTGGATGGAGCATTTTGAGGCCAGCTTAGATCTGCAACCATGGGCAGTGAAATTGTGGAAGCGATATGTCGATGATGTGTTTTGGGGTTTATAAAGGGTGGCAAACAGCAAGTTGAACAGTTGCTCCAGTATCTTCCATTCCATTCATCCCAAGGTAAAGTTTACCTATGAATTGGAATCGGAACGTCTGGACGTGAAAGTGATAGGTCGAATGGATGGATCCCTGGCGCACACTGTCTACAGGAAGCCCACACACACAGACAGGTATCTTAACGCTCTGTCTCACCATCACCCTCGCCATCTACTGTCAGTAGTGAATTCTCTAAGGAACAGAGCACATGATCTTTGTGACCCTGAATTTTTAGAGAGTGAGATGTCACATATTCAGGAGGTCCTTAGGAGGAATGGGTACAGGGTGGACAGTAGGCAACCCAGACGAAAACCGGGAAGGAAGCATTCGGATGTTGCAAGACGACCGGCATTTTTGCCTTATGTCAAAGGAGAGACGGACAAAGTAGGTACAGTACTAAGGAAGTACTCTATACAAACCGTATACATGCCGTTATCCAAGGTGTCGGGGCATTTAAGGTTAGCTAGGGATGTTATCCCTTATCAAACACCGGGCGTTTATAAGATTGATTGTAGCTGTGGTAGTTCCTATATTGGGGAAACCAAACGCACAATAGCGGAAAGGGTCAGGGAACATATCACAGCAGACAAATATGCAAATAAACAAGTCTGCTGTAGCCGAACATTTGTTGGAATCTGGACCAAACCACTGGATTGAGCTCCATAAACCAAAAGTCCTCTCCACAGAACGTTTTCGTTATAGCAGGAAATTACGGGAGGCTATTGAAATTAGGAAGCATAGGAATTTCAACCAGAACGAGGGACAGGGGATCTCGTCTTCGTGGAATCCAGTGATCAGCAAATGTAAGCGTGAAAATACTTGCATTTCCAAACCACCAGATGTCGTGAGTGTTGTGTGTAGGCAAAGTGACAACCCTAGCGTGAATGTGCATAATCGAGACCAACTGCGGGTAGTTCGAAAAACCCGCGCAGCTAGGAGATGCTGATACAATTCCTCGCCAGTCTGCCTGCGACCACGAGCGTTACGGCACGCTCGAAACGTCAGGGAAATAATAAAAGTAAGTGTACGCGATTAAGTCCCGTTTTTGACAAAATAATGAGTGAAAATTGTGTAAGTTTAAATCAGTAAGTTAACCTTATGTCAATGCTGTAAAGACGTTAACAACGTATTTAGCACTATTTGGATAGCGGAAGGATCAACGAAATTACTTTTTATTTTGTATTTCTAATTCCCGTTTCATTTTCATGCAATATTTTGTCTGGTTTCGTAATAAAATGGGTATTTGCTTAAAATTGAAGAACAAACCATATACGAGACCATATCGCAAGTGGGCCTGGAATTGACGTTCTCCTAGGGATTATCTCTCAGACTGTAAACGTTGCTATGCGGTAAATATATTCTAAGTACTGTGTTAAAATTCTAACTCTATGCCTAACCAAGGTCCACTATTGCTGAAACAGACTGACTACTAATTAAGTGACTGTTGGCAAGCACATTGCCTGCTTTTTTTATTTTATCGTATGGCTACTGAATATAGATAGGCATTTCTTTTCTGGGCTAGTGGTAGTGGGAAAGCAGATGATGAAGAAAATCCAGTGAGTGCTGCGAGGTCCAGATGGGACAGTGCAGCTACCAAGTTTGTTACTGTTTTAGCACCACCCAGGGATCACGTGTAGGGTTGTCTAAGGTGTTTCCTACAACGCAGAGTAACATTAATTCCCAAACCCTTGCCTGTTGAACATATTGTTTTGGAGTAAAAAGGCTCTTGGCCTAGTAGCGTGGAAAGACCCACGACGATTTGGAGGGCCGCTGTCTGGTCAAGATCACAGAAAAGCTATGTCGTGAAATTTGCAGCATGCAATGGATGAGATCTTACGGAGCTAGGTACCATCGACTGGACTAGAACGGTGTTGAACAGAGTAGTCTGGCGGTCTTTGGCATGATCAAGATCCACTTCAGGTCGTTGCGAAGGGACAGCTGTGGATATCTATCGAATGATGTTGATGATACAGCTCTCTCTATTTGGTTATCGTAGGTGCCTGAGCATAACATGGTTTTACGTTTTGTTAAAGGTTTTGTAGCTTTCAACTCTTTAAAGGTCTCATTTATAAATGAGTAAGATGTTTGGTACAGAACTTATAAAAACTAGGTTAGTTTTAACCCCGACAAAATAATATTGCAAGGGAAAAGATGCAATGTAGTGACATGTTACCTATTCAGTTTAGTTTTAATATTATACATACGCAATAAACAAAATAAATGTAGGTAATATTTTTTCAAAATAGTTATCTTTAAATTAAGAATGTTTGTACACACAGTGTGTAAATGCAATACTAGCAAATAATGGAATCAGATATAAAATTTATAATATGTAGGTATTTATTATCATTAACTAAAAGGTTTTTCAAGTAACACTTAATTATAACCCCGTAATAATTATTTTTTAAATGTACCGAACGGCAATGTCCTGCAAACATGATTGGGGTCTGTTAACTGTTTAACACTTGAGTGTGTTGCATTATATTACGGGCCGAATTATTTTATATGGTTAAAATTTTGATTGTAATTTAAGTTAGGTATCCAAATATACTACTTCCTATGTCCTATTGTAATCACCGTTTAAAGATTCGCCCCAATTGGATTTACACACTGTATGTAGTAAGGAGTGTACACTTATTTATCTGAATTCGTCCAGGTGGCCTGTCCGGAACTGTCGCCACAAAGTCGTGCCTCTATTTTAATTGGACATGACGAATCTAGTTTGATGGAAAAACTGGGCGGAGACTGTTTGTGAAGTTGACTGCGGGATGGTTTTTTACATTTTGCGGTAGATCTAATACTTAATCTGATTGTTATTCTGATTGTTGACATATAAGGCATTCATAGTAAGTGATAAGTAAGGAAGAATTATCATCGTTTTCATTAAGAAAACGCTAGTAAAGCGTTACCCGGAATTAGTACGAACGTGCCTTATCCTGTCGTAACATTTGCATAAAAAAACTTTCAAAGATATTAGTATAAAAATCATTTACCTCTCAGGCAACCAAAGCCTTTGTCATGGTTAAGTCTTTGAGTAAATTCTGGGATAACAAAATTTTCCTTTACCTAAATAGGTCATAATTTCAAGAACGGTGCACGTAACTTGAATTAATGCAGTACATGTTTTACGGCTACGACATAACGTGGCTTTACGCGATGTTGCGCACGGATCGTATGAGGCTTCCTCGAATAAATAAGAATGTCTTTTGTGGAAGGTTTACCCTCCTGGAAGATTAACCTTTAAGAGACATCGTTGTATAAAAAACGTGATGTTGCCTATAAGTAAGTACGTAGTATATCTAAGCATTGCGTTTGGTTTGAGTAAATATTTGATTTTTAGCAAGAATTTCAGATACAATGCGGTAATTCATCGAGCTTTCAATTTGCTATACGGTTATTATAGTAAGTAATACTTGAGAAAAGCGTTACACATCATTTAGTCAAATTTAGTGCGAAGTATGACGACGTATTCATAAAATCCTAAAAACAACCAAACCTATGAATCACGATTGTTCTCACACATCAGTGCTGCGTGAGAAAAAAATCACAGTAAAACGGATTTACGGCTAACTGTTCGGCAATTAACCATTAGACTGCCAGCGACAGTTATTCACACCGAATATGATTCGTTTCTATCGGACTAACCATATATCGATACCTTCATCTCACTTCAGCTTGAGGTATATGAGAAAAATACACTGATAGTATCGGGGTTTACAGTTAATTCTGGCAATATTAGAACTAAGGTGGGGTGATCACAGGTGGATCGTGAGTCTCGGATTTCGGGCATCGATAATTATTGGTAATCGGTCGTCAGCTTGAAGTTTTTTGGGAAAAGTTCGGTGCCTGATCGATTTTCTGTCGGATAGTGCACGCACGTGTCTGCGATTCGTCGCAGCTGCGGCGCCGTGATCCGTGATTGAGCAGTGTTCACTGTTCACTGTGACTGTTTCAGTCTTGGCAGGTGTAATATATACATTTGGCTTTCCTCAATTCAATCCGCAAAACCATGTATTATTTTCAATATCAAGTACCTACCGCCGCTCTCATGTACCTATCATATACGAAGCTTTTATGCTGCAATTATTGACACAGAACTTTCCTAGATTACCTAGATTATTCGAAACACTCATCGATTTCAGCATTAGTTAACATGCGCAAAATTTTAACATGAAAATCTATTGGAACCAATTTTGACACCATTCTCAGGACTGGATAATTTAACTTTCATATTCTATTAAAATTCACCTGTTCAAAATTGCTTCCTAAGAAAGCTGTTTAGAGGCGGAACGAAACCATTTGCTTGGCGAAAATCCACAATCACCCAACAATAATTCGGAGCGGCACTTGTCGCTGCGTTCGCGTCGCCGACCATTATCGGTTCTCACGAGAAATCATTCGGCGGCATTCCGGACAAATGTCCACAGAATTCTCGATCAAATGCGAAAGTCGTGCATGTCCACCGATCGCTAGCCCAAAAAAGGAGTAAGTTCAATAGATCGGATCATGTTTTTTGCCCATTTATTGACAATCGGAGAAGAAACTTAAGCATGCCTCGTCGCGAGCTGAAGAATTAATCAATGAAAATTATCTTGTTCTACAAGTTAGCTTTGGGAGCTAGAATGGTTTTGAATTGAAGGCACTAAATTCCTCTTGTATTTATTCTAACAAATAAACATGTAGCTACATAATCGTTATACATTCATAGAATCTGCATGCGGACTTTGAAAGTGGATAAACTGAATGTTTGGGTCAATAATCAACCAATTTTCTTTTAACGTTCTTACCTACACGTCCAAGTTTTGTTACCAGCTTTTTGTTTACTTCTGATGGTCTTTCATAAATAGCTAATATTATCGTGGACAAAGGGAAAGAGGGTGTCGACACGGTGTTTTGTTTTTTAATTAACAATGGACGCGACAATTTCTTTTGACGTTGGACCTCTCGCTGTGACCCTTTAAAGGAAAGCGTCTGGGGTGTTGTTTTCAACAAATTATTAGTCTGGTTTAGCATAGAGCGAGGGACAATCGCTCGTGATTCTTGTAAGTAGGTTCTTAGTGTAGATGAAAACAATGATTTATTTATAGTGTGTGAGTCATCGGTAGCTATTAGTCGTGCATTATTGTCTTACGACGCGCCCTGCGCCCGGCGCGCGCGCCGCTGGAGGGCTTTGCTTGTTTACTAACATTTTATTGAGGTGTTATGTCTAACGGCTCCTTTGGAAGGTGGACTATAGTTACACTGACAATGATTGAGTGAAGATGTTCTCCAATAGGAGATGAATGATTTATGTAAGTATATGTTGAATCTAATTGAATTTATATTGAAATATCTTGACGGTGCTTAGTAAAGTTGATAAACTACTTATGGCATTTGTTGCACATAAAAAAAAAATTACTTGATTGGATTAGAAATATAGAAAAGCCAATGTGGTATCATTCATACCTAAAGCATAAGTACAAATAGCACAAGCGAGCTAATGCAATAGAGAAAAAAAAATCTCGAACTATATTTACAAAAACACATGAGTAATTAATTATATTATCTAATTACATCTGTGATTCTAGCGGGATAATCCTATGATCCGATACCGACACTATGTCGGTATTTAAATTTCAGAATAAATAGGTAAGGCCCTACCTACTTTTAAAGTTATGAGAGTAAGTAGCTTTAAAGTTACTTTGTGAAGTTACGAATAAGAATACATTATTAACTATATAGTTAAAAATGTAATGTAGAGTTTTATAACTCTCGTGAGACTCTAAAATGAATATATACATTTTTTGAAATATGAATACATTTATTGCCCTTAATATATGGTAGTATAAGATGAGTTCACATATTTAAGAAACAAAAAGGGTTTTTCTATTGATTTAGTTTTTAGGAAATATGGGCACTTCCCATTTGTGGTCCGTACCCAGATCTTTAGGTGGTGTAATTTATTGCTCCATCGAATGTCATTTTTTCCATTACCGGGGTATCTTTTCGGCTAGACTATGGCCAACTTTGCAAAAGTTCTAAATATTTGTAAATAAACCGCTTAGAATACGGATCTATACGGAATGAAACCTTTACAGGGAGTAAACCGACAGCGATTCAGCCTTCACATTCGAATACGAGATAATAACCCAAGTAACACATCAAAGCAGTATAACGGCCGTCTTACAGCATATCTGTATGCTTTTAACATTTTGAGTTCGTTTTATAGTAGCATTATAATCGTTTATAGTGCTGATATAGGTCTTAAATGGGCACAAATTACCCAGCTTGAGATCCTATACAGGTCATTTAATAGCATTGCAGGCGCATTATGTCTGCGCTATTAGCATTATCGTTGTCATGGAAAGTGCCAATCGCCTCAAAGAAGCATTAGTACGCTCTATTAAGTTGCCGACTGCATTAAAGAAGCCTTAATACGGCCAAAAAACTTACTAATCGCAGTAAAGAAGCATAAGTACTCTCGATTAACTTGCCAATCGCAATACAAACGCATTATACTAGCATAAGAGTGTAGTAAAATAAACCTTACGTCAATGCAAAAACGTCTCTAATACCGAAGGAACAAATGGTATAATACAATGAACGTTGTGATTTAACTACTTTGTCTCGCAATATAAAATGGACGAAGACTGTACAAAAAACTGAATGAGTGACACGTCATATTTGTTTGCATCCTAAGAAAATTTATAAAAGTTTTTGACACTTTTACGTTATTATATCCTTCAAATATTACTGCGCAATGTAGTTTACTGTAAATGTGTATATAAGTTTCATTGAAAATTTTCACGCGCCTTTGATTTATTGTGGTTTTGCTATAAAATATTATAAAAAGATATGCGTCAAATAAACAAAACAATTGTGTAATCCTCGTATAGAACGAGTTTTGCATTATTAACATAATAGTGTTGGTTGAGCAGTCTTAAATTAAGTAATTTCTTTATTATATAGGTATTTTCCTTGTATAAATAGGTCCGCATGATTTTATTTTTAGGTTATTAATTATTTACAAAATGGCGTTGGTCTATATAGACGGAGAGCTAGCCCCGTCCACGTCGGATATGACAATAATGAGAGCAACCAAACCCCTCTAGTCAGTTTGATATATTATGCTTATTTCTAGATCTGGACATCTGGCAGCTTTAAAGTAGTGGAGGTCAAAGAATGCAAACCATTTCAAGAAAATAAATCCTAGAGATCTGGGTTTGATGCAATATTATGAGAAACTATACAAATACTATACAATATTAAGAGAAATTATACAAAAGTTTATGTTGGGAGAAAGTAGTGCCAAACGATGTATAATAAAATATAGTTCATAGTTTTCGCCTACGGTTTTTGTTTCCGTAATAATCATACTAGAGAAAGAGTAGAGGTAAACAGATAGGTTGAGAGTTAGTTTGAGAAAATATCATATTATGCTTAATGAATAACTACCTCTCTGTGAATAGCTTACACACTATGATACGAGCTTTTTTTCTTAGAGGCATGTTTGTATTGACTATTATATACTTAGTATTTTAAATATGCAATTGCATATCCGAAATTTATTAACTAGATCTACCTAAGACAAAGACACGGTATAATAAGTGTCAAATATTAATCTTGACGTCCGATATTTATGAACTATTTGATTAACTGAAGAGGTTGACAATGATCAGTCATTACATGAATTAATAAAAAAATACTTGAAAAAATCATAGGTTTATGTATCTACAATATATATACATAATAGACAGCTATTACATATAAATTGTATATACTTATGATTTTTTCGATCAATTATTCATTAGGTAGAAACCTGCTAGAGTACATTCTGTTTTTTAAGTTAATGCCTACTCTTTGTTGGTGAAAACCCCTATGTATGGTAATAATACACAATATTTTTTGGTCTAACGTTTTTTTTTATCGATTTTTGACCAGTTTTGAGTCGATATTCCAACATATTCACTATAGATAGAATTATAAGGCAAACGACTATCGGTTTTTGAATCTTTTATCTCCATTCTGTAGAACCGGATCTTGAAATAAATGAGCCGTTATTTTTTTATGATATTTTTAAAATATGGTCTAAAAAAACACTTTTATCGATATTCGAATGGTGTAAAGAATCTTACATATACGTAATCTACATATTAGGGTTCCTCTTTGATGTCTCTAAAAACTGTAGAGAGATTTTAATTTTTAACTAATTAAAACAAAATTTATGACCATAAAACCACTTGTTTAGCCTAAACCGGTTCGACTTTGATGTCAAATATCTCGTGGACAATTAATATTGAAGTAAATATAGGATACTATATTGTTTAAGGCCGTTATTAATAATTAGAAAACTAAGGGAATCAGATCCAAGGTCGTTGGCGCCAGGGAGCCTCTTAAAATATAGGCCCTGTCCTTTATAACTGAGACAACTTCGGCAATTTTTACCTAGTTTAGTATTACTATTTTCCAATTAAAACATTTTGCTAGTCTGTCACTGTGACCTCCACCCATTAAAAGCTGCCAGATGCCAGGATCTAGCAATAAGAATAGTATAGCAATCTATCCAGACGGGTTTTGTTGCTCTCATTATTGTGTCATATCTGACGTGGCTAGCTCTTAGTCCAATAGCAGCTCAGTGACCCTTAAAAAATGCCTTATTTATGCCTACAGCATTACACGTGAATAATTATGCTATTAAACAACATTAAGCATTTATTTATGCTATTGTAGAACCTAAGGCACTAAAACCGCTAAAAGCTGTATAGGGGCTGTTCATAAATTACGTCATCAATTTTTGATAGTAAAGCTGCCAAATAAAGTGACGTCATTAAAAAAAAATGCGTTTTAAGCTTAATTGTAAAATAAAAAAACTATTTAGTAGATAATATTTTATAGCATTAAAAGTTTATAGAAACACGACTTTCATTCCTTTTTTTACACATTGATGATGTGATCTTCGGAATGACCGCCCCCCCCCCCCTCCTAGGTTATGCTACCATCATCCGATGTCCAGACCCCCCCCCCCCATTTGAAATGACGTAATTTATGAACAGCCCCTTATAGTGAATTACTTGGCTGTATAATGGTTTATATTATTGCTATTATACTGCTTTAGGAACGTATTACCTACTTATAAATGCTATTGTACACCCTAAGGCATTAAAAATAGCTGAAAGCTGTATAGCGAATTTACGTGGCATTATAATGGCTAATATTCATGCTCTTAAACAGCATTAAGCATTTATTTATGCTATTGTAGAACCTAAGGCACTAAACCAAACCGAAGCATTAGTGTAGCAAACCAAAACGCAACTGTACAGCATTCAGCTTTACAGTTGCATGTTGTTCGCTGCACTAAAACTAATGGCTAAACAAAAGCATTTACATATGCCATTATACAACCGTTATACAGCGTAAAGCATCATAAAATGCTATTGTAGAACCTAAAGCACTAAAACAGCTGAAAGCTGTATACCGGATTTACGTGGCATTATAATGGCTAATATTCATGCTCTTAAACTGTATTAAGCATTTATTTATGCTATTGTAGAACCTAAGGCACTAAACCACACCGAAGCATTAGTGTAGCAAATCAAAACGCAACTGTACAGCATTCAGCTGTACAGTTGCATTTTGGTTCGCTGTACTAAAACTAAAGGCTTTAAAAAAGCATTTATACATGCCATTATACAACGTTTATACAGCTTAAAGCATTATATAATGCTATTATAGAACCTAAAGCACTTAAGTGCTTTTAAACAGTCGAAAGCTGTACAGTTGCGTTGTGGTTTGCTGCACTAAAGCTAAAGGCTTTACAAAAGCATTTAGATATGCCATTATATAACCGTTATACAGCTCAAAGCATCATATAATGCGACAAGTTGCTTGGTGAACGTATATAAGAGTTTATACGGTCCTTAAGTTCGAAATAAGTTAACTATTCATATGTTATAATGCTTCCTGTGTTACTTGGGAAGAGACAAAATATATCAATTGCACACTAGTGCCACCATAATACAATTAAAAAAAAAACATCTAATTAATTAGTGACGTTACGCGGTGCAAAGTTGCCAAAAGTTTGAAATATATTAAATTTTCTGTTAAGCTGCTATAGTCTGGCAAACCATTTCTGTCAGTAGAAAAGCGCGGCAAATTTAAAAACTCGCGGGTTAGCAACACCTGTCTTTGAATTATTCGATAATTGTGCATCATTTGTGTTTTATCTGTGGCAATGTAACTTTTTAAATTTAAAAAAGTTAGTTTTGTTTACTTTCATTTTAAAGTTTCAGATTGCGTTCTTTATTATTTACTTATTAATGTAATATCTGCCACCACTGTTCAGTAAATAAATGTACTTACTAAGAAAGCTCAGCTAGGATATTAATATAGGTATTGTACCTATGCAGGTATTTTGCGTGATAAATGTGACTTTGAGGTTATGCATATTTTTGTATTAAATAAAGCAATCAATGTTTGTTTCCTTGCTGGGTTTCAACACTTTTAACTATTGTATTTTGACCGCATAATTTCCACCTCCGATCTTCTGTCCTTTTTAGATGTTGGTTATTTCAATTTCTTCGCACATTCTAATTCATACATAATAATAGGTATATCATGTATCAGACTCCGAGTTATCAAATTATTTTATACAATGCAGAGTTAAAATTCTCCACAAACTTCACTGACATATGACTGACGTACCTACGGACGAGCGTGGCCATTTTGTTCGATCTACATTGCAGCTTTTCTATGGAGCAATGGAGCAATGCTGCTTTTCGATTCGCCCTAGAGTGTTGCTATATTTTTGTTTGATGTACATTGCTACTGCGTTCGTTGGCTGGCCAGAGTATAAACTCCCTGCGAAAAAATCTTCCTTTACTTAAGAGTATACTTATGTAAATTTTTATACGAACGTTCGCCTATTTCAGAAAAAAATACTACAATTATACATATATACCTATCTAACTCAGAATTGAATCACGCGTTTGCCCAAGAAGGGCAGAATACACGCAACGCGACTAATTTTAAAACACTTTTTAAGATGGCTGATAGTATACCGTAACTAGCCTACTTAATTTAGTCGGTTTCTATGTTGCCCTTTAAAAAGCGGTAAAGGGTAACAAACGTTTATATTGTACTTACATGGGGCCTTTTGGAAGTAAGTAATAATTACAATGTGAGACTATGACAACGACCAACGATAATAGCGCTTTCTCTTTCATACCTATTAAAAGTTTAATAAGACCATCCCTTTCAATCTTGATATTATTATTACCATGACATGTCTAGAGGTCTATTATATCTAAATACAAAGAGAAAAACACTTTATTTTTACGAATGAGAGATAAAATCTCGCACTTGAAAAAAATATTGCTAATACCCTAAAATTATTGTACTTACCAAGGTAAAATATTACAACTAAAATGTTGACAGCCACCCAGTTAATTAATTACCAAATTGACTTTCATAAAAATCTAATCACTTTCCACAATAGCGACCATATGCTATAAACTGATTTATTATTTATGAACGCATAATCCATAGACTGAAAGAGCAATTATTGTTACGGCGTTAACAAGCGGACAGCATTGTCCAACGCGTTCATTTGTCTGGTGAAACAAAGGGCCAGTTAGGGCGAATCCTGCGCATAAAGCGGGTAACAGTAAGACGGACGATTTTATTGTTTTACTGCACGGCTCCCGAAGCCGCAGGAGGTAGCACCCTAAATATTGAGGAGCATGATAAGTGCGCAGTAGAGTGGTACAATTGGGTTCCCTCATTTATTCTACTAATTTAAAGCAAGAGGCGGGATTAAAATGATGTGAAACGTAGTGAACATCCTTATAATCTAGGTACCATCAGGTTCAAAATTGCATGGTCAATTTATCAATGAATTCATTCATAAATTGGCCATGCAATTCTGAACCCGATAGTACATTTGAAAGAAGAAAGAAAGAAAAGACATTTATTAGCACAAAACAAGGACAGAGAAACTTAAAACTAAGTAATGGTAATTACACTAATTACTATCTAAAGCTGTCGTTTGCGCTAAATGGAATGTATTTATTTGCGAAACTAGTCTACATTTGTGCGAAAAAAGTAATGTGTAATGCGTTAAGTACAAAAAATATAAAATTACAGTTAGTTTTCTTACTGAATAACAATGGTGTTCAAGGTGAAATCCCGCCTATATAACAAGCTGTAGGTAGTTTAAAATTATAAATACATACTTATACTTATTGTCAGTTGAAATAGTGATGTATGTTAATATAAAGTATCAAGCTAAGCAAATAATAAAATACAATTTTTTTTTTTTTTTTTTTTTTTATTTATTTATTTCATGAACAATACAGTGATTGTGTTTGAAATTATTAAAGATACTTAATATTTACATATATACAATTAAATTAAATTTAATTATAGATCTAGGAATTCTTACTTACACTAATTATAATTATTCATGTCTGTATTATGTAATTAATTAATTTCTATCAAATATTTCATCAAGGCTGTAGAAGGACCCTCTTAACAAATATTTTTTTAATTCCTTACTGAATGCGACACAGTCATTTATGGTTTTTAAGTTAGTGGGGAGCTTATTGAAAATTTGTACTGCTTGGTTTCTAGTGCAATGCTGTTCTATCTTACTCTTAGGACAAAAACTAGGTTTCAGATTCTTAGTACGCGAAAGAAGGCGATAATTTTGCTTCTCACTAGTTTCAACAATACAAAACAGAAAATATATACAAAAATGGACGATGACGGTATTAACGGGGAAAGGGGGGGAGGGGGGGGGGGGGGTGTGTAAGATCTTGCTTAGTATAGAATTCCGGCGCCGTCTTCGCATTCGAAGACCTTGATGCGTCTTCTAGTGCCTCTCACCCTCATGGAGAATGCTCGAATGACCGATATTTGTACTTTAACTTTTAGCCAGAATATTATTTGAGAGTATGGTTTTTCCCATTTGGATGATAGTTTGGATGCTGTTTTTTTCAAAAAACTCATATACTCAGTCCCTAAGGCTCCATCACATGAGATTACTAAAGGTGTAAAAGAGGCTCTTAAGTCTTCCGTGGCTCGGTCATATTTTAGATGTTTTTCTCGGCTGTGTTTTTGTGCTGTTTTTTGCCATGTAAGGTTGCTGTAAGAGGAAGCGTCAGCATTTACAATGCGAACGTCGAAGAACGCTTTCCTTAGAACACTTAGCAAATAATATATTTCTAAGTAAATATTCCTTCAAGCATGAGTCGGAGGTTCAATGCAATTTAAAGGACCCCTAAAATGTTTGAACTAAATTACAGGCAATTAAGTAGATTTACAACCGTCACCGTTCCCGGAACATTCACAAAAGTCTACTTACGAGTAGCTATTTGACTTTACAATTATTCAATTTCTAGTAATTATTGTCTTTTAAAAATTTCACAGGCCTTAAACTGTTTAACTGTGCATTATTTGTTATACGTTTTGATAACAAATAAATATATTTTTTTTAATTTAAGACAATTAAATAACTTGATACTTGACCTTAACTTATGCCAATATCTTTTTAATTACATTTTATTCAGACAAAAAAAAAACACAGCGTAAAAATAAGAAATTTATTTTTATTTGATTATTCCTTTTATTTTATATCACGCTGAAAAGAAGTTTTATCGATTTTTTTCTAAATAGCAGAGTTGAGAAGAAGAGTAGCTGGGTAGGAAAGGTTATAATATAACGCGGCAGGGATAAACATCCCTGTGCTTATTACATAATATACAATTTTGGTCTACATTGATAGGGTAATATGATTATATAGGTACGACACATACGAATCGGTATTTTCCGCCCACCTTTGTTGTTACGTGATGTTCAGCAAAGGTCACGAAGCATTGAGTTAGGCTGCTGTGTAAACTATAAACATATATTAAAGGTCCTTTAAACAATTGAATTCAAAAATAGCTCAAGTGAATGTTCGATCATGAATCTTTATGTGGTACGTCATCTTTACTATGAATTGCTACTTATACCCCAGACTGACAAAGCTATGTTTTCAATATCTATAACGAATACATATTGAAAACGTGTGTACGCGAGCATACGTGAATAGTCAGCCAAGGAAGATAAAATACCAGACAACAAGAAAATATAATTGATGGCTGTTGAAAGCAGGCTTAAGGTGTACTAAGGTACAGTTTGCTCCATAATTTTCGTGGTAGTAACTGTTGGCCTTAATAAACCGCCTGCTAGCGTCGTTATTTAAACAATAAACGTTCATTATTGTCATTAAGGCAGGAGAAATCGCTTTCAGTATGATTGCTAACTTTACTATGTTATTGGGAAACGTTATAAAAGTATAGGTATAGTGTTTTTGTGTCTGCAAGCGACATCTACCTATTAATAATGATACTAATTATATTCCAAAATACTGTGTACGAGTAATAGGTGTGTAATTAAAAATTTCGCTGCTATTTAATTGTGATATTCTGCCAGTTATTTTACCCCGCATTCAAAAGCCCATCGTCCGCCCACAAACGGCATGAAAGCATGGTTGGATAAATTCGCACATTTCGACGAATGCATTGTTTCTAGAACAAGAGTTTACTGCAAACTCGCTCAAAATTCGAGATTTACTCATAATTATTTACTAGCTGGAATCGTTTCAAAGGTAAAATGTTTAATAAACTTTAGCAGATTACCAACAATAAAATATTGTACAATGGAGGCCGCAAAAAATATGTTACAAGCTGGTTGGTATGTCAGACAGTGCGTGTCGGACCACGCATAATAGAAGGTTCCGTACCTTCAATATGGTATAAAAACCTAACTAATACCAAAAGTTTGTATTTAATAACTATGGAATAAGTTTTTTCGAGATAACTCAAAAATGACTGAACCGAACGATAATATTCAAAATAATTTTCGTAGAAAGTATGTCATAAGGCGCATTTTATCAAAGTTTTTAATATTTTTCGGACGGTACAAATGTTACAGGAGGACACACACAATATTTTAGACTTTCGAAGCTATTATTTCTGAAAATATTCCCTTAATCACAAATTGTTTAAAAAAACCTCAACCTATTTTTAAAGACCTATCGATTAAACTTATATGTATAGATGTCATATACAAAGGAAAAAGTGACCTATGCCTCCGGTGCCCAGGGCTGGGATCGAACCAGCGTCTTCTGCATTCGCGGCAGACGCCTTTACCACTTGGCCACCCGGGTCACAGCTGCATCGGTCGAATTTTCCCGTGTATATGCAATCTTTGTAAATGCTCAGGCGCATTTTAGCCAATCATCTAAGGTAGAACATTATGAGTCCGTACCTCCTATCACACCTCGTAGGAGTTCATTGAAAGCGAGAGAGATGGCGCTGCCCTCAGTACAACTGAAGAACAAATCAAATTATTTTTAATAAATATTTTGATTTGTTTATTTTAAGTAGACGCACTACTATATAAATCATAAACTTATATGTATAGATGTCATATACAAAGGAAAAAGTGACCTAGGCCTCCGGTGCCCAGGGCTGGGATCGAACCAGCGTCTTCTGCATTCGCGGCAGACGCCTTTACCACTTGGCCACCCGGGTCACAGCTGCATCGGTCGAATTTTCCCGTGTATATGCAATCTTTGTAAATGCTCAGGCGCATTTTAGCCAATCATCTAAGGTAGAACATTATGAGTCCGTACCTCCTATCAGAACTCGTAGGAGTTCATTGAAAGCGAGAGAGATGGCGCTGCCCTCAGTACAACTGAAGAACAAATCAAATTATTTTTAATAAATATTTTGATTTGTTTATTTTAAGTAGACGCACTACTATATAAATCATAAACTTATATGTATAGATGTCATATACAAAGGAAAAAGTGACCTAGGCCTCCGGTGCCCAGGGCTGGGATCGAACCAGCGTCTTCTGCATTCGCGGCAGACGCCTTTACCACTTGGCCACCCGGGTCACAGCTGCATCGGTCGAATTTTCCCGTGTATATGCAATCTTTGTAAATGCTCAGGCGCATTTTAGCCAATCATCTAAGGTAGAACATTATGAGTCCGTACCTCCTATTAGAACTCGTAGGAGTTCACTGAAAGCGAGAGAGATGGCGCTGCCCTTAAAATTAATAAAAATTAATTATTAATTAATTATAATTTGATTTGTTCTTCAGTTGTACTGAGGGCAGATTGCATATACACGGGAAAATTCGACCGATGCAGCTGTGACCCGGGTGGCCAAGTGGTAAAGGCGTCTGCCGCGAATGCAGAAGACGCTGGTTCGATCCCAGCCCTGGGCACCGGAGGCCTAGGTCACTTTTTCCTTTGTATATGACATCTATACATATAAGTTTATGATTTATATAGTAGTGCGTCTACTTAAAATAAACAAATCAAAATATTTATTAAAAATAATTTGATTTGTTCTTCAGTTGACCTATCGATTGATGTGCAACATGTTGATATTAGGTAAAATGTTAGTTACATGTATAAAACGCCCCCCCTAATTTTTTTTTTGTAATTTTACTACAACATTTTGGTCTAAATTTTATTAAGATACGTCGTATAGTTTCCGAGTTAAATGCCTATGACATACGGATGGACGGACGGATGGACGGACGGACGGACGGACAGACGGACATGACGAAACTATAAGGGTTCCGTTTTTGCCCTTTTTGCTACGGAACCGTAAAAATGGTTCTATAAATAGAATCGTGCTAGACATGTTTTGCATAAGTTTTGTTACTATGTTGTTTAATTACTGCAGATGACTGAACCGCGAGTGTTAATCGAAACGTTAATGAGACTGCAATTAAATATGTCGAATTCGCCAAACTTCTGCCAGTCGTCTGTTACGAACTTCGTGCACTTGAGAGTTAGATTGAAGTCGTGTCACTAGCGACGCGCTTTGTTCGTTTTATAAAGCAATAAACCTATTCCATGTTATTCCACTCACACGGTTGCTGACTTTACCGCGGTAAACCGCGCTGTAACACCGGTTCTGCCGTTGTAGTCCCTTATAGACTACGGTGTAGTCTATCGTCATATAAGCAATGTTATCAAACGGTATGGGTACATTTGTTTTCCGAGTTTTAAGTTCTATAATATACCAACAACAAAATTACTCACAGTAGGAACAACATCTCCATCTGTTATAAATCATTCTGTGAGGAAGCAATCAATACTGGTTGCAAATCTGTCATCGGTTGGGTAGAGCCTTTGCAAGTGCACAGCCACCCACCGGTAGCATCATAGTTTGGTTTCCAACAATGCAGTATGCGACTTTCTATTCAATTCGAAACAAAAGCCTTCCAGAGGACGTTGGTCTCAATAGTCTTGTTTGTGGTTTTGATACAACGCGAAGACATCATGGGGGTTTTACTTGCTACCGAACAGTAACCAGACTCTTTTGTTCTAATGACGGCATGAGGTCCGAATTTGTGCGGTTACCCGTACATTAACGAATAATTTTTCACGCTCAGAAAATTAAGAGGTAACAATCTGGGCCGTTTCTGTGGCAGCTAGTATAATTGAAATTTGGGTATTTTGTTGTTTCAAAGCTTGAAGTGTTTCTCGGTAAATATTTGTGTGCAAAGCGTTTTTTAATAAACTTACGCCATTTATGTGTGTATGTGAGTAGGTACCTTTTCAAAACAAAATAGATGTCGCAGGGAAATGATTAAAACAGAGATTTGAACAAATCTCTAAGCGATATGATCAAATTACGCAGGATGTTAAAATGGAGACTCCATATCATCATTTCCCTAGATAAATTCAGTAATTTCACGAAATCACTGACTCTGTTTAGTGGGAAGATAAAATCGGCCAAAAAAACGCGACACGCTTTTTCATTTCACTAGATTTGTTTAGGAATTTGACAAAATCCCTAACCGCTACAGTAAGTTGATGAAACGAACTCAAAAAGTCGCCTAGTTTTATCATTTCGCTAAACAAGTTTAGTGAAATGATAAAGTCTCAACTGGAAGATGGTATATGGTGAAACTGGTTTAGTAAAATGACGAAAGGAAGTACCGAATACAATATTTTACTTTACAGTTAAGCGATTTTATCAAATCTCTGACTAGATAAAGTGAAGCAGATATTAAATCAGATATTTTAACAAATCTCTAAGGGATATGATCAAATCACGCAGGATGTTGAAATGGAGAATCCATATCATCATTTCCCTAGAAAAAATTAGTAATTTCACCAAATCACTGACTCTGTTTAGTGGAAAGACATAATTGGAAGGTGCGTTATTTGTGAAAATCCAGTGCATGCTCACGGTCACTATAAGATGTTGTTAGATTAGCTAATTACGTAATAACTTAAGACAGAAGGTCCCTGAAGTAGGGACTGAATAAATCAACCGACTTGGTATTACATGGATCTCACAACTTTTTACGGTAGAAGAACTGAGTTGCGAGACTTGTTTTTTTTTACAAGTTTTGTTTTTGATGGCATAAACAACTTTGATACCTACTTTTGACATTCTATGTAACAATTTCACGTAATCTAGTCTATATCTTCAAGTCATATCTTCAATCTTTCTTTAGTATATGTTCAAAAATTTTGCTGCATTTTCCCTCTCAGCTCTAATATTGCTTTCTTTTTGACCAAATTGGCATTTAACAACTAAGCCTTAACCTTCTTCTCCAACAGTACTTCCACATGTTGCATGCACTGGATGTTCACAAATACTGCACCGGCCGATTTTGTCTTTCCACTGAACAGAGTTAGTGATTTGGTGAAATGACTGAATTTTTCTAGGGAAATGATGATATAGATTTTCCATTTTAACATCCTGCGTGATTTGATCCCTTAGAGATTTGTTAAAATCTCTGATTTAATATCTGTTTCACTTTATCTAGTCAGAGATTTGATAAAATCGCTTAACTGTAAAGTAAAATATTGTATTCGGTACTTCCATTCGTCATTTCACTAAACCAGTTCAGAGATTTAATCAAATCACCATATATCATCTTCCAGTTGAGACTTTATCATTTCACTAAACTTGTTTAGCGAAATGATAAAACTAGTCGACTTTTAGAGTTCGTTTCATCAACTTACTGTAGCGGTTAGGGATTTTGTCAAATTCCTAAACAAATCTAGTGAAATGAAAAAGCGTGTCGCGTTTTTTGGCCGATTTTGTCTTCCCACTAAACAGAGTAAGTGATTTGGTGAAATTACTGAATTTTTCTAGGGAAATGATGATATGGAGTCTCCATTTTAACATCCTGCGTAATTTGATCATGTCCCTTACAGATTTGTTCAAATCTCTGTTTTAATAATTTCCCTGCGACATACCTACTTGATTTTAATTAACTACTAATAATATATTTTTTTTCCAGATTTGGTATCCATACTAATATTATAAATGGGAAAGTGTGTGTGTGTTTGTTCGTTTGTTTGTCCGTCTTTCACGGCAAAACGGGGCGACGAATTGACGTGATTTTTTAAGTAGAGATAGTTGAAGGGATGGAGAGTGACATAGGCTACTTTTTGTCTCTTTCTAACCCCCCACTTCCCTAAAATGGGGGGTGGAAGTTTGTATGGTTTGTTACCCCGAATTTAACGTGAGCGAAGCCGCGGGCAAAAGCTAGTATGTAAATAAAAGTACCCGTATTTGATCATAAGTTATGTAGAAAAGCATTTATATAAATATATAACATTATTAGAATGAATTTTAACAGTATAATTTGACGTACCATTTAATGTCAGACAGTGTTTAGACGTTCCCCGGCGGTAGTTGATATAGCCGTATTTGCCAATTGATTTTAAACTTTCAGGTTAAGCAGTACCAGATATACCACCAGCGAAAGTGTTAAGTCATTTAAAATCTTGTTTTATACATGGTATACAGATCCAATAAACCAACTTTTGATTAACCCTAAGTTAAGGCTACACTAATACATGACTCCAGTATTAAGAAATTTTCTTAATGAAAACGTTCAAACACGATCTTCAGATTTCTCTTAAGCCACCCAAGCATTGCCACACACAAGCTATGGGCGTTACTACTTTGTCACCTTCTGAATGCAACAGACACCATCAAAAGGACTTGTACATTACATCTCGCTATGAAAGAACTGGCCGACTAATTCGTGGCTAATGCATCAAATACTGCCAAAGAAATAAAATGAAGACCGTTCGATTTTTGAAAAAACACCGCCGTGACGTTTATGTTCGAAGCTTTGTGTGTGGCGTCACATTCATGAATGGAAGCGGGGTGTATCGTAATAGGTGTGAAGTGTTCGGCCTTTGTTGCTTGTTTTTCGAGACAGGTAATGCTATCAGAAGTCGACAGGATCTGCCAATAATATACGACATGTGACGTTGGCGCTGGTAACATAAAACGTAGGGATACAAAGTTGTGAGAAAATGTGTTCGCTCTTTACCGAAACAACGACAGAAACTAACTCTGTTTTTAAATTAAAATGTCTAAACAAGAACGTTATTTAATTACTCGTGTAAGTAACTAAAATATTTTAATGAATGCATTCCGAGTCTTAATTGCTGAGTGTGGTGGTAATGGTATTTTGTGTTGCAAATTCTACACTTTGTGAAAAGTAATAAATTATCAACAAATTTGTGTTATGCTATTAATTGGAACGAAACTTACTTTTACTAACTTTAGTAATATAAGTCCAAAAACGTAGGTACATATAACACAAATGTGCATAGTTCAAAATAATCCTATAGTTTCTATGAATAGTGTTTCATAACTGTATTAAATAGTGACTCATATTAATCTTCTTTAAATAAGGCGTATAATTGGAACAGACATTCCAAGGATTCCGTCGGAGTAGAACGCCGCCTGCATTTAAATCTATTAGCTAGTTGCTAACTCAAGCTAAAATGTCCTTTTTAATTACTTTTTGTGGCGTAACTTTAGGATTTAAAATCACTATCATCACCATCCTAGCGTTTGTTCCGGCTTCTTGCCAGGGCTGTTATTGATCCTGGGGTTCGCTTGGCAACTTAATCGCATGAATTGGCGTAGATACTAGTTTTTTTTACGAAACGGACTGCCATCTGACCGTCCAACCCAAAACTCGAAACTGGGCCTTATTGGGATTAGGTTACGATATTTTCCGTCACCGAAATGTGACTGGTAAATATGAAATAATATTTCGTACATAAGGTCTAAAAAACTCAGTGCGAACCAGACGGTTTGAACCCGAAAACTCCGGATTGAAAGTCGGACGTCTTAACCGCTAGGCTACCAGTGCTTTACCTTCAGGATTTAAAATAAAACGTAATAAATCCCAGAACGGCTAATGGCAAAAATTGTTTCTGTGTTTTGATATCTTATTATGGATTTGCATCAAGGTGATCTTAGCACCTCGAAGACAAAATTAACTCATCTATAGTAAACTGTATCCTTTACTGATAAGTAGTACAATTTATATTTGAACATAAAAAACCGTCCAAACATCGCCTTTTAACCTGTTTTAAGGCATTTAACGGTAAGCATTTCAGTGTCAGACAGACGGTCTACGCCGGAAATGAATTCTTGTGGAGAAGCGGGGTTCTCCATCAGAACCTTTCTTTGGCAGATTGTAGAAAATTATTGCAAGCCATTTTTGTAAACATCGGAGAGATTATTTCGGCATTTAATGAAAATAAGATAAAAAAATGCTCGGATTTTGATGCTCGGTGGCGGCGAGCATCAAAATCCGAGCATTTTCTTCACACAGCGTTCACAATACAGTACAGTCGAGGTCAAAGATATGTTTACACATTTTCACCTTATTCCTTTGTAATAAGGTGCAAAAGTGTAAACATATCTTTGACCTCGACTGTACATATAAGATTAGTCTAATTTACTTAAGTTATGTCTTATGTAATACAGGTTAGAATGTTTAGGTTAACTGTTAGTGCTGACCAAAATAAACAAATAAATTGCAAGAAAAAATCTGTTAAGCATTAAATAATTTATGAAAAATAAATATTTTAATGTAGGTAATGTCAGGTAAAACCCCTTTTTCAATATTTTTTATTTATACTTATCTTTTAATATGGGTAATTCTGACATTATAAATTACTCATGTCTTAACTAACATAACAAACTTGAATTATCTACTTATAGGTATTGCCATGATTACAATTTTAATTTTTTTTTGTATTACCTACAAATTTAATATTTATTATATAATTTTTAACAATTCTCGGCCTATTTTATTGAGATTGTTGATAACAAACGCTTTATTTATTTTCCGAAACAGTATTAAAGTAAACAACACCCAAACAAAATTGATTTCTGAAACTTCCTGAAGGAAAATGCGTGCGAACATCAAGAGAAGGATCGACCCACCAACATTCCGATTACCCCGAGCCATAAACCCGCAATGTCAATGTCATAGGCTATTATGATTATGCATAGATATGTAGCTACTTAAAAGGGTTCTAGTCTGGGAGCTCCTTTCACTGTTCTAATTATTTAGTACGGTAATACAGACAAATGCGGAAAAATCTTTGGTTATAGTAGTATTTTTTTTAAGATGTCGCAATCTTAATAAGGAATTCTACCGTCAATTCTGACATCTTAAAAAAATCGTACTATACTTATGGCCTGTTTCACAATCTCCAGTTAAAACATATCTGTCAGATAAATGTTTGCTGTCCTTTTCTTTTATATGACTGGAGAAAAGGATAGCAATAATTTTAACTGGCAGATAAGTTTATCTGGAGATTCTGAAACAGGCCCATAGGCTATTAACTTAAAAAATAGAGTATTATTATAATTTTGTATATAAGCTGTAACAAAAATACTGGTGATTCGTTTAATTGGTATCGTATTACGACCAACAAAAAGTGGAAAAACGTTTTTAAACGCGAAAAAATATATATTTGTATGGGGTATGTCGTCCCAACCGGCCAACCCACCATACAAAACCATTGCTTTTTCGCGTGAAAAAAATAAAATTCTCAGTTTTTCATAATTAAACGGATTACCAGCATTTTTGTTACACGTTGTATATTTTATATAATAATAGAAAAAAATGTTTATGTTATTTGCATAGGTACGAGTATTTTTGTTACACGTTGTATATTTTATATAATAATAGAAAAAAATGTTTATATTATTTGCATAGGTACGAGTAGGACGGTAGGTACCTACCCAATGCTTAAAATAAATATAAATAAGGAAAACTTAGATAACTAAGATCATTGAACTGATAAATAGTCCCCTATGTAAACATTTTTTGTTACTCTAATAACTTTCCATGCTTGATTATTATCGTCATAACGTTTATGGGACTTAAAAATAAATTCAAAATGGCCGCTTAACTTAGGGGAACGAAATAATCAGGGCATTGATGGTCTTTTATTTACTTTTGACAATTTATGTTAGTAGGGAGCGTTCGTGGGGCTTTGAGATGGCGGTTCGGCCATGGCTTGTTGTGAGGGGAACAACACATTGTTATAGTTCGGGGTCGGTGGAACTCATATCGAATGGCGGGAATGCATTTTCATTCTACTAATTTAATTATGACGTGTATACATTTTGTTATTGAAATACCGGGAATATAGCGCAGCTAAATTTAGTTTGTAGAACGTTTTAAAATAATTTAATTAATCATAAAATACTTTATATAAAAAACAATAATGAGATAACATTAACATTTCACTATTATGTTACAATTTTCAATCACAATTCACTAAATACATGTCGATGAAACAAAAGTCAATCAAAATTCTCAGTTTATTTCAAAAACATTGTATTGGAATTATAATTCAATGTTCCTGTTTATGCAGACTAAACGCGCTGTGTTTTTTCATTTGTAGATATACGTTGATAATGCTATTTAAATTTGTATAAATAAATCAAAACAGTAACCAAAAAAGTATTTAGGTTTTTTTAGACGATTTCGTCGCGATCGCGAACTATGAGGTTACAGAGGAATTTCAACGCGCAAACGCTAGGGGCTGTGGATTGACCTCTCTGTTGAGATTTTCTCGAGAGTCTACTGGGGATAAGGGGTTTTTCAAAAAGGATTTTAAAGGGTCTCCAACGAATGTAATAAACCTTTATTTGCATGCGTCCAAAGACTACGGGGACTACTTACCATTACGAGTAGGCAGGTAGTATGCGTGTTGCCACCGACGAGGTATATAAAAAAGAAGTTGTCTAAGATGCACACCTATGTTTAGAAAGTATAACAGATTTAGATTACATATAATAGATGTAACTAATTGAAATTCAGCATCACCACGACCTTTGTATAGAAAAACCTGTTAAAATCATCTCTTACATCAGTACTGCAAGTCTTAAAACATTTTTCACTCCCTCTACTGCATTCACTTCGGCAATGGCGTGATGAGCATTGCGCTTGCATTAAGCAATTCACATTCGACATTTATTGAACTACTTATGACTATTGGAGTTCTTATGATTTCACGGATCGTTTAACATACGAGCATGAAGATTCGTTGAATAACGTGGCCATCATTTTATTATGAATATTACCAAACCGTGATAGCGTAGCATGATTGTGGGAAACAATGTCCATTACACATATGTAATTTTATTTATTATTTCTTTGATGTTTATTATAATAGTTCTACACTAAAAGCGTTATTTATGTAAGGATTAGATAATATAGGTAGTTCTGTTGTGCGCGTTACATAATGTTATAAATATATTATTTGGGCAAAATTAGGCTTAATTATCCTACCTGACTATGACCACGACTACTATGACTACCGTATAGAAAAGATAGGTATACTCTTAATAAGAGTCACTGTCATTTCTGACTTTATATTTTGCTTAAATATCAATTTTAATTAACAAGTTGCCGAATCGCTGTCTTGTTGTCTTTAGGTACCTACTTGCTGGTAAACATTACAGAAATGTTATATCAAGGTTTTCCTATCACAAAGCCTGTGCTGAACCTAAAACAATAACATCTTCAAAGGGTTGTTTCATGTTAGATACGTAATACAATATGCGAGTTGACGGGCCGGCTACTGACCGCAAGAAAGGATAATACCCAACCGCTGTATATTTATCTATAAAGAGTATATCATGCGAAGCGACTAGTTGACAAAGATCATATCCGAAGGTACATCTTATAGTCACTTTAGTCGTTATACTTGTAAGTGTGTGGTTTATCTTGTTTGATTAATGGGTTACTGCATTGTTTATACAGTTCTTTAAAAGCTTTTATTCCATTTAATGCAAACGTGCTTTTCAAGATGAATAAAATACAGTTTAGAAAACATCTTAATGGTAGGAAATGCGCATGGAATGGGAAATAAGTTTCTTATTGCTTTGCTTGATTTATTATATGTACTTACTGGGTCTCTCTCTCTCTTTCTTAGGTCGTTCTCTCATGTCTGAGGATCCTGGTCAGCATCAGGGTTGCATCTGGAGCGGATGATCTGCCTCCACCGGTTTCTGTCCAGCGCGTCTCTTACGACCGTGTGTAATTGCGCAGACGACGACCATCTCGTAATCATATCATTTTCATATGAGTAAAAACATATAACGTTTTCCGTTTTGCACGTAATGGATATTTGTATTTCATAATTGTAAGTTTAAATATTATCAACAGTTAAATCAGCTTTTTTGTTTGAGTGTAAAATACGTACTAATATCATAAACGAAACAATAAGTCAACAATTCCATAAACGGGATCGTTTAGTTTAGTACCTACATATGATGTAAAAAACTCAGTATCATCCAACAAGAGTAAGGAGATCATGAAGTTAGGATAACTTAGGCCAAGATATAGACCAGATAACATGACCATGTCTACGTGGACACGTCGCCTTAAAAACCATCAAAGATAATTGTTTTGACATATATATTATATAATAAATGAGTACTCATTATTGATTATAAAAACACAAACAAACTTCCATGAAAAACCAACAGTGTCACAAAGCGTTAATTTAATTCACCACGCCACGCCGCACGCCACAATTTCCCTCAAGATTGAACGTACGGGCCACCCGTAAAATCAGACGCATAATGGTAAGATACGTGTAAAATTAAGTGTTAAAAATGGGTGTAGAAATGCTGATTAGCTCCAGGTATTCAGTGGCTGGATTGAGCGGTCACATCCTCATAGCGCACCGTCGCTAACATGCGTCATATCATAATGCTATGCTTCGTTTGTTCCATTGTGATAGGCGGTGAATTCGTGTCATATGGCTAATTATGTCAGTCTAATACTACGTGCACAATCAATAGTCTCGGCTTAATCGGATTGGAACGGAATGGTCGTAAAATTATGCGGGTGCAGGAGAGCTTTGTCTCGTAAATGACCACGTGTTTGATTGTTGATTGGATTATTTGGAGTTCCATAAAGACAACGACAAACAAGCAAAGTAAGTATGTATTTATGGTAGGAAATGCGCATGGAATGGGAAATAGTTTGTTATTGCTTTGCTTGATTTATCATATGTACTTACTGGGTCTCTCTCTCTCTCTTTCTTAGGTCGGTCTCTCATGTCTGAGGATCCTGGTCAGCATCAGGGTTGCATCTGGAGCGGATGGAGAGGATCTGCCTCCACCGGTTTCTGTCCAGCGCGTCTCTTACGACCGTGTGTAATTGCGCAGGCGACGACCATCTCGTAATCATAATCATTTGCATTTGAGTAGAAACATATCCCACCAAAAACATAAATGTAAAAAAGGAGAGCCAAGTTCAATACAAAAATTATGCTTGGCTGTGGGCTTCGCCGCAAAAAGAATGGAGATCTAAATGAGTGCCAAGTTCTATGCAAAATCCAAATATGTATTTATAGGAACATAATAACATTATGAACAAGTATTAAACTCTATTTCTTTGCTTTATTGGATACCTATAAAAATTGCTGTTATTTAAAAATGTGAGATCTTAAAGTAGGTTAGATTTGACTTGGCATAATCGGTATTACATAGAATAAGAAATAATACGTAGAAGTATTGAGTATAAAAAAATTAGACAACCAACAGTTATTTGATTGAGTAATCTATACATTTATCAGTAAAGTCGGTTCAGAATATTTATTTTTCCAATTTTGAAGTGAGACATTCTTAAGTAAACTTGAATAATAAACGGTAAACGACATTTTGACTTGTTTCCTATTCATTTCGTCGAATAAGCCTTTTGTATTGTTTTCTATGGGCGACCTTGCCTGGAGTGGACAATGATGGATCGCGAGCGCACTGCCGTTCTCATTACAACTGAAATTGACGTTCGAAAAGAATGGTTCGAGCAAACGCATGCCATTATGTGGAGGTTGTAAAGGCTACTAGTTTTACACATGGGAATCACCAATCAAAGCTGGACGTTTGAGCGTTCATCATAGTGCAAATGAGCTTATGTACGCTTGTATCTAGGCACGCATACGCTCAATCGCACTGCGCGAAGTGAGGATGAACGATTGCAATCCGTCTTTCTGCGCTGCGTCCGCGCTGGTCGCTCGTCAATCAACCGCATGTTCCTTAAACTTGCCTTTTTCTTTTTGAGTTCGAGGAGTATCGAAGTTTAATTAAAATTCTTCCCGCTACAATGCATGATTAATCATAAAACTTGCCGGAGACATAAATTTGTGAAACTATTAAAAGTTTTATGGATTATATTAAAGTTCTAGCTATCACAATAAAAAATAATGAAGCTATTAACCATATTATATCTTATGCAAAGCCTAGTGTTAAGGTCTTAATTAGTTACATATATAGGCAGACAATATCTTGTACCTATGTTTCTGATTATCAATAAAATTCTTTATGAGAATTTACAATTACTGGTTCTTAAGTGTAATTCTGTAGAAGCTATTTAATATTGTTACAAATGTCACGTTTTAATAATAAATACCTTATAGGAATCTGACCTCGGAAAAATTTCGTTTACTCCGTGCGTGTATAAAGACATTCTTTTAATACCGAATACAAATGTGTATGCAAATATGAAATTACAAAATCGTCCACAAATACTTAGGCTGTGCAATAGGCTTATTACCAAAATGCTTAATGTATATAATCATTATTGTTTTCTCATAAAAGTGATGTGAAACACCTTTTAAAATCCAAACAATATCATAAACCATAAGTATAAGTTAAATAATAATATGAAGTAAGTGTTTGTTTCATTTGGAATTCGGGAAGCACCTAGTTTGTGTATATTCAGTATTTATTATTAGTTGAATGAAAAAGAAAATATAAATTTTACCTAAACTAAACGTTTTTGATTAAAACTAAAAATTGTCTAAAAAGTTGAGGCTCCGCAGAATGGCACCGAGGTTGCTTGCAGCATTTCCTTGCTGCTCATCAGTTATAATATCAGTGAGTCCAATTGACATAGATATCATAAAAAATCTGACGTGTTCTAGGACCCCAAGGACTAAGTGTCTCCACCCCGAAGTACCTATAGGTATCTGAAGTTATCCGTTTTGGTAGGTACCTACATATAGTGTTTTATCATTTACGCGTCCCAGTGAGTAATGGGTAGTTTGTAGGCAACATACAACAGTTGCATCGATTCGAGTTCAACTAAAGTAAATCGTAATACAATAGTAGTTTATGTAACTGTTACGTTTTAAGGCCTAATTACGTACAGTTGCATACACTGCTTTATCTACACTCATATTATTTATCCAAAATGCCGTATTCGGAAACCATAGAATGGCCGCCATTGCACCGCCATGGCCAACTCGATTGTGCCGGCGGTCGGGGAGGCGCGTGTCGGGCTGTCGGCGGATGCGCGGGAGGGTGCAGGTGTACATTATGTTATCAAAACTCATAACACATCAATAGTTGAGCATGTAAAGTTAAAATTACGTTACTGCCACATATAAAAAGCTTATCATAGTAAAATCGGTCGTGGTAATGCTAGCCATTGCCTACCGTTTTCGAACACGTTTTAGAGAACTTACAATATGAGTGTAGATAAAATGTCTTTTCATGTTCGCTTTCATCCTTTTAACTCATACCTTATAAGACCTTATTGGAAATGAAAGTATGTACCTACCTACTGTAGGTACCTGGTACCTTGTGTACCTACCTACCTTTTTTATATTGTATTTATAGGACTGTGTTGGCATTTTAAATATAATGTATTTATAATACAGTCTTATAAATACATTAAGGTGCAACGGGACAATCTCCACTGCGGGAAATTTCAACTAAATCGAAATATCTTCCCTGTTTTACAATATTAACTATAGTGCCCTCAATAGTGCGGAAAAGCGCTTTTCCGCTATCCGGACATTGATGGCAGTATAGTTTATGATATAAAACACGGAACGTATTTCGATTTAGTTAAAATTTTCCGCAGTCGAGATTGTCCCGCTGCACTTTATATTTAAAATGTCAACATTGTATGTTATAACACTGTTAGGTATATCTCGTAAAAGATACAGTGAGCCTCAAAACGTTGTTACTCCAAACAAAATGTGAAATAATCGTTGACAGTTCAAATAAGATAGATTGCTTAGAGACAGTTTTTTTAGGTAATTCAAAGCCATAAAATACCAACATAATTTTTTATAACAGTATACTTACGCGAAATGTACCTGTAGGTACAAAAAAATGTAAGATTTTTTTACTGATGAATAATAATAATTATGAATAAATACAATAACACAAAAGTGTTACAAAACACGTCAATAATTAATTAATGTAACCGGTACAAATATATCTAAACTGAATTTTACGAGGCATTAATATCTAATACATTAATATCATCAATATCGGTATATTACAATAAAGAATTGAACGTTAAAAATTAATTACTCGCCGTCGGCACGCCATTCTAATAATCATAAATAATCTCAGCAATCGGCTCAAACGCGGTGGGTCCGTCACCGACCAACAATGTGCGAAACATTAAAAGTATCAACAAAGGAACTTTTGACGTTCATAGTACATAATACCGAAACAAATTTTAATACAACACACCTAAAAATTATGCATCAAACGATAACAACCTTTATTAACTAGTGTTAAAGTAGATCCTTATTTAGTGTACCCGCAAAATAGATGTGGTTTATAGTTGTCGCTCGCGCCAGCTGCTGTACCGTGGAAAATCGATTTCCACGTGGGACCGACGGATGCATCTGCGCCGCCTATACGCTGTCTGTGCCCGAAATACGCGCCCGATGCGGAGGGAAATAATAGGCTACTGTTTGATCACTATTAGAATACGCATTCACTGAAGAAAAAAATCAAACTAAGATGCATTTTATCTTAGTTGCTAATGAAATGTTTGGAACAAAAATATATTTATTTACTATATCTAACTTTATGATAACTTTTACTAAGTTCTCTTAGCTTCAACAGACACGATTTTATTAGGCTCATATGCAGTAAAGATGCGTGTTACATAAAATAAGATCTTTATTGAACCAAACATTTATTTTTTCAGTGTTCGAGTAAAATTATACTTTTTTTAAAGAAAACATTAATCAATTGTTTAGGTTAAAATATTTATTTATGTAACTTTTTACTGGTCCTACTTAAATTCCAATTTGCTTTTTTATGTAAAAATCAAATTACAATAAATAAAAAGCTAAAAGTGCAATATTAAAATAAAATTGTTAACTAAAACCAAAGCTAAAATATAAAAATATACCTAAACATGCCCAACATATTTTTTGTAATTTTATTGGTTTAAATTAATAGGGTTAAGGCTAAGTAGGCATTCTGCATTTGCTTATTAATTGCACATTTACCTCTAGGAAAAGGAAAATAAAAATTTTTGAAAAGCAATGACATACCTAATTTGCCACAAGATTACTAAGCTAAACATAATACGAATTAAAAATCCACGCTCTCTGCTTCCACTATCCAATTAGAATTCTCTTAACATTTCTCCTTTAAACGTTACGACAAATATAAGTAATATATCTAATTTAGCCTATTATGACTTCCGAACGTCAAACAATAAAAACAGCAATTTCCAAAACAAACAAGCGGCTAGACCACACAGAAAGAAACAGTCACACGCGAAATTCAAGAAAGCTATCACCGTTTCGAATCGTTTTAACGCAAACGTATAATCGGTGAGCCGTCCTATTTGTTTTAAGTTGGCCGTAACCGGGATTTTAAATAAAAACATCAAAGGGGGACGTAGGAACCCGGAGGAGTAATTATGATTTGTTTCGGTTTACCGGAAATAGTTTGTGTCGCTATTAATCGCGGTCGTATTCCGGGAATGCGTCCGCGCAGGACCTCCTCAGACGACAAGGCGACACCACCAATTTACTAGGTGTATGCTAAAAAGATTGTTAGTAGCTGATTAAACTAGGAGATTTATGACGTCTCATACTTACCACGACACATATGACCTACCATCAACATAATTGTAATTAGGAATTCACTTAATTTAAAATCTAAATTTAATAATTAAATGTAAATAATGTATTAATCAATAAGTACCAATGTAATGTAATTTTACATGTAGTTTTGTAATATTGTAAATAAATGACTATGACTATGACTATCATTTACAGATCATGACACATTTTAATGTACCCTCTTAATGTGGATTTACAGCGAATTCATAAACGTTCAGCTACCTTAGAATTCTTTCGATTACTTTGTGTATATTTTAAGTTTTCAACTAACTGTATACACTACAGCACCCAACGAGTATATAGTTAATACGCGTAACATAACACATTGTGTGCTAACATAACTGGAAAAATACGATCCGCTAAAGGCAGCCAACCCCCTGTTTACTTATATTATAACTTCTCTTTGATAACAACCAAGGCTACGTTTAAACTTTCCATGTAAGTACGTTTTCCACTTGTCCAGCAATTTTGATAAAGTTATGCACCTAATCTACTAACTACGTAGGTGCATAGTAAAGTTAGTGCCATAAGCGTAATACATACCTAAAAGGCTAATACTTAGCTTAATCAGGTTTCGAGCATAATTTAGAATTATATCTAAGAACAAATCATATTAAATATTTTTACCAACATTACCAAAATAAGTATTATTCTCCCATGACTATGTTAACAGCAGTAATGATAACTCTGATTTTAAATCGTTGGCGGATATCTAAGTGAAATTGTTTAAAATCATATACTAGCAAAATAGTTGCTAGGATTGAATATTTATAGAAAGAATATATAATAAGTAGTTGTTATTATCTTGTTGCAAGCATACCTAGTCGGTTACTAAGTTCTGTTACTAGAGTTTTCACTAAATAAATAGGAATAGGTAGCAACATTTTAATTATTCACGTACATAATTCAAAAGCTTATTTAATAGTCAATATATTACAATATATTGAATTGAAAATTACTGTCGCAGTTTTTCAGAATGCTTTATAACACTCAGAAAAAGGCATGAAAAATATACGTCAAAATTACTCTCCTTGATCATGTTGATTTTAAATCCTATTTATTTTTAATCACCTTTAAGAAGCATCAGTCTTACACAATTTGGTAGATATATTCTTTAGCTTCAATTTGGTATAAGTATAGTTCACCTGGGGCTATCCGATAAAGTACTAGACTATACGTTGCAAATCTGCTTGTTCCATAGATAGCAGCTACATATGTCTTTTGTGAAAAACTTAAAAATAGTCAATATTTCAAATGGGAATATCTGTGGGATAAAATCGCAAGAAAATAAAATAGTGGTCACGCAATTACCTCTAATAAACAGGTTTATTTCTAACAAGCAATGGAACCTTCTAAACAAAGGTGCAATATTTATTTGATGCACTTTTGTAAAGTGTAATTTTCTTAAATTTACCGCGTGTTTGCGTCTTCAGGCAATCTTGTGCTTTACAAGGATTTTCAATAAATTTCTCATCTGATTTGTGTATTATTATACCATATTATGTTCATTAGAAATTAGGCTATTAAATAATTACTTTAATTTTTGATTTTCAAACTTTATTTTATATTTTATCACTCATAAATCTGGTAACAGAACTTAGTAACCAACTAGGTAAATACTTAATTTTGCAACTAAGTTCCAAAGTAAACATATACAATACATAACTTGTAAGGTATCGATCAAATACCTATATACATTTACAAAAGTGCGTTCGCAGTTTAGAAGAGTTTTTGCCTAGGCTTCGTTCCACACCGCCGACGGGTGCGTGTCTCACCGTGACGTATCGCGATTTTCACGCATCCATCCCGCGACGGCCTTTGTCACAAAGGAAATTAACTAGTTATGCTCCTCGTACACTGCTGTGTATGGGTGCTGTATGGTAGGCAAAATCGGCTCGAAAGTGCTGCTCGTATTTTTAAAATTTAACCGGAGAACAAATTATTTTACCGACTTATTATTTTTAAGCAGAAACACTATTATTTACATTATAAACTGAAAAAGATGTCATATTCGAAAATAAAGTGATCAAGGCTTCCGTTGCCCAGGTCTGGAATCAAACTGATATCTTTTGCATTCGCGGTAGACGCTTTAACCTCTAGGCTACCCGAGTCACAGAGGCACCCGCTGCCGCCGAGGTTTCTTGAAATTTAACGTTATAATTTTAAACAATAAAGAACCGACTTCACTTAGCCTCCACCTTTCCAAAAGCAAATGCTCGAGCTGCTGTAAAAATACTCAAATCACTATAGGTGTGCCTTTAATAGTTGAAAAGTTCCCTCGATTTCTCCAGGATCCCATCATCAGATCCTGACCTAGTTACAATGGGACCAACTGTGAAGGTACTAAGTTACAGTTATACTCTTTCAAACAAAAAAAGAAGTTTCCAAATCGGTGCAGCCGTCTTCGAATAATCGGTGAACATACATAAAAAGAAACCGGCCAAGTGCGAGTCGGACTCGCGTACCGAGGGTTCCGTACAAACCTGTAGGGGTAGTAACTTTTAAAATGATTAAAAATATTTTTATTAAGTATATGATGTAACTAAAAAATTTACGGTTTTCGCAATTTTTCCTTTATCTTTGCTATAAGACGTTGCTTCGTACCAAATTTCAAGATTCTGAGTCCACGGGAAGTACCCTGTAGGTTTTGATTCCCTTGCGAGTTTCGAAAATTTGCGGCATAAACGGCGGTATCTTTTGATTGCGTTGGCTTGAAGTTTGATTTTTTCACAGCTCTAAGGGACAGTAGACCTGAGTATTTGATATAAATTTCAGCTTAATACCTCTATGCGTTCCTGAGAAAAAGGGTCTTGACAGACGGACGGACGGACGGACAACAAAGTGATCCTATAAAGTGACCCTAAAAAAAGCAAAAACAAAGATCCCGACGAATTGATAACCCCCTTCTTCGAAATCTTGAAGTCGGTTGAAAATAAATTAAGTAAATTAGTAAAAAAATATCTTCTTAAAGTAAGAGTTAAAATCTTAAACTTAAATAATACTAGGAATGACAATGGCACTAATTAATGTTAACATTTTTTACGCACATATTTTCATCTATATAATTTTCTTTGCTGACCATCCTAAGGCTGTAATCAACCGTCAGTGTGCCAATGAAGGAAGCTCTATTGTTGCCGCTCTGAATGGATAGCTCCTATTTAAGTATCACGATGAGTGCCTTTTTTATAATTTTTAACAATTTTCAGCAGATGTTCTCGTTTGATCGATCAGGTTTTTACAGTTTTGTGGACCATGAAATTAGTTTCCTAGCCACCGGCGCTCTTAGTAGCACGTCCAATTTTTCTGTGCCCGGGATTAATTTTACCCGTTGCGTTGTTGATAATTACGATAGTCATTTAAGGTAAATATTTTTTTTAAATCACTGCCAGTGACAGCTGATACTCATTTTCATAAAAATAATATTCTTCAAGTTCAAACTTAGGCAATTTTAAACATACAAAAATGAAGATTGTTTTATTTGGCATATTTTACAATTGAACAGTGTTTTACAATTAAATTACTTAAAAGTGCTCAGCATTTGTCAGGGCAACCTGGTTAAATAAAACAAAACAATTACATACAGGTAATTTAAATGCAAAAAAAAGTTGACCGTAATGCGGAGGTCAGCCTAGCCTAATGTCAATAGAAAAGTAAATAAAGATAAACAAAGATATCTGGCTGACACCTGCATTTCTAGGCACAAAAATACATTTTACACGTGACAAAATATTATTAAAGAAATTCGTTTTCACTGAAATATAAGTAATTAAAGGATAGTTATTACTAAAAATGAATGAAAATAATAAGTTTATGTGTAAGTTAATAATAAAACCACGGTTGTTCTTTAAAAGTGCATGAATTCGAGGCAATGAAGGTAAATTAGTTTGTTTACCTTTATTGCTTTTCTATTGACTCTGAATTTACAGTATGGACGCCTGCCACAATAGTGCTGTTACATTCGTGTGGCCGACCCTTTAAAAACCTGTACTATCCTTGTTTTTACTCTACTATAGTCCCTTGAGAAAATCTTGACGGGAGCTCATTCCGCAGCCGCAACGATCAAGGTAGGACTTTCATCTAGAACCGCAATTTATTAAGTTGAATTCACTGTTGAGCACAGAATTCCTCTCTTGGACGAAAGTCTTTGACTCTCGTTTTGGCCCAGTTCTCCCAAATAATTCACGGTAAATAAATCCAGCATATATTCTTCTCAACAAAACTGGCGACTCCATGTGTATAATAAAAAATAAAGACGCTACAAGATAATCGTTGCTCATAATAAAGAATAGGTGATTTTGGAAGCCGTGAGAAATATTACTTTGGTGTTTCTGTTTATTTTTGATTGAGATTTTAATTGTCCGCCGGATCGATGGGCATGCAATTGACTGTAGATTGAAATCAAAGGCATGTAAACACTTTATTTCTTTATCCCAGTGTATTAAGGCGAAAAATGTTTACATAATTTTGACGTGATACAGACTACGCGATCCACGTTCGGGTGATTGGAAACGACAATTATCGGTCAAGTACCGCATGACCAGCGGTATTCAGTACCGTTTTTACTCGTACCAATGACCATGTGAATTCATACTACACGAAGACGTAGACTTTTAATTAGCTGACTAATTTTGCATTGTGAGGATGAAATTGAAACGATAATTGATTTGAAAAGGATTCTGCGTTACGTTAATTACAGAAGGCCGCAATTCAATTCGAAAATACGAAAATTTTGGAATATTCTAAAACACTTAAAAAAATACAAATTTGTCGTATTCAACTTCGAAAGTTACAAAATCCTTCGTTTCTTTTTTTGACACTTAAAAATTGATGTTGACTGACGTTGAAACTTGACCTACCTATTTACAAAATTATCCGGCGCCCCAATTTACGCTTTGCTTTACTAATAAACAACAATAATATGAGAACAACCTATGTACCTAACTTAATTGTACATGTCTGTTTTGTACATTTCGGGTAGTTATACCTCAAAGTTATTCAGCCTTTATGGGATAGGTATATCATCCATCGAGAAACAATAGGTAGTATTGTTTTTCGATGACTAGCTTTAACCAATATTACTTAGTTATATAATAAAAAAGTTAAAATATTTAGCCCACATCTACTACTTACGTACAGTTTAAGCGCCTATTTATATTCAGTGAGTTGTTTTCCTTCCTTTGGCATGTCGTCGTTGGTGCTATGCTAAAATAAGCTGCTAATCTACTATACGAGAAGGGTCGTAACCATAGTTCTTCTTTACAATATTCCATTTTCAGGCCTCGAGTTCCATTTCGAAGTCAACGTTTTCTTGCTGATGCTTAAATGCCTTGCGGAAATCTAGAAAATCTTAAGTCTCTATATCTCGGAAACTAAAAATGGCAGAAACGCCAAAGTTAGCTTTTTAGATAGTGAACACGCTAATTATAACCGTTATGTTAAAATGTCACTTTAGTATATTATAAAAATTCTGTATTACTATTAGGCACCTAAAAATAATGATACTTTATTGTTTATACATACTCTTGGTGAAGTGATAATGTTGACCTATTGTTTAATAGTAGTTTATGCAACAGTTGTATAAGAGGGGTCAAAAAAGGTGAGTGGCGTGGGTAACAATTTGAGCCGTAGGCGAAAATTGTTAAGAAAAACGCCACGAACATTTTTTTACCTACTTATACGACGTTGCATACAATATTTTTTCTACGAATACACTTACTTTTACATAAAATGCGAAATTGAAAACTTCATGGATATCGCAGTTATTTTGTCAACATAATCAACAATCATTTAAGTTTTACCTTGTAAAACACTATTTTTCAATAATACTAACATTACTAACACAAATACACACCATCGTTATTTGATCAATTATTAAAGAGCTACAGAGATTAGTAAAATTACCTAAATTACTTTCAAAGTTTGCAATTTGCCCCAACAAACGAACGGAGAACGTAAAAACTACGAAGTAGGTCTGTGGTTCTTTTAATTTTTTCTTTTTTAAAGTTTTTTTTTC
The DNA here is from genome assembly GCA_947086415.1 of Pammene aurita. NCBI lineage: Eukaryota > Metazoa > Arthropoda > Insecta > Lepidoptera > Tortricidae > Pammene > Pammene aurita. The sequence goes on from OX352308.1 coordinate 16,689,265, forward strand.
TAAAAACGCTGCGTTTATTTAGGTTTCTTAGGTTGGCAGTAATTTATTTTATATTAATAGTCGTGTTTGCACGCGATTACGCGATACTATTTTGGCGCTTTTATAGAACAAGTGTTATTTTGGGGAATAGACTAGATAGACTTTTCATCGAGTATATTATCTATGTTCTTATAAAGGTGTTGACGAATGTATAAATGACAGATAAAAGTACAGGAGTAGAAAAACACTTTTATTTAGCTTCATTCAGTAAATTAATTTTGTACTAAGCAGAAACGTCTGCAAGCGAAATTTCAATTTTCATTCAGTAATACTGACAATCAGTATCTGAGTATCAGTTGTTGTTTATCGTTGTTGTGGATTCAAATCTTGTAATTTAAATTTCAACCACTGCCCGGTTTCTGATTGAGCTGAAATCTATATGAATGTTCTATATGAATGATATACTATCGTTATGTGTATGCCAATGCAATAATAAACTAACAATCTATATGAATGTTCTATATGAATGATATACTATCGTTATGTGTATGCCAATGCAATAATAAACTAACACGGATCAGATGTGACGATGCAGTCGTAAGGTGACCTAAGAAATTCTGCAGGGAATGAATGCAACCATACCGTGTTAGGGCTCATTGGAAAGGTCTCGAGAATCAATGGGGAAGGCTGTTGAAAACTTTATGTAGAGGGCACTGTTCCAGATTCTATACAATAAGAGAAAGAGACACATACAATGAGAGGAAGAGACAGAAGATGGAAGGTCCTTTTTTTTTTCTTTTAATTAATGGCTTTTACTCCTCGCCTATTTTAGCGAGGTGAATTCTGCCAATGTCAAGGTACACTTATGATTTCATTCATTTGAGTAAAATAAAATAAAAGCAACGTTGTTCGGTTAAGGCCTTGTTGATTGTAAGGTGATAGCCTCCTTACAAACACGTGGGTGGCCGGGACCCCGGATAACCGTCTGTTCAACTAAAGGATGGTTACTCGCGTTTTGGGACTAATTTTTCATTAGCTGTACACTTGTTCGTTAGGTCACCGCACAATAAGCTATCAATATTACACACTGAACTACGTAAATGAGCAAAAAACAAAAAACTATTCCAAAGACGTTGCAGCCATCTTGAAGAGTAAACGATTATCGGAAGGTCTTTAACTAGTATGCAGTCAAAAAGCTATTCATAGGCAAAACCCTTCCATGGCGTTAATCTACAGCATTTTAATTTTAGTGTATTTCGGAAATCGGTGGATTTCAATCTCGGAGCAATTCGAGACAAAACATCAGTCAGTTTCGCGAAAATAAATAAAAACTACTTCACACCATACAAATTTAGCTTTTCTAAGGAGCAATGTTGGAGATGTCACTATGACAGTTGCCTTCTCCATTGATAGACTTGCAATGAACAGGAAGTATAGTCAGCAATACAAGTGTGTACTTGTTCATTCTAACAAAACGCGACACAACCGGTCGTTAAGGCCCATTTCCTCATTGATTAGTGTTAAGTGTTACTAAACACAAGTAGAAAATGTATGGACTCGCACTTAACACTACATCGGTCTTTATCTGTGTAATTTGTACATCATACAAAGCCTTGAACTTTGATAAATAATTTAACGGTTTACGTTTCTCGTACCTACTCCTTAATAACTAAAAATGTATACGTATTTACAAAAAAAAAATGCAATAAACAACATATAATATGTAAAAATTGTTTGGAAAGTTGATGGCTACACCATTGAGTAATAAGAAGATGACATCCCTAAGAATTTTTTTATCCTAAAAGTTGTAGTGAAAATCACTACAAGTCCATACTACTCTTTGTTTCAGTCATAGCTGCAAATTTGTTCTAGATGTCACATCTAGTAGAATACATAATAAATCATTGGGCTACACAGGTTTATTCAAATAAACACTGCGCCACTATTTCACCAGTGCGTAGCGATGCAATAAACTTAATGAAAATCTTGTCTTGTGTTTCAAAGAGCCTTCCTGGACATGCTTACTAAAGGGGTCTCGCCACGAACCCTTGACTTTTTCCTCTCCGAAAATAGCCATTATTGCTTGTAACATGCTTTATTTCTTTTCCGGGTGACTGGTTTCGCAATAGAGATACGATACAAAATAAAATAAATGTTTCGGTAAAATTGTGCATGGATCTTACGTATTTTACTAACGTTCGATTTTGTGATTTTTGTGTCAAGTTTACCCACCTCTTCTTTCCGCGTTTTCGCGAAGACTGTTAAAAAATCAATGAGTTGATGCGATAAGATAAGACATAAGTAGCCTTATTTCCAGTACGCGAACAGTTTTGAGCTTCAAGAACTCACAAGTGCGATTTTATTTTTTAGTTAGAGAGAATAATCTGAGTAGGTACTAATAGCAAAAAATATTTTCTAACAGTTTTTGATGTTGCGCTAGGTATTATATAGGTATTTGTCAATAACACCAAGAAAAGATTCTACAAGCTTTATTTTTCTCTACCATACTATACTATTGCATTCAACTATGTCAACATCACCTGTTTTTTCGACGGTGACAAACAAGCATACGGCCCGCCTTATGGTAAGCAGCCTATGGACGCCTGCAACTCCAAAGGAGTCACATGCGCGTTGCCGACCCTTTACAAAAAGGAGGATTCACTGTGTTGACGGCTAAAGGAACAAGAAGGTCCCTCATCGTCAACACACTCAGTCCTCTTTGAGCTCTTTGGCAACCTTACTCACCAGCAGGAACACAACACTATGAGTAGTGTCTAGTGCGATTTGGCTGTGGTTTTCTGTAAGAGTGAGGTACTTCCCCAGTCGGGCTCTGTTCCAGATTTGAGCGAGATGACATTCGCTGAACGTGCCCTACCACACTTAGCGAGATGCCATTCGCAGTGCCCATACCTCTCTTTAAGGACATACCCAAGTCCGGACGTAGTTTAAGGACTAAAAATTTAGTATTTTATAGCAGTTTAGTCAAGAGCTTATGTAAGCATGATCGAAAACAATTTGTAAAAATATAAGTGACTTTGAATTTTAAACAAATGGCAAATACGAATATGCTCTTGACAAAACTGTTATAAATGTAATAATTAAAAGCTTAAATGGAGAAAAATAACACTTGCTTAATCTTTCCTTTGTGTAGCAAACAAATACCTATATGTATTATACTTAGCGGAATACTAAGAACTGTTAGAAAATATTTTTCGCTATTTTGTACTTAAAGTATTCTATTCTAAAAGTTAACAAAATAAAATCTTGTGAGTTATCTCATTTTTATAGGTTAAAAAGGCGTTCCCGTACTGGGCACGGAATATTTACTTTTTATGAGAAATATCAAACGAAACAAAATTATTCATGTAAAGTAATAAACTTGTCAGATTTCTTAGCGTCATTACGCCATACTGCGTCATCTTGTGATCGCCTGAGCGATGTTCTAACTTTTAAAAGTTAAAACTTTATTTATTACGGATTTGTTATCAATGTGATATTTTTTTGCTTTCAAAATGACATCTAATCTGACTGTGACAACTGACAACCGATGTCAATAGAAAACTTTGATGTTTCTTACTGTCTTTATGTTAGCGATATTGATATCTATTTGACATGAACTTTTGATAAACATGAGATCTGAATAAACCAAACATCGGTTTTGAAGGGTTTAATCTTGTTCAATATCAGACTTGTTACGGTATTAGAATAAGTGTTGACTCTTTTATGAGAAATATTGCAAACGTGAAACGTAATTGTTCAAAGCTTGTCGGTTTTCTTCAAGCAAGTAAACTAGTTTTGTTGAAGTAATCTGTTTTTGTTCAAGGTCTGGGATATTGACATGTATATGAGAAATAATGCAAAAATGAATCAAAATCGTTCAAACTTGTCGGTTTTCTTAGCCTCATAATACTAATCGTATGCAAAAAGCGCGTCGGATTCCCCGCGCTGACATTTATCATTAATATTCCGTCGACTTTACGACTTTTCCAGTTATCCCGGTGGTCTGTGCTGTCGATGGACCCTTTGAAATCTGCCCAAAGACTCGACGAATAGGTGAAACAAATTCTGAAGCAGTTTCTGAATACTTTATTGAGCACTGTTCCGTCGGAGAGCTGGACCGGTATTCACGATGTATACAACCACTGTACAAGAAGCAAACCAGTTTATTAAATCCCTAATTTTGAATGGATGTTATGAATTCTAGTGTCAAGTTATGTCACAGAGCTGACAGTCGAGTTAAAATGCAAGGTGAATAGATAGACTGAACCTCTGCCAACAATACGCCGATAAAACTTATAGCTTGTTCTACCTGGACTTGTGAGGAGATTGTTGAGTTTTATGTGCTTAAGTATACTTGGTAATACTAAATCAGCGAAGAAAGTACTTCTCCTGGAAAATCAATAAAAATCTGCCGAAAATGGGGTGCAAAATCATAATGTTAATCACAATGCTATATTGTCATAAGCTATCATGCTGTATTATAATTAAATGAAATGAAATGCTGAACTGTGAGCTTAGGTACGTATCACAATACGAATATTATACAAACTTTCATCGTTATTCATCATATATGCTGGCGGAAGTGTTTTAGATTTTTATACTAGCCCTTCATATTACAAACTAGCTTTTGCCCGCGGCTTCGCTCGCGTTAAATTCGGGGTAACACGGTTCCCCTTTGCCCCCCGTAATGCTCCATACAAACTTCCACCCACCATTTTAGGGAAGTGGGGGGTTAGAAAGAGACAAAAAGTAGCCTATGTCACTCTCCATCCCTTCAACTATCTCCACTTAAAAAATCACGTCAATTCGTCGTCCCGTTTTGCCGTGAAAGACGGACAAACAAACAAACACACACACTTTCCCATTTATAATATTAGTATGGATAGGTTAAAAGTAAAGTTTTAGTAAGTAGGTAAGTATTTTACACACAGAGAGAATTCAGAAAAATATGTATCATTATTGCCTTCCCAGCTTGTATTGCATCCAACTACGTCAGAATAATTAATAATTGGGATAAGCCTGAGATATTCTTTGGAAGACGTTAGAAAAAAAGACAATTTTCCCCACATTTGAAACGCTTAGACCATCACAATGAACATTCACTTAGGCGCGTCGTGTCGTCATCCTCGTGACAGACTTAAGTGAATATAATAATGTTCCTAAATGGACTTAATGAAAGGTTATTAGGCTCAAACAGCCTTAGCGGTTACGAGACGTGCCGAACTAACCCCAGTGTTTAAACATGTTTATGTTTATGCATGTTTAGGTTAATGACGTGATATTACGAGGATTTTCTGGGCATCTATTCATTTTAAGCTTATATAGTGGCGATACGTCTTGACGATTGGCTTTTTTTTCGGGTAGGGGAATAAAACGAACCACATCACTGTTCACATATTTTATTAGGAAAAATAGAATTATAAGTAATTTGGATAATTTGAAACAATAAAATTGATGGTTAGATAATATAGTTTACCTACCAGTAGTATTCAAGCATTTCTCCAGGAAGTTACATTGATTTTTGCACTTTCACCTACTTCAACTGTCAACATCAACACACTATGTCGGACATCAACTCAATTCAAGGATCAATTGCGGAGCTCACTGAAACCTTCAATGCAAGGATGGCTGAGATGCAGAGTAATTTGGACAAAGCGGGCTCAAGCAACCCTGGGAGCGGTATTGAGGCAGTAGCGGCGGACTTCACTAGCTTCAAAGCATTTGTTTTGAACTCTCTCAATATACTCCAGAAGCAGGTGGAGCTCATCGCTCAACAGGTCGATCAAATAGAAATGCGATCTCGACGCAAGATGCTGGTCATCCATGGTGTTCCGGAGGCTGACAAAGAGGGCACAACGGCCCTTGTAGTTGAACAGCTCAAAGCTGTTAAGGCTGACGTGGCTGCAAATGACATAAGGCGCAGCCACCGACTTGGCCGTCGCAGAGGCAGCAAACCCAGGGCTATTGTGGTGAAGTTCTGTGAGACTGCCGTCCGTGATAAAGTGTGGTTTGATAAGGTGGCATTGAAAGGCTCCGGCGTAACGATAGCCGAGTTCTTGACCAAATCACGTCAGCAGACCTTCATGGCAGCTCGGGAGCGGTTTGGCGTCAGAAGATGTTGGACCTGGGACGGCGTTGTTCATGTCTTGGATGCGAGCGACGTGCGCAGGCGTGTGGTGAGCCTTGCAAAGCTTAAGGCGATTTCGGATGCGCCAGAGCAGCCTGTGACTCCGACCCCAAGCGTAGATGCTCCTCCCAAGGCAGATAATTGCAGCAAAGTCGAGAAACCGGAGAAACAGATAAAGCCCAGACGTGCGGCTGCCAAATTGAAGCCTTAGTATGTACATAGTGTAGCTTTCTTCTGTATTTGTTCGGGTTATACTGCTTGACGCTTTTCTATTTCGACGTGTAATCACTGTTATTTGTTGTATACCCTCTTTAATAGTCTCTCGTAAATATTATAAATTAATTCCAATAACTTCATTGCTAACTTTAAATGTCACTTTGCCAAGTTCCAACTGACATTGACAGTTTGACATGTGTGCTGACGGATGGCAGGTATAGTGTTGCCAACTGTTAAATTGCGGTCCGCTTTACCAAGTTAAATATTTCCTTATTAAATTACGTTCCGTTTTTCTTAGTCAATTATTTCCTTAGTTTTGTGATTTAACTTAATGCCTGTCGAATCTGAAGCCAACATGTATTTTTAAATTGAACTTCCGTTTCTTTATAAGTGTATTTCTTTCTTTATTTGCTGCTGGCGGGTAGATTGTGGAGTTTTTGTTTAGTTTTTACTGTATATATTTTTATATTTGTTAAATATTAGTATACACTTATTATATACTTATTATATTTTTAACTTTATATATATTTTTCAGATGCCTTTCAGTAATAACAGTGATCAGTATTTATCTTTTTCCTCCTTAGATAGTGTAAGTGAAGACAGTTTCCATAGTTTGCCTCCTTCGCTTCACGACTTTCTGGAATCTCAGTTTAATGATGTACCTAAAAATTTTAACGTTGTGCATTTAAATGCGCAAAGTATTCCTGCACATTACAGCGATATGTTACTCTCTTTTGACATTAAGAACATTCATGCTATTTTAATTTCCGAATCGTGGCTCAGACCAGCTTTGCCTTCAACGTCTTACTCTTTACCTGGTTTCAATTTAATTCGGCACGACCGCCTTGGAAGAGGTGGCGGTGGAGTTGCGATTTACCTTCGTTCTTACATCCCCTATTCAATTGTTAATGTATCTGCCAGTTCCTCTACTTCTGATGCCGCAGAGTATATGTTTCTCGACGTTTCCCTCTCTCATTCCAAACTTTTACTTGGCGTTTTTTATTCCCCCTCCCTTCACGTTAATTACTTTGATTCTCTTGAGAAACTTCTCGAAGACCTTATGCCTTCTTATAATCATCACATTCTTATGGGAGATCTAAATACGTGTCTTCTGAAGGATGACAGTCGATCCCGGCGCCTTAAATCCCTGGTAGATGCATGCAATCTAACTATTCTCCCTTCAGACGCCACACACTATTTTCCAAATTGCTCGCCTTCTCTTCTTGATTTAACTTTAGTTTCTTCGACTTCTCATGTGTCTAAATTTGGACAATACTCCGCGGATGCCTTCTCATATCATGATCTGCTCTATATCTCTTACAAAATTCGTCCTCCTAAATCTAAATCAAAAATTCTTTTGCAGCGCAATTTTAGTGGATTAAATGTGGAAAAGCTTCGAGATGACGCTTTAACAATCGATTGGAGCAGTATCGCTCGAGCGGGTTCGGTAGACGATCAAATTTCTCTCTTTAATTCGCTCCTCATACAACTTTATGACGCTCACGCTCCTGTTCGTGCAATAAAAGTCAAGCATCTCCCTGCTCCTTGGCTCACTACGGATATTAAAGCCCTTATAGAGAGGAAGAATCAATCTAAATCTAAGTATAAGGCTAACAACTCTGAGAAAAATAAACTTGAATATCATACCCTGCGCAATCGCTGTAGCACTATATGTCGAGATGCTCAGAGGCGTCATATTCACAGTTCTGTTGAAGATGGAAATCCAGCCAAAGTGTGGAAATTTTTGAAAGGTCTCGGAGTTGGCAAATCTCAACAGGCAACCAATTTAAACAATATTAGCGTTGACCAGCTTAACCAGCATTTTTCATTGTCCACCTGTTTCAGTGGTCCTAAGAAATCTAACTCACTTCATCATCTTTCATCACTTCCTGCCTTAGATTTCTCTTCTTTCTATTTTAGCCATTTCTGTGAGAGTGATGTTAGGAAGGGTATATTGAATATCACTTCTAACGCCGTTGGTGTTGACTGTGTTAGCCGAAATATGATACTCCCTCTCCTTGATTTGTTTGTTCCTATTATCACCGGTATTCTGAATTTTTCCATTTCATCAAGTACTTTTCCCAGTCTGTGGAAGGATGCCAATATTATTCCTTTACCCAAAAAATCCAACCCCAGTTCCTTCTCTGACTATCGCCCCATCTCCATTCTTCCTTTCCTATCCAAAGTCCTCGAACGGCTAGTGCATCAGCAACTAACTTCCTTCCTGAATAGAAATGACCTCCTAAACCCATTTCAATCTGGTTTTCGTCCGGGCCACAGTACTACCTCGGCTCTTGTCAAGGTTACCGATGACATCCGTTTGGGTATGAATGACCAGAAGCTTACAGTTCTTGCACTTCTAGATTTCAGTAATGCCTTTAACACGGTCGATTTTGACATTTTGCTCGCGTTCTTACAGTCTCTTAACATATCGGCTGCAGCGATTGACTGGTTCCGCAGCTATTTGGTTGGTCGTCGGCAAAGAATAAAACTAGATTCTTCGTGTTCTTCCTGGTGCAGCACATCAGCTGGTGTTCCACAGGGTGGTGTGTGTCTCCTCTTTTATTTTCTATCTTCATTAATTCCATAACTCTTGATCTCTCCTCTTCGTATCACCTCTATGCCGACGACCTTCAAATATATTCGCAGGGTATGCATAGCGATCTCAATTCAGTTATAGAAGCCACGAATCTTGATCTGCTCCGCATATCAAATTGGAGTCAAAATTACGGTTTAAAAGTAAACCCCCTAAAGTCACAGGTAATTGTGATGGGTAGCGCTAAACAAATCTCCAAAATTGACTTTCTCAGGCTCCCTCCGATAGTCTTCGATGGTATCCAAATTCCTTTTTCCAACCAAGTGAAAAATCTTGGCGTAATCATGGATCGTTGTCTATCATGGGTGCCTCAGGTGAGTGAAGTGAGCAGGAAGATGTTTGCTGCCATAGGGTCTCTCAGACGGCTCCGGAATTTCCTGCCAATTGCTACTAAAATTGCGCTTGCTCAGTCGTTACTTCTCCCCATTCTTGATTATGCAGATATCTCCTATTTAGACCTAACCGAGGAGCAACTTAATAAGCTTGAGCGTATTCAAAATGCCTGCATTCGGTTCATTTTCGGATTACGCAAATTCGACCATGTTTCTAGTTTTCGTTCTCGACTCAAATGGCTCCCTATCCGTCACCGCCGTAACTTTCACATACTTTCTTTACTCTTTTCTATACTTTTTAACCCTGCAACTCCCCGCTACCTCAAAGAGCGTTTCTCTTATCTTAATTCTATTAGATCCTCTCAAAAATTGCTCCTAAAAGTGCCATCTTCATCTTCCAAATTTTATAATTGCTCATTTACGTTCCAGGCCGTTCGTTTGTGGAATTCTCTCCCTCTCAACATAAAACGCGCGCAATCTATTGGTAGCTTTAAATCGCAACTTAAGGAATACTATTTATCTCTTCCTTAGGGTTTTAAGTTGACACTGTTGTTTCTTACTGTGTGTATTATATATGTATATATGTACGTATATGTATGTTTATTTTGTATTTATTTAAGTATGTATATTCATATGAATGTGCTGTGTTATCTATTTCGTCTCTTTTGTGTCTATGCACCACCTACTGCTTATTGTTTTTCTCTAGTCTCCACTACCCAAAGGTTGTCTGGAAGAAATCGCTCATTAGCGATAAGACCGCCTGTTGTTACCTCTACCTAAATTTATCTAATTGTAAAATTTGTGCTTGTAACTGTATGAGGTGTGCAATAAAGAGTATTTATTATTATTATTATTTCTCTTTATTTATTTTCCTTCTTAGGATTAGGTTTTTACAATATTTTTATAAAAGTAAAATATAAAAATACATCTAAAACATAGAAAAACAATAAAAACATTGTAAAAAACCTATGATAGGGTGCCGCCGGCAACGGAGCAAGGCCCAGGCTGCCGATGGTCAGGGCCGCAGAGAGAGGAACCTTCGGACTATGCGCGCCGTGTCCAGGATAACCGCCTTCTGAATCTGACCCTTGATCCAACCACAACCCCGTAGCGAAAGTCTCTCTAGGTGTTGGTCGAGACTCTTCGCTATGAGACCGTTCGCAGAAACAACTATCGGCACAATGATCGCCGAATCAACCTCCCACATGGCGGTTACCTCGTGAGCCAAGTCTAGGTACTTGCTGGACTTGTCCTTCTCGGCCTTCACGAGGTTCTCGTCACATGGGACGGTGATGTCGACGAGCATGGCCCGGCGTTGCGGTCGATCTATTACCACGATATCAGGCTTATTGGCTACAATAGTCCTGTCCGTGATAATAGATCGATCCCAATAGAGCGTGGCACGACCATTTTCGAGAACTGGCGCAGGTGTGTACTTGTAGTACGGCACTTCGTGGTCCACAAGACCGTATAGAAGAGCAAGCTGCTGGTGTATAATCCTAGCTACGAGGTTATGTCTGTGCAAGTACTCGCCGTTAGCAAGATGAGAACAACCGGAGATGATATGCCTGAGTGACTCTCCGGGACGGCGGCATGCCCGACAAATGTCGACCGTACCGTCCTTCAGGATATACCTCCGGTAGTTATTCGTCATGATAACTTCGTCCGCAATTGCACAGGCAAAACCTTCGGTTTCTCCGAAGAGGTCCCCGAATCGTAACCAGTTCACCGACGCGAGCAGGTCTACGTCGGGTCCCGTGAGGGCCCTATAGAACCGCCCGTGTAGCTCCTTGCTCTTCCATACCGCCCTGCGATCCTCGGTGCTTAGCACCACATGTTTGCGCCAGTTCTCGTTTGCCAAGGAGAGCGGCGTGAGGCCTTTATCTACTGCCACCACATCACGATGCATCCCACACTCGTTGTTAAGGAAATAATTCCTGAGATTGTACACCTCACGGTTGTGGAGATTTTTGGCGTTTAAAAAGCCGCGACCTCCACACTTCCGTGGGATGTACAATTTCATAACAGACGAGCGTGGGTGAAGCATACGGTGTGTGGTGAGCAATAGACGGACCCTCCGATCCAGGGCATCCAGCTCGGTCTGTGTCCACCTTAGTATGCCAAAGGAGTATGTGAGTAGGGGCATCACCCAGGCGTTGAAGGCGCGCACTTTGTTGCCACCTGACAAAAGACTATTGAGTACTTTTGTCAGCCGACCGAAGAAGCGCTCCTTCAACGCCTGTTTAATACCCGCATCCTCAATACCCAAGGACTGTGACATACCAAGGTATTTGTAGGTTTCTGATTCAGAGATAGATCTGAACGTCATGGTCTCAGAAAGCTGTAAATTTGCTGAATTTACTACTTTCCCCCGCTGTACATGCATAACCGCACATTTATCAATACCAAACTCCATCTTGATGGAACTACTGAAGACTTCAGTGGTATTCAGTAGCTCCAACAAGTCTCGGTTATTTGGTGCAAATAATTTGAGATCGTCCATGTACAGAAGGTGAGATATAATTTCACCCTCTCTCCGAAGCCGGCAACCTAGCCCCGAATCCTTCAGCAGAGTGCTGAGCGGATTTAGAGCTAGGCAGAACCACAGGGGACTCAGACTGTCGCCCTGAAATATTCCTCGCTCGATCCTTATAAAGTCCTGCGGGCCAGAGGGGTAATCCCCACCTCCTGGTTGACGAAGAACTGTGGTCCACTGCCTCATACACGCGCCAAGGAAGGATCTTAAAGCTGTATCAATTTTATACAGCTCTAAGACCCTCTCCAGCCATGAATGAGGCACCGAATCATAGGCCTTCTTGTAGTCAATCCAAGCGGTCGAGAGGGCCCCCCTGTTCCGCCGGACTCGTTGGCAAATGGTCATGTCTATGAGGAGGAGCTCTTTAGTACCACGGGACCCAACCCTACATCCATTTTGAGCGGAGACCAAAATGTTGTTTGCGACCATGTGCGCGTTTATTTTTGCTCTCAAAATGGATGTAAGAAGCTTGTAGAGCGTAGGCAGGCACGTGATGGGTCGGTAGTTCTTCGCTTCCGTGGTACTACCGGACTTATAGAGCAGGAAGGTTACACCAGTTGTTAAGGAAGGCGGGAGGGAGCCAAGTTCAAGGGCTTGTTGAAATTGTGTTGCCAACCGCGAGTGCGAGCATCGAAACCATTTTAGCCAGAAGTTGTGCAACCCATCCGGGCCAGGACTTTTCCAGTTCTGGGCCGTACGGATTGCACAACTTACGTCGTCGGGGCTGATGGTGATAGCCCCCATTGGTTCGATGGACTCGCACCCACGTTCAACAACACTCATCCACTCGCCCTCCGTGTGTTCAACGGGCGCCGACCAGACGCTACGCCAGAAATCAGTCATGGCAGTAGCATCCGGCAGGCGCACGTCGGACACACGGGGGTCGGTTCCCTCCCACCTTCGGTATACCTTCCTTTGGTCACTTTGGAAAAGACGATTCTGCTTGAATCGGTCCACACGCTCTCTGTAACGGCGAATACGGCTTGCCCATGCATAAACTTTCTGCTTCAGAAAGTCGATGCGATCTATGACGTTGGCCATGTAGTCGCGGGGCTCGATATCTGTCTCCGCGAACGCCTGGTGCACAAAACGCATTACTCGGGGGCGGTTATTGCCCCTTCTGAAGCAGATCAGCTTTGCAATGAGAGTCCTAAATGAGTTGATACGACGCTCGATCCGCACCTGCCATGCGGGGACACCCCCGGCGGTCCTAGGTGCACGTTCAGCGTCCGGAAACTTGACTCGAGCAACACGGCACGCCGCGATGGCTCCGCAGTACATTATCGAGTGCGTATCATCTAAGTCTTTACTAGTCCGCAGGAATGGATCTAGCAAATCATTTAGGGCTCCCATTAACGCTAGATTGCGTCTATTCATAGGCAAGCGTGGTAATCGTGGCCTAGGGATGTTTGTGGATCGATACTGCGTAATTGCCTCTTCCAAAGTCCTCCTCAGTTGCTCATTGGCTGAACTACTCACACTCTGATTCGCGATCCCCTCGTCATCGGCACTGGGATCAACCCGCGGTGCCCCCGATGCCAGGTCGGGTGCAGGCATCGGATCCGGCAACGTGGCGGGCGGATCCCGCGCCGAGGTGGTGGTCGCGCGAACAGAGAGAGTCTCTAGGCGAAGCCGATCAAGTGTCGCGTCATCCAACCGCTTTAGCCGCTGAATGACGCGCACCTGATCCGATAATCGTTGCGCAGTCGTGTCAATGGTTGGTTCAAGGGCCTGAAACAGAGGAAGTATCCGGTCACGATACGCGCACAGATTAGTTCCCCCCTCTGTAGCCCCATAGTAGGCGCGCATGACATTCTCGTTCATATTCTGAGACCATCTCATGCGACGCACTACACCACCGGCAGCGGGAGCTGTAGGCGGGGCGGAATGCCCCGCGAGCCCCAAGCGTGCCGGCAGCGGTGGCCGTCCGCGTCGCGCAGGTGTTTGTGGCGGCGGTGGCGGCGGCCCGCTTTTGTCACTGGATCCGTCTGTGTCGGGCGCTGTTTCGATGTCGCCGCCCGGCGACGAAGTGGACGAAGAAGATGACGAGGCGGGCGAGGGTGGTGGTCGTGCGTGGGTAGTACCCGCTCTTGTTTTACTCCTTGTTATCATGCTTTTAAATGTACGTGTTTCGCCGAAATTTATTTGAGTACTAGCTGTCAACTGTCTATTTGTGATTGTGACCCGTCGTTATATTTACAGGCAATAACTGTAGCAACCTTCATATTGCCTTTGTTTTTTGGGTTCACTTCGTGGTAAATAAGACCAAATAGAGGCAAAAACACGTATAAAAAGAAATATTTAGCAAAATAAATTAACAAGGCGTGTGTCAGTGTCAGCGGTTTTTTTTTTTTTTTTTTTTTTTAATATTTATTATTATTATTATTATTGTACCTAACTACGAAAATTCTTCCTGCGTCATTCTGTTAAGTCTGGTTTAAATAAGGCCTTATAAATATCGTCACATTAGCGGTCGGTATTATTTCTTAAAATAAAAATTAGCTATTTGGTTATTGTCGAATTCTTGTTAAATCACAGCACTATTTACTATGTTCGTGTCCCGAGGCGCTGCTGGAGGTGATTTTTTGACTTTGAAAAGAAAAGGTTTAAATCAAACTTAATATCGAATATATTTGTCCTAATATTGAGATAAAACTCAATTAAGTATTACATTTAACTTCATCTACCAACAGGTATTTGACAAAGACGAGTAATGACATGCTAAAATTAAGAATCCTTTTGACGAGCCAATTGAAACGATAAGGGTTCAGAAACGATAAGCTAACGGCCTATATTAAGAAACCTGTATCTGTGGTGGATCGTAAAACTTACATTACAATATCGATGACCGAACGTCAAATTTCGAACGTCTACTGGTATACCGATTCCTTCCGAAATCGGCGATTCCAGAAGACGTTCGAAATTTAATGTAAATTAAAGTATTGGTACGACAAACTGCCGGCCATTCTAATGAATCTTGACACGTCGAGGAGTTATAATATGTGTAAAGATAAATTAATGTATGTAACTGTACATAATTAGGCCTTAAACACTCGTGTGATCTCACTTCGTTCGTTTTATTAACCACACTCGTATTTTAATGCCCTTCATTATGTAGCAGTCGCTTAGACTACTATTATGCCCACGATTTACTATACCAACACATAAAACGTTGGTTCCTCCAAACATAGACGTTTCGTTTAGGTGTCAGTAAAAGTACCGTCTAAAAAAGTACTTATATTACTTTGCTATTAAAAAATAAACAATAGAATTTACTAATTTCACTAAGTCCTTTGTTGTCAAAAAAGACATCAGAGACGCCGACGGTTGTATCGTATCTCATAATCGGATGCTAGTGCCCTGAGATTAAATCGCCCAGAGGTTGAAGTGTTTTGTAAGAAGGGAATATTTGTACCTTCCTTTTAATTTAATTAGTTTATTTAGATTTAGATTGAATACGAGCAACCATTTTTATAATTTCTAAGATTAGTTCTCAAACCTCAATAAATGCTGACAAAACCAACCTATGGCGTTAGATATTCCTCAATTAAATATAACAACAAAAATGCAGACTACTACGTTTTGTACGCACTCATTATCATGCAATAAACAATTATGATTATACATGTGGTCGTCTAGTTAGTAGGTACTCATAACACAAACCTTATTGAGCTTACTGTGAAATTATGTTGATTTGTGTAAGATTGTCCCATAATAGTTATTTATTTATTTATTTTAATATTTCTATAAATATTGCTCAACGTCAACAGGACTTTTACGTGTCTGAGCTACTCTCATCTCAAAGTCCCTAATAGGGGCGATTGTCCCAAAACTCGGCGCGTGAGTCGAGAGTGACTTGCGATATTCGCTATTCGAATTACCAACGACACTAGGGTTAATACAGTTAATGACACTCGCCTATTACAGGTCGTTAGCCAAACGACACGTAACGAAGCGACGCCGAAACGTATTCGACACGCTGCTTTTACGTTATTTCTACTGTGACTAACGCCAGGACTCTAGGTGTCGCTGTCGAGCGATTGTGATGCATTTTTTTGGTCCATTAATCAAGTACCTGAACTATTATTTGCATAGGAATGTAAAATGTTTGCACATATATTTGCGAGTATTAGTTAAGCTCAGTTAATTAAAGCTAGCTGCCACTAATTTACAACCCCTACTAATTTCCTCTAAGTTGCCCAATTGTTAACTGGAATATATGCCAAGATAAGCTTGCCTTTGTGCGATTTTTTTTCTTTTTGTAATAATGTCTGTCTTTCAATGTTTTATTTAAGACTGATTGCCATTATGTCGCTGATACTGTAAAAATCTCCATTCCAATTCGCCTGCAACCAAAAAAACCAAAGTTAGGTAGGTATAGTTAGAGTTATTAGATATCGGAAATGTAGGAAGAACATAGTTACACTCGGACATCTTACATAAATCTTACTGTATAAACAAAATATTTAAAATAAAAAAATAACAAATATGTAAAGAGGAGTTTGAAAGCAGTCGATAACTTACAATTCATCATCGTCATACATATAAAATATTCATAGTGAAAACTCATTAGTTGTATAAGCATCCCCTCATTAAAATACCCACTAATTAATTAGCCAGAAGTGCCTTCGTCCAGGGCGAAGTTTAGGGCCCCCTATATTTCACACGCTTTTGACAAATGCGTCCGCTCCATCAAATCGGATAAAATATTATTAAAACAAACAAATCGACAAAAAAGGCTTTTCGAAAGAGCCGAAATCAATGTGCGAGCCGCGGTACATTGCCGGCACCAACTTCCTACGTTTAAAAAGGCTTTAATAGCTGTAATCGGTGTGTTTAAATATGGTCTGTTTTGGTACATTCTTTAGGGTTATATTCTTTTGTTGTAGATAACGATGATAAGTATGTAAGGCTGATCAGTTTCGTGGCCGTAATTTAATGTAACAGTTAATATGACAGCAGGCATGAGCGTGCCAGCGGGTCGTCGGGCTAGTATATTTATGCACACACCTGGAGGTCTACCGCTCCGAGAGCATTTTATTTTGAGTTGTTGTCTCGCGATAGAACACGATGATGGTATTTATGCTGAGCCCGATAAATATGGGCTATTAATTACTGATTGTGTTACAGTTTTGTTAATTCATCGTGATAAATGTATGTACGTCGGGAAAGGTGTGGCTTTTATTGAATGATTGTTGGTTGCGTTGGGAGTTCTGGTTGAACTACTCTTCGCCAACCTGTTGTTTAATAACGTACGTACCGTATCGAATGTGCCATAGGGAGGCTTAAATAGTTTGCAAATGTGGAGTACTTAAGTACATGTCCAGGTACTTTTACTATACATATGTGAAACAAGTTTAGTTCGTAACTAATCAGGACTATTAAGGTTCTTTTCGCTATAGCAGAGTAGTGAGTTTTTTATAGAACCTAGATCCTGTGATCGGCTTAAATGCAAAATATAAGGAAAGTGCAATTCAATCCCGAGCTGATTATTCTGTAAGTACTTTTTACACAATATAACTTCATAGGCAAAAGAAGACTATCACACCTAGATACACTCTGTATTTGTAATTTGTAACTTTAAGATGTTTCAAATTATTTACACGATTTAACTTCTGACATCTGATCTGACTTTGACGGAAGGACGGAACCCTTCAAACTCCATTACTTTACAGTTACAAAAACGAAATCGTATTTCAGTGCGGTTGTTAGACACGCTTCAATTTAAAAGAAAACTGAAGCACCTGAAGGCAACGGTAAAACACCGACCTCGACTGACCTCCCGAGCTCGGAGAATCGGTTACCGCGCACCGAATCCCAAGCAGCTGGAGGCACGGGATCAGGTGTTAACGTCCGTGCCGATCGTGACAAAAAATCCATTTCCCTCACTTTCTTTCACATTCAGAAAGTTTCTAGAAGTTGTATGGGGACAAGTGCGAGTAGAAATCCCGCGCTTAAAATTCCGTACCTCTTCATTTGATTTCTGTTTTCTCTTACTTACAGCTGTTGCAGCAGTTCATTTGAATGTATTTACTTGAATAGTGAGTTGCGTTTTTTCCCATTATTTTTAAAATAGAAAGAAAATATAAATATGTTTTTGTAATATAGCCGTGGGAGTTACTGGCCTAGGGAATCCATATAAAAAATACTTACATACTTACAGAGTTGAAAGCAGTTAGAAGAAGTGACGTCGTCAATGACTCTAGGACTTTAATATCAATATTTCCAGCACTTATAAATTTGACATTACATAGTATTTATACACATTCCTAGTGGGTCTCTAACCATACAAATAAATGTGCAGACTTATAAGTACATACTGTGCAACGTTGCAACTATTTCAGGTAAATATAAGGAGGATTTACAGACTAATTTACAAACGCCGTTATTGGTCCAGTAGTCGTATTATCAGATTATAAGTTATAACGAACTCTAAATTATATCTGATTAAGCGTCACTGCGAAAATAATATTTGCCTACTTTCATCCACAGTGAAATCCGTTGCTAACTGTTATTTATTTCTTCATCAAATTGTGTAACATTTTACCATAAAATTAAGTTTCGAAGTAGGTGTTGAAAAGTTTAGTCGGGAATGGAGAAGCCATGTTCCGAAAAGTGTGCAAAAATTTAATCAAACTTTTTAAAACGTTTACGTTACGATTATTTGGTTTGTAGGTATTTGTAATAACGCTTTATAACCAGGGTTGGGCAAAATACTGGGGTCATTGTATTTGAAATACAAAGTACAAACTACTTTAGGGACAGGTATTTGAAATACGAAATACAAACTACTTTGGCCACAGGTATTTGAAATACAAAATACGGTTTTCTAAACGATGTATTTCAAATACAAAATACATTTTTATGAAATACTTTTTAGGCGCGACACACATTTAGCGGAATTCAGCCCAGATCTTAGCGGGATTCAGTCGACCATAGACAATATTAAGCCTGATGGTGAAAAATTTGTATATATATGGCTTCCATGCAGATAAACCCATTTTCCGCCTTCCGATTGATTATCGTTTATAAATAAATAAAAAATTAAATAAACGTTTATTTCAGGCCATTATTGCCCATGTTGTTGTTAGTAAAGTACAGACTTATACTAATTCATAGTATTCACAATATTTTTTTTTAAACTTAAACGAATATCTTAAACATCTATTGGTCGACTGAATTCCGCTGAGATCTGGGCTGAATTCCAAGAAACGTGTGTTGCGCCTTACAGGTGTTTAAGAATTAACCCACAGATTAGAAATGGTGCTTTTTAACCGCCGTTATGGAACCATTTTTGACGTTGACGTTTAGCTCTACCATAGACTGTATGGATTTGACATGTCCAAACCTTAACCAACGAGATGTTTCTTTCTTAGCGATGGCAATGCCATCAGTGCATATTTTTGCACGTTTATCCTCATTGTAGAAGGAATTTCATAAAAACTAAATCCTACCAATGAAAACAGTTTCTCGACTGGACCAGAAGGTTAAGGCTAGAAAAAAAATTATGAATACTTTCCTAATATTTGGATAGCGTTCAAGGTCACTTAGTTCTTTCCCCTTGCCATTTAAAAAGATTTCTAATTCCATCCTAGCTGTCGCGGGCCTGCCTGACATGCGTAGAGTCAGCAAAGACGATGAACTCGATGAAGTCATTATCACTATTCTATTCTTGCTCAAACTAGTACTACTCGTACTTCTACTAGTTCTACTTCTTGGACTCTAAATCCAACTCCAATATAGTAATCACAAGGTTTTGTATTCTTTGCCTGTCTTGACTGTTGACTGGAGCACGATTCTGGCAGCCATCGCATTTTATACGCCGGATGGGAGCAGGCTGCTAAAATCGCTTCACTGATTGGCCTCAGGCCAAAGGGGAATGGAAAAGAGTATGCTTAAAATAAAGAAAATGGATAAGATCAGGCACTCTATAATCAGAAACAAGACTAAGCCCTGGCTTAGTGGGCCTGCCCAGAAACAAAAATGGAGATGGGCTGGCCAAGTTGCCAAATTCCAGGACGAGAGATGGACCTTACAAGCGACAGCCTGGAGAGGTTCAGACGGAAAAAGAAAACAAAGACGGCCACTGGTACGCTGGGCTGACGACATAGTTAAGGTGGCGGGGGCCAACTGGGTATGGGAGGCCCAAGATCGAGAGAGGTGGAAGATTCTGGAAGAGGCCTATACCTCGTAAGAGGGTTCTGGTGTGATTTTTTTTACCCTTACAAATTTAGGTTCAATTATCCTAGACTAAGCTTGCAAATAATTTTATATTCATATTTTTTACCCAGAAATAAAAGGCATTTTTATTTTTATTTTATTTTTATAATAACAAAAAGTACAAAAAGGCGGACTTAATGACTCAAGGCATTGTCCATCAGTCAACCATAGGGCCAAAGAGATATTTACTCAGATGGTTGCAACGAGGAAGATTTAATATTCAGCCGGAAGGTGTAAAATTGTTATGGTCTCTACTTACACAGAAAACAAGAATCAACTGAATTCTGCTGAGATCTGAGCATTTGTTGCGCCTTACAAATGTTTAAATAGTGGTATGATATTTACTGTTTTTTCTTAAGTTACTTACGGTCTTTTCAATAAAATATTAACTAATAATTTTAAACAAAAAAGAACAGACTTCACTTAGCATCCACCTTTCCAAAAGCAAATGCTCGAGCTGCTGTAAATAATACTCAAATCACTATAGGTGTGTCTATAATAGTTGAAGAGTTCCCTCGATTTCTCCAGGATCCCATCATCAGATCCTGACCTGGTTACAATGGGACCAACTGTGAAGTATACATACAGTATACTCTTTTAAACAAAAAAAAAAGAATTTTCCAAATCAGTCCAGCACGCCTATGATGGCAGATTTTATCAGCGGATAAGTTGATATAAATCTGATAAAATGACAGTTGCCGTCATTAATATGGTAACTTTATCCGTTTTTCATTTGACATCTGATAGCGGGATAACTTGACATATTGTCCACTGTACGCACGCATGTTTTTTTGAATGTGTGTGTCTAAAAAATATCGTTTACACTATGGTTATATCAGTTTTTCCACTTTTGACAGCGCCAGCTGATAACTTGATAATGTATCATTTTTTGACAGCAAAACTTGTTAATTTTATATAGGTGCTCATCGGACCCCGATAAGAGTTGTCGGGAACTAAAACGTATGAAAATTCTTCTTTTTGTCATTGATTTCTAGCAAGTAGCTGTTTTTCGAGATGTAACAAAAGTTACTTTTTAGAATGATTCTATGCTTACTATGTTATTGTTTTGTAGGAATGGCGGCATTCATTTTTTTTGGCAGCTGCTGCTGCCGAAGAAAAACAGCAGAGAAAACTCCATCGTAGAGCTTATAGGGATGTCTGTAATCCATTCGATATGCCTGACGAAGTTTGGCACATATCATCCTCCTAGCGTTAAACTCGGCTTTAGCCACGGCTCATTTGAGCCTTGGGTGCGCTTGGCAACCTAATCCCATGAATTGGCGTAGGCATTAGTTCTTACGAAAGCGACTCAGAGGAGAAACTAGGCCTTATTGGGATTAGGTCCGGTTTCCTCACGATGTTTTGCTTCACCGAAAAGCGACTGGTAAATATCAAATGATATATCGTACGTAAGTAGCGAAGAACACAGTGGTTTGAACCCGAGACCTCCGGATTGAAAGTCGGACGTCTTACCGCCCGGCTTCAGTTTGGCACGTAATTATACAATGAGAGTGACTGAAAACTTCAGATACCCCAAATAATTAATCAGTAGTGATTCTTTAAACAGTTAATAATTGCGAAATATATTCGTATGGTTAGTTCTCCTTGCAGTTTTATTCGATTGTTAACTGTATACATTCGCACTTTTTGTGTCACGTCGATTTTTGTTAAATGCAATCGTATCTAGATACCTACTGTGCGTACTGTGGAACTCTTTACAGTTTGGATTAGAGCCTGTCTGGAAATAGAAGTGCCGTAGAATGTATGAGTTCCCATATAAACCACGTACCTGTACCACAAACTCTAACAAGGAAGTATTTTTAGTTTATAAGCAGGCAACTCTTAATTAAAAAGGTTAGGATCGGAAGAAGATATGATGACCATTTTCACAGGCAATTTTACGAGTAACTTTTTTGTTTGATTTCAAGCTCACATGGTCATTCACATTATAAATATTATTTGATACGGGATATTTACCATGTTACATGGTCCATATATATTTGTGTTTACGAGCACCCGATATTTCGGCGCAGTTGCATGCACCATCATCACGGAGTAACTAACGTTGCAGTGAGTTTTAGTAGTCTACCCACACACCGTAGCGATCTACCCTCTTTCGAGTTCGCTTTTTTCGTCCATTGTCACTGCTACTACTACTGTCCGCGTTCTCACTTGTAACTCGATCACGATTGCGACACACAACACTTACAGTATCAACTCGCGCGTTTTTTTGCGAAACAGTATATTTTGGATTATAGAACTTCCGGATCACTGGATACCAGACACTTGATAGACGAAACCCATCTTCCCGGTTAAAATTCTTATATTTAAAAATTTCTATGGCTTGTTTGACCATCCTGGGTATGTAGTGCCTTTCGGTCGAAAGTATCTTTGTGCAGCATAGTTTTCAAGTTATCGTAGTACCGTTGTGGTCGGGCTGGGGTAGGTACAGGATCCTGGCCCGAAAAACCCCATTCAAAGAAGATTTGGTGAATGCACAAATTAACTAATATTTAGGTGTCATCTAGTGTCTTCAATTCCATGAATGTGTTCCACATAGTAATCACGGTACCTGTACCCCCACCCGACCACAACGTTACCGCGATAACTTGAAAACTATGCGGTACAAATTCATGACATTGGCGGCACTAAAAAGCACCTAAAAATGATGAAATTGTGTTCACCTTATCTCGTTTGAATGGTGTGATTGGGCCAGGATCCTGTACCCCGCCCGACCACAACGGTACTGCTATAACTTGAAAACTATGCGGCACAAATTCATCTGACTATAAGCACTAAATAGCACCTAAATATGATGAATTTGTACAATCATTATATCCCAATATCTTGTTGTGGTCGGGCCAGGATCCATGACACGGAAAATGGGACACAATAACGAGAGCTAAGAAAATGCTAGTCATTCGCGGTAACCGAGCGCAGTGGGTAAGTGGGCGCAATGCGAATATCTTAGAAGCCAAATGAAGGAGGTGGCCGCATATGATCCGATTGGAGGCGCAAGAGGGGCGAATCGGTTGCGATGACTCACTGCGCTGCACAACGTTTCATTAAGAATATTTTTGCAAAAATATTAGTTGCCTCATTTCAATTTTTTTTTTGCATTTTGGAAAGCCTTGTTATATGAAAAGTTGCTAGCTCAAAACAGTGAGTCTATTAAATATCAATTGAGTGTATATTTAAGTGTTCGAAAATTTAAAGTTAAAATCGTTGCGCAAATGTAGTGGCGGTAATAAAAAATTACGCTTTCTTGGGAAAGCTTGCGCGGGTAAGTGTGCGCATTTTCTGTATCAAAATGACTCAATTTCATAACAATTTCAACAGATCTTCAGACTTATTAGTTAATTTTAATTACTTAACTGATAATATTTATAAAATGTTTATTTATGGTAACGAAACAAATGCAAACACTTATCCCGAATACGCCTAGGTACTTACCCCGTAATGGTAAGCACATTTACCCGCATTAAGGGTCAAGTATGCGCATTCCGGTTTTTCCTCATTATTTTTATTCTGCTTCAAAAAAAAGCTACTGTTTTGATTATTATTTTCATAAATACTCCAATTGTTCTTCTAATACTATTTTTTTTGTGAGGTATGAAGTCAAAGACAAGAGTGCGCATAGTTACCCTGAATGACTCTATCCTTATTTTTAGATCCTGGCTTCTGTCAGTTATTCATCGGTGGAGGCTTAGATAAATAAGTAACTAAGCTTATTAATCTCTCTCTTTCGCATTATTTTTTGTACTTAGGTATGTTAAAATAAATATATAGGCCCTGTCCGCTATGAAAGAGAAACCTTTTTTACTACTTTGATGTTCCTTTTTCCCAACAGATTTACTGTCGTGTAACTCTAACCTCCACCGATGATTAGCTACCAGTTGCCTGGATCTAGTCATAAGGATAGTATAGCAAACTAATAAGAGGAGTTTCACCGTTCTCGTTATTTTGTCACAATTTTCACACTCTTAGTCTATTATTTTAATAAAGACGATGTGACGTGGAAGTTTTGTGCAAATTGTGCTAAGTGTGCCCAAATTGTACGTTTTAACAGTGGATTTATATAAAAATAAAAGACAAGAGATAATAATGCGCATATTTGGCAGAGCTCGCCCAAAACTTGAGGGAGGTACATATTCAATTATTCACATCATCTTTCAGAAATAAAATTTATTGATTAGAACCTAATGATCCTCCTAATACGTGGGTGCTGCAGATATCCTCAAGTATTTTTTTAACAGCAGATACCACGTTTTAGGGACAAAGTAAAATTATTTAATAATATTAAATGCTGTGTTTAGTGTCTATGAAGGCTCTCGGCTTGGCGTATTTTCTTGACACGGAACTGTGGTTTTTGGCGTTTTAGACACGAAGACACGAAGTTGCGTGATGAATTTTTAACTCTTACATATATATAGAGTTGCTTTTTAATTCTCAGGTACTTAGGTAATTCTGAAAAAATATAATTTGTTATTCCATTTACTTGTGGCAATTATCAAAATATTTACCAGTCAATCTAAGCATGTGTCGATACGGTTTTTTTTTCAGGAAAAAGCAGTGCAATATTCGCACAAATATGGAATAGTAGGTAACATATAAATAAAAGAAACAACGCTAGCAGCACCGCTTTCTCATGACTTGTAAAGAACCGGCTGATAGAATAAAAATTTTACTAAAATATTTTGGTAATCCAATCGTTATGTCGTAGGATATGAACTAAATAAATCAAAGAATGAGCACCACAGTCCGTCTAGAAAAGTTGCCGTATTAGTTAGTTACTATGCGACAATACAAACATACATACATAAATACTCACGAAAATCATAACCTTCCTTCGGCGGTCGGATAAAAAGGTGGGACGGACAGACGAATAGACAGACAGACAGACCTACACGACATGACATTTTTTTCTTTTTGAGGTATGGATTTGGAACCTTAAAAACAACGGACAGACGGACGTACGGACGGACAGTTAGACATCTACTATATGATTCTATAAAAAAAGAACGGACAGACGGGCAGACGGACGGGACGGATGGACAGACGGGCAGATGGACGGACGGACGGGCGGGCAGACAGACATCCACTACATGATCCTATAAAAAAAGAACGGGCAGACGGACGGACGGACGGACAGGTGGGCAGATGGACAGACGCACGGACGGGTGGACGGACAGGTAGACAGACAGACAACCCTCCACGCCATGAATCCGTTTTTTCGTTTTGAAATACGGAACCCTAAAAAGAACGATTATACTGACGCAGGCACGGACATATAGACAGACAGACATCCAAGACATGATCTTATAAGGGTTTTTTTGCTTTTCAGACACGGAACCCTAAAACAACATACAGCCAATCTCCTTCTTTTATAATTTTGAAGTCTGAAAACTACCTATATGGAAAATCTTGCCTTCATTCGGTATATAAACGCGCATACCTACATATATTATATATAGTTCTACTGTTGATATTTGATATTTCCTTATAAAACGTTACGTAGACGTTACATAGAGTCGGACAGACAACCACACAGTCTAAACCGTTGATTATTGAAAACATCACCGACAAAAATATCCTTTATTTTTCACTTCTATTCCCATAGAATTCGGTTAGTCGCTACATGTGAAAAAAAATGTATTACGATATATTACATAGGTAGCAATACTTTTATTTACATCAAATAAATAAAAAGGACAAACAACTGAATAGAAAATTATGCTAATCCTACGGTTCTTGAGATGGGAAAGAAAACCCCGCTATAAGTCGAACGCAAGGACAGACGGACGGACGGACAGACATCAAGAGCTTAAAAATATTGTAAATTGATGTGACTTTTCATTTATTGCTCTTTGATTATGGAACTCTAAATATGGAACAAACATTATTTATTTCTATTCTGTTTACATGAAACAGTCATCATTTTCCGGCTGACATCACGGATTGCATTTCCTACGATGCAGAGTAGCATAAACTAAAATGCACTAGACGTTTTGATTGCTCGCATGATGTGTATAGTAATCTTCAAGAGAATTTTAAATTAGTTAGGTCTGCATTTCACTATTTACTACCAGCTTGTTTACTCACTTTAATAAACATATTGCTTACTTTTCCTTTTTTTTACGACACTTTAGTTGCATACTAGTAGCCATAGCCTGAAGAAGTTCACAGTTTTTCGTGCGATAGTCTGAAATGAAAAGAAGTTGATGATGAGAGAAAAAATATCAACTATCGGTACCAAGCAAAACCGTAATAAGAAAGATACTTAACCAAAAAACTAATATAAAAAACGCATAAGAAGCCTATTCTAGCCTGTTGATGGCTGTCGATATTCGGTTAGTGTGAGTAATATGTCGAGCTCAGAGAGGTGATTGCTATGGGAAAAACACATTGCTCGAGGAACCGATGACTTTGGAGGCGTCTTCTTATAATGCTTATCTACATTTACTTACCCTCATATTCGGATTGTTTTATTTTATTTCTTGCTATTTTACTTATTTTGGGTACAAGTATTACTGATATTTTGCTTGGTGCCGAATTATAAATATAAATCTCTGAAGAATAAAAAGCACTTCAGATAAAAATATGACATTATTTATTATCTTTTTACTTTTGTCATTATTGACAAGTACGAAACCAATCGTGCTAAACCTTAGAGAATTCAACCCGGATGGAGTAGCCATGTCTGTCATTTCCGATACAAAAGGTTTGCCGATTTTTGCGGGGGAGGGGAACGTCAAATGTATGGCTATTCGTACGTAACGTACAAATAGCTACGTCAGATAAACGCCAGTCCATACATGTGTATGACCACTGGTTATATGTTTTCGGCAGAGGGGAACGCCTGTCAATAGGAGTCGCTATTGTTGGTTGGTTGGTTGAATCCTCAAAGTGATAAACCCACGGATTAAGAGAGAAACCGGACATTACTCTATGTCCCTAACCACAGTTGAACCTTTTTACCGAGCACTACTACTGTGACTAGTAATAAGTAGTAAAAACGGTCTGATAGAGAGCATAATGTAGGGGGCGGTGTCTCACTCACACTTGTTACAAAATTGTCACATTTGACACATATTGACATTTTGATTATCTAATGACGTCATTACCTCCTTAGCCAAAACGAGATACAGTCCCCATGATAACCCTCTCTTTCGGCCTCGCTTTGTGACCGAAGGGTAATACTCGGGTTTGAAATGATAACTTCATGGCTAAACCGTGCATTGATCGTATTATCTCGGCCGCACGTTTTTCTCGGAGCTCGAGGTCTGCTCCAGAACCTAATCCTAAGATTTGGCATACACACCAGTTTTTACGAAAGATACAGACCTTTCAACATTGACGGGAAACTAGGGTTTGTTGGGATTAGGTTCGGTATTCCTACAATATATTTCTTATAAACTTATTTAGACGTCATATACAAAGGAAATATATTTCTTTACTGGCTTGTAAATATCAAATGATTTGTGGTCACAACTCACAACATATTATTTTGAACATTATCGATATAGGTAGCCATTTTTGAGTTATCTTCAAAAAACTTCTTCCCCTCCATTATGCGTGGTCCGACACGCACTTGGCCGGTTTTTTTATACATATTAAAGATTAAAGCATTACTTTTGAGAGTATGACTACACATGGACTAGACTATCTAAAAGAAGTTAGTACTCCTTAAAGTCTTAACCTATTTTATGGGTTTTAAAAAGCTAGTCGTAGACAATCGTATACACTGTGGTACACACACACTTATCTGGCTATCCGCTGATAACTTGATAACCTGTCAGTTTATCATTTTATCAAGTTATCTGCCGACAGTAACCATCATAAGCCTGCAGCTGTCTTTAAATAATCGGTGAACATACATAAAACAAAATAGCAAAAAAAAACAAAGATCCCGACGAATTGATAACCTCCTCCTTCGAAATCTTGAAGTCGGTTGAAAAGGTAGGTGAATGGCAGAACTAAAAATGTGAATATTGCTATACATGAATATAGGGTCATTTATTTTTACGGAGTATTTTCAAATCATCAAATCACATGCACGACTATCCGTGCATGTGATTTGACGTATTTGGCTGTCTAAAGGTTAACCCTTCGTTTAAGTAAATTCCTTCTTCAATTCTTAAGAATTGAAGAAGGAATTTAGGAAGGAAGAGAATTTTCTTTGATAAAAACTAAATTCCTAAAAGTATTATCGGTTAAGTTGCGCCTAGTAGGCGAATGAATATAACCAGCTAATGAAAATAGTCTCTCGACTGGACCGGAAGAGCAAAGGCTGATATTATATTTAATGAATACTTTCCGTATGTTTGGGTAGCGTCCAAGGACGCTTAGGTCTTTCCCCTTGTCATTTAAGAAGCTGACTAATTCTAACTCCAACCTGGATGTCGCGGGCCTGACATGTGTAGGTTCCGTAAAGACGATGAAATCATCGTCGTCATTCTTACTTAAACTGCTACTAGTACTACTTCTACTTCTTGCTTCTAAATCCGACTCCAATGTTGTGATGGCAAGGTTCTGCAGTCTTTGTCTGTCTTCGATAGAGCAGGATTCTGGTAGCCGTCTCATTTTATAAGCCGGATGGAAGCAGGCTGCCAAAATCGCTTCATTGGCCTCAGGTGTCAATTGGAGAAATTTGTCAAATCTCTTCCCTAAACTTTCTATTAATTTTTGTACAACACCAGTGAAGTAGCGCAGATTGCTGTTTCGCAGCCTTTCCAGTTTTGTTTTAACCATCATCAACGCGGGTAAAAGTTTTCCATAATAACAATTATCACCCTGAAGATAGTCAAGAGCTGACGCTATAGGTTTCAAAACCTCCAAAAACTCTTCTAAATATTCGAGCTCTACTGCTGAAAATGTGTTTGTCTTGCCTAACTTTTCAAATAAACCATTCAATTTTGATTTACTTTTCATGAGATGCAGAACGGCATCATAGAGGGAATTCCACCGTGTTAGCATGGGTATAATAATTGATGCCCAATGTAAGCATGTCCATTGTTGTGACAGTGACATGTTATTTTTTCTTTCAGCTGTCAAACGCTGACGCTGTTTCAGCTAAGTTTATTAACGTTGTTGTATGGGAAACACTCATGTGTCGGGTTGTCTATGGTCTATTAAATAAATTATATTTAATAAATCCCAGATTTGCAATATTAATAACAATTGTTATTGTAGGTTCAATCATTTGTATTAAGTATTTTGGTAATTTCGGAAGTCTTCTTAAACCGTTGGTGAACGGTATAAAAATATTATAGTCTATGGTTCGTTCTAGATTGATGAAATATGAAAGTCATCTACCATTCCGAATCGATCCATGACACTGAATAAAGTGTTATCCTTCTTCGCTTAGGTGAGTAAGACAATTTTAATCCGAAATGGATTTCTAACGAACGGTGTAGCCGTCCAGTGTTTGGTTTTAACGCGGGATATTGTTTCAGCCCAAAACTGTAACCTGCCGGTAGCGCAGGCGGTGATGCGGACGCTGGGCCGCATGCGGTAGCGTCCCTAAAGGCCTAACACCTCCGGAGGTTGACATCGGAACAACGAGCGGCATACGCGGGTTTCGTATTCCCTCTTAGGTATGATTTCCACATTCTTACTGGACTCTTAATTTCTTGCCAACTAGATTGGACCTTGACCGACGGAATCCCATTGTGATTGAATTTAATTGTAGGATGTTGTTCTTAGGAGGTGTTTAGTTATGGTCTTTATAGACCACGTCGCGTCAAACTGATGGAAGCTGCATGACGGTGGCTCGCTGTTCCTGCGAGCAGGCTGTCGGCGACGCTGGCGCTCGGCGTGCCGGTTGTCCAGCACGAGAGTTCAACGGGTACGCCGTGGGCCTGCGACAGCTGTAGGCCTGCCGTAGTGTAACCAGGTACCGAACCGTTAGCTAGCGCGGGATTCCGCAGCCGAGAATATACTGACCAATTGTAAGCACAAACCCTGTTTGTTATTAATTAGGGAGTTAAGATATAAAAGAAGTGTAGTGGAGGGGTATTTACTGCAAATGCTGAATATAAGTGTGGGATGTTTAATAAATCTTGTCGCACAACCTGGGATTTTCATTTTACAAAACCAAGAAACATTACACCAAGATATTCCTGAATAATTTCTGCAGACTTAGGTTTCCTTGACAGGTTCCATAGCAGGGTGCATTTAGCAGTGGCTGAATAATGTAGCCTGCTTATAAGAGAACCTTTTATGTAATTGGTCAAATCTGCTGTGGCTAAAAGGCTAAGGGTGTGACTGGCACACCTCAGATGCCGTGGTAAATACAGGGTCCTTGTTTCCAGTTCTTCAGAATTGTTTGGTAACAGCACCTCTTTATACAGAGTGTCGCTTGCGCTTAAATTGTCTAATTCCATTGTATCTAAAAATAATAAGGAAACATATTAGCATATATTAAAATACACAGAGAAAGCCAGTTAGTTTAACATAGGCCACACAGTTAATGTAATTGAAGTACATGTTTTATTTAAATGTAATGTAATTAAATGATCACCTTCAAGATCTGAGAAATCTGGTACATAGTCAACGATACCAAATTCTCGGAATGCTTTAACAAAATTCGATCCGTTGTCGGTGGTCGTGGAAATCAGTTGTTTATGTTTCAGTCCAAAATTAGATTGGAGTCCAAAAAGCATTTCAGCAATTTTGCCATATGTGTGTGAACCTTTGAATCCATCAAATAACAAAACGCAACTGTTTCGGTCAAGTGTAGTTTCATTAATCTGAAACAGAACATTATTACCATAAGTTATTATCGAGATTGTTTTTTAATATATTTTTGGACTGTACCTATTTGACACACACGCGCAAATGCAAAAAAAAAACACACACACAAGAATTAAGTTTAATTAATTAGTAGTGAAAAAATGTTGTGGTTAATTTTACTTTAAGTATGGAGCATTTATCCTTAAGCCGCCGGATAAACTATACCTGACTCGTATTGACTACTTGCTACAGAGAAGTGAGGTTTCTTAATACAGGATACAGATGTTATTTACTTTACAGGAAACCCAGCCCTCACCTAATTGTCATTGTGTCAAATGTTCTAAAAAATAAATATTTATTTTTTATTTTTTCATATTTTAAAACAGACAAACACATAACTTAAAATACAAAAAATGCAAATTAGATTGTATAATCCTAAGCAACATAGCAGTTTATTTTATGTTATGAATTGTGCAATACACTGAATACACTTATATATTACATTACAAAAAAATACATACCCAATGTGCTGTTACACCCATAAAGCTTCTAGTTTTTGTGGACCAAATGTCTGCCGTTGTGGACACATAGTCCAATTTACTGAAAATAACTATAAGTTTAACTGATATATTTTTTTGGGATGTATCTAATTTTCTCCCTAACGTCCTTCGGGACATAATGTGAAATCTTTCAGATATGTCCGTAAACATTTTTATGAAATTTGGATCGTCCACAGTACTCAGTGGCTTCATGCTATTCACAATATAGTTAACTATGTTATCGTCTAGTTTATGTTGCAACGTCTCTTCTTTTTGACATTTGAAACTTGACAGATCCAATTTGGTTTGTCTTAGATTTTGCTCATTTACAGCCTTCTGTATTTTTCTTCTTTTACCCTCTTTCCCTTTATCATTCTGATATTCAATTAAAGAGTCTGGATGTTTAAAAAAAATTAAAAAAAAAGATACACATTCTGAACAGTAAGTAACAAATAATGCAGTTCCATTTCACTGCATTTCACATTTTAAAAAACATTAAGTTAACCATAAAGTAAGATGTGAACACACTATACCCATAATACCATACACCTTACCATATACCATATAATATAATATATATAGTAAAAGTACTCATAGCATAGGTAAGGTACTATTAGTTAACTGCAGTTTTAAATTAAACCTTTATTAAATAAAAGAAGATTGTTTGCTAATTTCATCAAATTGTCAGTTTCACGACAAAGTTGCAGCTATTATTATATTATTTTATTATAAGATAAGGATATAACAAATAGAGGGAATCAGAATAAGTAAAACATTACTAAATTCTATTAGGTTAGGTATTTATCTTTTTCTTAATTAGCTTACCTTTAGACGGAGTTTAAAGTTACTAGTAGCCTTAAGACTACCTTTAATGACTGTCTGGCATTTTGAACAAGATGCTTCAACTTTTTCTAGATCTTGGCTCCTGTTACCACCGGAGACACTATGATCCGTCATGACTTTGAAGTATTTAGCCGTCAAAATGAGTGGATATGTTGTTGAAATTTCACTGTGATCATGACCACCGGCACCGGCACCAGCGGCATCGGCACCGTTATCGTCTTTGTCGACACTACTTCGTTCCCCTCTTGATGTAGTCGATGGACGTGGATTTAAATCCATTTTTAAACCATTCATTAAAACAATCTAAGTAATCCCCGTTTAAAGAAATATCTGCATCAAATTCCCTCTTACTTCTCGTTACTGTCAGTCTGACAGAAACAGAAAAAACCGCGTAAGTCGCGTAACAAACAAAACTGTCAACATGAAATGACACTTGACGTTGACACTTTCACTCAGTGTTGCCATAGGACTCTAGGCTAAAAAAAGCGTCCCATTCAACGATTTTACGATTATGGCATTTGATAAAATGTATTTTAGCGTAAATGGATTTTAAAGCTTAACGTATTTGAAATAAAAAATACAAAATACATGTCAGTGTGGTATATACTTTTCGAATTCGGATGCGTATTTGAAATACAAATACAATTTACGTATTTGTATTTAAAATACGTATTTCAAATACATGTATTTGAAATACTGCCCAACCCTGTTTATAACTTTTTATCGCTAAAGAATTCAACTTTTGAATATCTTTTAAAAGAATCATTAGAAGATGACAAAACTGTGATAGAGACTTCATTTCCTTATCTCGAAGCACAAAACTTTGAAGCTAATAAATAAAATTCTTATGATATAAGAAAATATACACTTTTCACCCCCTGTATCTTTATATCTCTAAGACTTACAGATGTATTGTGTATGGAAATATTGTAGACAATTTTATGTTCTTCATACGTTGCATAGACATTTTAGGCATACTGATAACCGTTTAAGCGCCAAGGTTCAAAAACGGACTTATGGCACGTTTAAACCAAGATGGCGACCATCGCACCCCCCCCTCAAGGTCTCAAATCTAGTATTTTAATAACCACCCTATAGCCTACCAATAACCATTAAAACATTTTCTACTCCACCTTTTGTAAGGCAAATGCTCCAATTATTGCGCTACTAAGCATAAATAACCTTCGGTCAGAAATAAGCTTCAGTTAGGGTTGATTTCACATTAATGGTTATTCTTTCCTGAGCTTTTTAGGGTTACGTTGTCAACTAGGAACCCTTATAATTTCGCCATATCCGTCTGTCCGTCCGCGGCCTAGCTCAGTGATAGTTAGTACTAGAACACTGAAATGACTATGTACCTATATTAATCACGCCGACAAAGTGGCTAAACAAAAACTGGAGAAAAACATATATTTTGTTTAAACCCAATTGTGTGAGATGTTGTTGGATAAGTCTTTCAAAAAAAATAGTTGGCTTGTCAAACATTTTATTTTGCAAAATCAATAGTTTCATAAATAATAGCTCCCCTCTAACTTTTGAACCGCGTATCAAAATATGATGAAAAAAGCTTATTAAATACTTTTACTGAAAACTTTAATGAATAAAATCGGGACAGCCCTTTTTTGAGTTATCACAAAAAGTTGTTATTTGATAGTAAAATGACCAAAGTTCCGCAAAATATCCTATAAAGGCGTCTTTTTGAGTGGGTGTATTGTAAAGGCCCGACTACTACGGAGCCCTACATTGAGGATGGCCCGACATGCCCTTGGTCGGTCTCTTATGGTGAGGTTAAAATATTTCGTGACTTATTGAGAGTGCAGGATAGCACTATGACATACGCGTGTCGCTGCCGCAAAACCGAAGAATGTTTCCAAGACTTACAAAACATTATTAAAGTGTGCCTTAAACCCAATACGCAAAAATATCAAACCGTACATAGGGTATGTAGGGTAGGGTATTTTTGCGGTTTGGAGACGGGACTTTATATTAAAAGAATGCCACCAAGTTACAAACCTCCTACGTTTGTAAAAAAATCTAAATGTTCGCGTACATAAAACGTAAATTTGATTTATACCAGTATTATATTATTTTATTCCCCACTCGCTAGTTGATATTGGGTCTACATGTGCATTCATCATGTTTACTGTCTCCACTGTTTGCTACATTTTGTAAGCAACCATGTAATAAGCAATCAAAGATATACTCATCGTCGTGAAGAATCCTCAACAAGCAAAAACGTACCACAAGTAAGCATTAACTCAAAATACGATTCAAGTACGAGAAAAGAATCAAATAAATTTCAATGTATCACGTTTTTCGAAAACTCCTCATTGCTGGCAGGTTAGGGTTTTAAGGCAGAATTCGCGGAAAGTATAGATCTTGAATACACCATTTGAGAACGAATATGTTTCGTGAGCGCTCGAAACCAAGACTGTTATTCCCAAACGGAGACTAGCACTTACCTCAGGTTACCCAAAACAAAAGTGACTTCTAGATCAGCAAAAACTATGCGTGACTGGAGATCAAAGTATACTGGTTTTCCTAAGCTTGCGCTCGTTTTAAGAAGGGAATACAGGAAGAGTACACGCGGACAGGCGACGTTACTCATGTAATTTGAGATGAAATGTGAACTATTGTGTACCAATTGATGTCTTTGTTCAAGTTCGGCAACGTTTTATAGCTCGCCGGAGGCTCTGAATGGACTTGTGTTACATTGTTTTGGATGATGGAAAGTTTACGCCAGCTTAGCGTACTTAGTGTTGCATGTTAAAATTTTGGGAGTAGTTTCATATTGCGAGGCCAGGTAGGTAAACTGTCACTTTACACATGTATCTGATTGAAATATTAATTTAAAAGCTTACATTACACCAAATACAACATTTTAATGCGTCCCAATATACACCGTGTAACATATGACAGTAATTTGACAATGCCTACCTACATTTAAAATTGTACCACAACACAACACAACGCTTGGTTGACCATTTCATTTGAAAACGTTAATGTAATGGTGCAAAAAGAGTAGCTTTAATTTGCCATTAAATGTCTTATTAATTCATTTTTTCGCGGGAATGATGAAGTCATCAAGGGCTCATTTTGGTATCAAGGACGATCACGTGTTTCATCGCGAAAGTAGGTTGGTATTAAATATTAATGTGCAGTTATTTAAACCGCGTAATCACCTCTTTAGCTTTATCAATACCGGGTAGTTCTGACAAAATCTTGAAATTCTTGTCCTGAGAGATTTACCAAAAATGGAGGCACCTTTTTTCAATGACTTTTGTTTTCTTGCATACTCCATTACTTTGGCTACTTTTTCTATTAATGACAGTAATATCTCAATCATATCTGTAAATAAAGCAATTAAAAATGTACCAATCAATCAGTCATTGCCTAACCGTGTCCCAAGCTACAGATCCCCAGAGTCCCAACCTACCTAAAGCAACCCGCTCTGAGCTGATCCCAACGCAAAGGTTCCCATCACGCTCGCTGCGTTGCCGCATGCAATCACGATGGACAACCTCTGCAGCTTAAATCGATCACTGGACAACCTTAAAACTTAAAGAAAAGCTCTAATATATTAAAAGACATGTACGATATAATGTAATCGAAACGATGTGTTAGATAATGAACTAAGCTACTATTTTTATATTAGGATAATAATTTAATATCCTAGATCTGCGATGGTTTGGTCCCTTATTTCTGGGTAAATGCCTTTTTTCCACTTAAATTACGTTTATATTTATTATGTTACTTTAATTTGTCCTAGGACACGTCATGCTTAATAAGATAATGTTGGTGTTGCTAATGTGGTTTGCTTTTAGTTCCATTTAATTAAATTTCTACTCTTTCTAGTTGTAAATTACAGCCCAAAGTCACACAAACACCGGTCTTTTGGGGGCAGAAATGATTTCGTGTGTTTATAACTTTGTTTATTGTAAAATAGTTAACAAACTATGAATACAAAATAGGAAGTGAGATCCAAAGGGGCTTAGAAATGTTCAAATAGCTTCTTTTTTTACAGTTTTTACCTATTTTTTGGCTAGTGTAAATCATTTCTGCCCCCAAAAATCCGGTGTACCTATGTTACACACCTCACAAGAATTTCATAAAAACAATGTCAAATCGAAAACTCTCACGCATCTCATCTAACAACATAATAATGTTCACATGGCAGTTAACCAGGTGTCAAAACAAGTCCTGTACAATGCGTGAACATCATTAATATGGGCAATTATCTCAATTAAAGACTAGACAAGCATCAA
This sequence comes from Pammene aurita, assembly GCA_947086415.1. Classification (NCBI taxonomy): domain Eukaryota; kingdom Metazoa; phylum Arthropoda; class Insecta; order Lepidoptera; family Tortricidae; genus Pammene; species Pammene aurita. Next base: position 16,725,652 of record OX352308.1, read on the forward strand.
TAGGATGAACGAGACCCGCCCGGCATCGCCCAGCAATAAAGGAATCAATCAACCCATTAGGTATTTCGAATCAATAAAAATCTTTAAAAAGGCCGTATTAGTTTGCTATACACAAACTATAGTTGCTGGAAGTGGCGTTAGAATTTCAATGAATATTACTTTTAGTTTTGCGGGTAACAAAGGGTAGCTACTTTTGCTACCCGCAAAAATAAATCCAGTAACTTTTAGTTATGGTTATAGTTATTGGTGGGTTGTGGTTTGCGAGCCGGGTGTAGGCTATTTCATCTTTTAAATAATATAAGATTTAACTACATAACTTAGATACTCATTAGTATATAATCATAATTTAAATAATCACAAACTATTTATTTTCAGTAATGTAAATTAAAAAAATATCAATAAATAAAGTGAAAACAAACTAAAGGTACATTATTAAGTTTTCAAAATATTTAAAAGCATGTGAATATATATTTCACAAAAAGATCTTCACAAAACTCTCATAGGATTCGTACGTGAGGTTAGATAGCCGATTATCGCCATCTTATTCTAGCAAATAGGTTGGTCCTTACTTGCGTAATATAAACTTACTACGTATTTAGTACTAGCTTTCCGCCCGCGACTTCGTCACGTTGTCAGTGTTCACTCTGGAACATGGAAATGGAACGGAAATAGGAACAATAATGCCTAGTAAATCTCAAACCAAAAAAATAGTAAATCTATATACAAACTTTCAACCCCTTTTATATTTTTTAATTATTAGTAAACGTACAAAGTTACAAATCTCTCTAAATTTTAAACCCCACCGATACAAACGTTTAACCCCCATTTTATCCCCCTAAGGGGTTGAATTTTTCTAAATCGCTTCTTATTAGTTGTGCAGATTGCAAATGTAACCGGTCCTGCAAATTACAACTCTGAGGTGGAATTTTTAAAAACGCTGAAATTAGTTTTTTTTGCTTTAAAGTTAGTAGCTTACAAACGAACTTTCAAGTCTGTCACAAAAAAAAATATTAATCTCTATAAAAACTTTTTACCCTGTTAGAGGTTGAATTATTAAAAACGCTGAAATTACTTTTATTGTTTTTTAATTATTAGTAAACGTACAAAGTTACAAATCTCTCTAAATTTTAAACCCTACCGATACAAACGTTTTACCCCCATTTTATCCCCCCTAAGGGGTTGAATTTTTCTAAATCGCTTCTTATTAGTTGTGCAGATTGCAAATGTAACCCGTCCTGCAAATTACAACTCTGAGGTGGAATTTTTAAAAACGCTGAAATTAGTTTTTTTTGCTTTAAAGTTAGTAGCTTACAAACGAACTTTCAAGTCTGTCACAAAAAAAATATTAATCTCTATAAAAACTTTTTACCCTGTTAGAGGTTGAATTATTAAAAACGCTGAAATTACTTTTATTGTTTTTTAATTATTAGTAAACGTGTGAAGTTTCAAATCTCTAACTAAATTTTAAACCCCACCCATACAAACTTTTAACCCCTTTTTTACCCATCAAGGGGTTGAATTATTCAAAATCGCTTCTTGTTAGTTGTAGAAATTGTAAATTTAACTCGTCCTGCAAATGAAAACTTTCTTGATTCAGTAGTTTTTTTTTTAACGCTACGCTAATGCAATTAAAAATTACAACTCGACTAAGACAATCGTAAAGAACTTTAAGATAGGTACTTTGCTTATTTTTTTTTTTTTGTTGTATGTATTTTAATATTCCGTATTTTTTCATTAAATTTCAAGACCAGACCAGACAGAACAAACAATCAATATTTATTTTTAGAAACAACCTAACAAATGACTCAAGACTCAAACGACACCGAATTCAGAAAGACGCGTTTAGAATAATTTCTCTTTAACCCAACTAACTCAGAAAAAATCTTAATAGCGCCATTTATCTTCATGGCACAGCGCCATCTGTTGGTGGATTTGTTTTTATTTGTTGTGTTACCTGCTTATAAAGTAGTTCAGGATGAACGGGTCTTATTTAATTTAGTAAATACACCTATTTACCCGACTACAGCAAAAGTCAAAAGGTACGGCTATAATTTTTAAATTTCAGCAGAACCTCTAACGCTATCTAATGTGGAGTAGTGTACCTAATAAATGAAAAGGTATCGGAACACGGAAAAAATCTATGTACATAATTAATATATTACTGAGGTTGAATCTTGTAAAATTCCAGCAGCTTACAAAGAAATCTACGTGGACGGAAAACATCTTCCTAACAATGTATGGTAAAAAAAATATATTTCAACAAACAAATATTATTATAGGTAGGTACGGTCAGCTGCAGAGAAAAGGTACCACCGTGCCCTACAAACTTGTATGGCGGGTGGTACCTTTTCTCTGCAGCTGACTGTACCTAAAGGTAATTAGTAGGTACTAATACCGAAAGATGAAAAATAATTAACATCCTACAGGGTCAATATGTAATCTAAATGTAAATGTTTTAAATACGTTCATTTTCTCTACTTAATGGAATACAATCAACGGCAAAAACATATTTATGATGAGACCAGTAACGCCATCTACTGGGGATTAGTGAACCTAATAAGTGAATAAGTGTTGGAATACGGAAAGATCGCAGTGGAATTTATCAAAAAACACAAAGTTTAAAGTCTCTAACACAAAATAAAAATTTCTCCAATACGAACTTTGCACCTTTTAAAAAGTTTTAATTTAAGTCTCTAACTCTAAAACAGAAGTTTCTCCCATACAAACTTTTCACCCCTATTTTAACCCTCTTAAGGTTAGAATTTTGCAAAACGCTGAAATCACTTTCTTTGGATTTAAGTTCGTAACCTTTTTACGAATTTTAAGTCTTCAGCTCAAAAAAAAAATCTCCCATACAAACTTTGCACCCCTATTTGATCCCCTTAGGGGTGGAATTTCCAAAAATCCCGTCTTATCCCTTGCATACGTCATAAAAGTAAGCTCTGGACCAAATTTGAAGTCTCTAGTTCCAGTAGCTTCGGCTGTGCGTTGATGGTAGATCAGGACTTCTTCTTTTATATGTTTAGACTAGTTTTCCATCCGCGACTTCGTCCGCGTATAATACGGTTCCTCATACAGAGTTTCATATCCAATTTTATCTTCTTAACTAACTTTGTTAATCCCCAAACCATCTTCTTAATCTATATATACTTACCCTGTTAAAGGTTGAATTTTAAAAAACGCTGAAATTACTTTTATTGTTTTTTAATTATTAGTAAACGTACGAAGTTTAAAATCTCTAACTCAAAATTTTAAACCCCATCCATACAAACTTTCAACCCCCTTTTTACCCCCTTAGGGGATGAATTTAGAAAAACCGCTTCTTAATGGATACTAACGTTATAAAAACAACCTATTGTGAAAAATTCAGCTGTCTAGGTCCAACGGTTCGGGCTGGGCGTTGATTTAAGTGATTCAGTCAGTCAGTCAGTCAGTCAGGACTTTTACGTTTATATATATAGACATAGCTGGGCATTAACTCGTTAATCCGTTAATCGTTAATTAACAAAGTTAACATTTTGATTAACGGATTAACTTTTAAGTTAACTTTTAAAAATGTTAACGGACACGTTAACTTCCGTTAATATGCAGAAGTCCGTTAATCGTTAATCCAATGCCTACTATTTACCGGAAGGTATCGCGGCGCGGCGCGAAAAACAGGTTCAGACAAGTATGAAACGAACGACAAGTGCCGGGCGGCGCGTGGCAGCGAGTGAAACAAAAACAAAACTAGATATATTTTGCCGGCGCGTGCGAGTGAGAAAACTGCGAAGAGATTTTCCACAGGTAAAGACATTTTAACACCAAAACGAGCCTCGCTTTCAGACGAGAACTTCAACATGTTAATGTTCATGAAGGGGAATATGCACCTTAACCTTATGCCCAACGATTAAATTACACATTTGAATTATACAAGTATTTTGTTTTGTTCCTATCCTGTTAACTTCCAGAACCTTAACCAACAGGTTTTATAAGTTCACTAATACAAAGATATAAAAATGCAATTTTACACATATTAACGGATTAACGATTAACGTTAACTTGCGTTAATTCTTCCGAAATGTAACGCTTTAACGTTTAACGAAGCTAACTTTTTTTGTAGCGGATTAACGATTAACGAAGTTAACTATTTGATTAACGGTGCCCAGCTATGTATATAGATTATGAAAAACAGTGACGAAAATAAGCTTAACAAGTTTCGATCCTATCAGTTCAAGATCAATCCTTAACGTTTTAAATTATTTCTGTATAACGTACTCGTTATATAAAAGTGAAGGACCAAGACTATTAAAAAATAATATTTATTAGAAACAGAACTACGTTTAGATAGGTATAAGTCACTAAAGTCATTTCCAGCATCATTACAATATTATGATCGCGTTTTTAGTTCTCATGGGATATCATATGAGTTGGTCTGTGTATTGCAGGTTAAGGGGTCCGTCAAGTGAGGGGAGGGGGAGAGAGCAGTGCGTTTGATGCCGCCGGCATAGGTGTGATGCGTCCGTCGCGGTCAGATGAAGGCCGGTTGCATTTGGCGCCTTAACTGTTGGTTAGCGGGCGAAAAATAATGTTTATTTTATATTGATTTTATCTACACCCATATCATAACTTCCCTATCTATGTTCAGAAATGATGGTCTGTGGTGCATCGTAAAATTTACTTTAAAATACCGATGACCGATCATTACATTAAAATCTCGAACGTCTTTTGGTATACCGATTCCAGAAGTTGATCGAAATTTAAATGTAATTAAAGTATTGGAGGTGCAATGGCGGTCATTCTAATGAATCTCAACACGTTATTGAGGAGTTATAATATGTGTGTATAGGTAAAGTAAATGCACCTATGTAATACTCGGAAGTATCGCGTTTCGGGTGCCTTAGTGACACTTGATATGAAAAGGATTTTCACACTAGTGCTTTAGTTGAACATGCTTTAATTACGATTTCCATGTATCAACACGTATAATTAAATTTACCTATATCACTTATTACCAAATATGTGCAAAGTTACTAGTAAAATTTCATAAATATTATATATAGTCTGGCCAGCCAACGAACGCAGTAGCAATGTACAGCGAACAAAAGTATGACAACACTAAGAATCAGTGAAAAAAGCAGCAATGATCATTAAATGCTACGTTTTTAATTTTATTTGGTATGAACGTTTCATTAGGTGACATTTACGGTGTGTAAAAAGGAGACGGATATATTTTGTCTCATCTGTCATCAAATGCAACAGATAACGTTGAGGCAATTGACATATGCCTTAAAAACGAATTTAAATTCAATTTAGAACGTTGCAGGAGTTCTATCTCACTCGCACTTAAGATGAGAGAGTGAAATGCGCAAGAAACAAATTTAATGTGAATTGAAATGTTCGTCACGAAATACGGTGTCTCATCACAAAGGGTTGCCACATGTACGTATTTTGAATTTGCCGCGCTTTTCTACTGACAGAAATGGTTTGCCAGACTTTATGTACCTACCCTACTTAGTTACATTTTCAGTTTAGATTTGGCCATTTATACAATACAAATACTATTTATTGAGCACCTCATAAAAACACAGTACAGAAGATATATAAAATTAAGTTATAGGTAAACAGCGGTCTTATTGCTAAAAAACCCGGCCAAGTACGATTTTTTCACAGCTCCAAGGGACAGTAGACCTGAGTATTTGATATAAATTTCAGCTTGATATGATACCTCCACGCGTTCCTGAGAAAAATGGTCTTGACAGACAGACAGACAGACAGACAGACAGACAGACAGACGGACAACAAAGTGATCCTATAAGGGTTCCGTTTTTTCCTTTCGAGGTACGGAACCCTAAAAAGTGATTTGTTACAGACCATCTAATATTTACATAATCTGAAATAAAACTTTGTTTTATAGATAATTAGATATTACCACCTTATCCAGACTTAACCATTATACAACAAGGCTCAGGTAGTCTTAACCTAAGACTACCTGAGCCGTTAACATTAAATTATACAAATTTTTGTATTAAGCAGAAATGTATGCTAACGGTTTGTGGGTTTATGTTTAGAAATAAAAAAATGTAAAATCCAGTGCAGTGTCCAGTGAAATATGATTTGTGGATTTTCCTTTTTACTTATATTTCTAAACATTGTTAAAATTGTATTAACTGATTTTGGCACAAGTTTTGGTTTAGTTAGTTGATTTATCATCATGCAACCGGCCCGCCCGGTTCACAGGGTCAGATAATTATAACACTGAGTATTATTGCACTATAGTTATCTAAACGTAAACTGATTGTTAACAAATTAATAGGCACTCGTTATCATTTTATAAAATATCTCGAACTTTCGAATTTTACTACAATGTCAATGGTGCATGTGACTATCGAGCCGATGGGCGCCTAAGATCTTTTTCTTTTAAGCGTGCTCACGATGTTTTTGTTTCCATCATCGCCGCGGAGGTGACCGCTGTTAAAGATAATTAACAAAAAGCGATTACTTCAGTTTAATTGTGAATGCGATTCTTTTCTTTATAATACTTAATTCGGGTAATATACGACTTCGGAGTATTATGGTCATATAGCACGGAATCATGCTGGAGCGTTTTGAATGCGTACCGTTATTTTTATTTTTCTGGAAACTCTTTATGTGTAGCCGACACGATCGGATTGAAGCCTTTATTGCAAATACTTTGGAGTGGGAAAAAAGTAAAAAACCGGCCAAGTGCGTTTCGGACCACGCATAAGGGAGGGTTCCGTATCTTGAATGGTATAAGAATCAAACTAACACCAAAAGGTCGTATCTGAAGCCTATGGAAGAAGTTTTTTGAAAATAACTCAAATATGGCTGAACCAATAATGTTCAAAACAATTTTCGTAGAAAGTATGTGAAAAAGGTACATCTTCTCTAATTTTCTCATATTTTTTGGACTGATGGTTCAAAAGTTACAGAGGGGGGGGGGGCACATTTTTTCTGACTTTCGAAGCGATTATTTCGGAAAATATTCAAAAAATGTTCAAAGAAACCTCGATGTTATTTTTAAAAACCTATCGATGAATGAGCAACATGTTGATATTTGGTAAAAAAGTTTTTTGAAATTTAGTTACATGCATTGAAGGGGGCGCCCCTTCAAAAAAAATTTTTCTGCAATTTAACTAAATATCTAAATTGCGGCATACAAAATACACCTTATGTCTAAATTCTATTTATATACGTCCTATAGTTTCCGAGCAAAATGGCTGTGACATACGGACGGACGGACGGGCGGACAGACGGACATGACGAAACTATTAGGGTCCGTTTTTGCCGTTTTGGCTACGGAACCCTAAAAAATAGACCTGCGTGACCCTGCGTGAGATTCGCCCTGTAGTCTTTCTCAAAAACACGTCTGTAGCCAATGTTCATCCCTCAGGCTCCAACTAGAGTCTATTCATGACAAATTTTAATCAATAAATCAATAATTAAAGTAATCAGATTCAAATATACAACTAGAATTCAAGGCCAAATCATAACGGAAACGACGAATTACGTACAAGAAAGGTTTTCTCACAAACTTACATTCTTACATTACATCTTTGTTTAATATTAAATTATAAAGATAAAAAAATAATTACGGTCAAAAAATTTACAATTTTTCTGTAACAATAATGAAGCTAATAAAGGGCTCTTGACAACTTAACATTATTTTTTTGTCGGAGTGCAGAGTATCAGACGAAAAATAGTTACTTAACTCAAAACCATGACATTTAAATTTAGAACTTAAATAACTCGTCTAAAGAAACCATTCTCGCATAATTGTTTTTAACTTCAATCTTTTCAGAACTGAATGAGGGAAACGGATAATCTGTTTGGAGAGCGTCATGTTGACATTCTAATTTTCGCTAAGCCCGCCACCCCCAAACAAACTAAACTATTGAAAAAGAAAGTGCCAAAATGTAACAATGAGATGACAAGATAAGACCACCAATTGTGACATGATTTTGACAAAATATTTTGTGGATTTTGTTTGTTTGTCTGATTGAAGGATTGAAGGAGATTAAGAAATTGTTCTCAGGTGATTTTTTTTGCAGACGGGTTTTTGTTTGAAATGTTATTGACGATCGAAGTGAGAGTAGATTTCAAAGAAGTACTTTCCTACGTCCGATTACTTTTGAAGTATGTAAGCGAATAAATCAGCAAATATAAGTAGTTAATTTGTGTACTACGTCAACTTTAGCGATACAAAATACCAAATTAAATAAATAAAAAACATCAAATTATTCTTTTGATATCAAAATAGTTAAGTAAGTATGCAAATCTTCTAATACTTTTACGGCCATAGTTTTAAAAACTCTTGCATGTAAATAAAAATGTAACATTTGATTTCAAATGTTCTATTTCACAAAACTCAGAGTAGGTACAGGTAGGTCAGGTAGGTAGGCTCAGGAGGTAGGAGCAGGTATATTATCTACATGGTATGTTTGTAACTAATAGTACTTATATGAATACAGATGCTTTCATCGAAACGGATATTTATAGATTATGGATTTTCAGTAAGCCTCCTAGAATCCTAAATGCTTTACGCGCTGTTATTCTCTCTTCTATCGACGTGTCTGAAAGCATGTCAAATAAAGGAGAATCTCGTTATTTACTGAACGAGAGCAACGAGGAGTGCCAGAGTTCAACGAATGCGTGCTCATGCATGGAATAATTAATACATAGCCATCGGTAAAGTGTCAGAGCGAAACAGCGTTGAAAACAAATATATGAATATTAAACAAGACATTACTTGGTCGCGAAAATATTTAGTTGGTATAAACGCAAACATTGTAACGATGTCTCATATTGTTTGAACTTTAGCGGGAGTGAACAAGTATCTTAATTTTTTTTTGCATTAGTTTTCATTCTGATGTGCGGTTAAGAGAATCTTTACTTCGCGTATAATACTTATTTTATCTAATGGTCTAAGAGCTGGCCACGTCAGATATGAGTGATATGACACAATAATGAGAGCAATGAAACCCATCTAGTAAGATTGCATACTATCCTTATTCCTAGATCCGGGCATCTGGCAGCTTTTAATGGGTGGATGTCAGAGTGACAGACAAGCAAAGTTTTTGAATTGGAAAAAAGTAATTCCCACATAGGTAAAAACGACCGAAGTTATCTTATTTATAGAGGACGGGGCCTATATTTTCACATTAGAACAAAAAACATTGCGTAATATTTCGGAAACAGAAACTGTAGGCGACAAACTATGAATTAGATTATACGTCATTTTGGACTACTTTCCCCCACCAGAAACTTTTGGCAATGATATGATCTAATTATTTATATAATTTTTCATAATACTGCATCAAAACCAGAACTCTAAGATCCACCACTTTACAGCTAGCAGATGTCCGGATCTAGAAATGAGCATAGTATAGCAAACGAACGAGAGGGGTTTCGTCGCTCTCATTATTGTGTCATATCTGATGTGGCTAGCTCTCTAGCGTCTGTAACGGATTAAACTGGATAGACGTGGTGAATGATCTAACAGCGCGGAAATTCTAGAACAAGTGTCTTTAGGTCTACAATCTATAATTCCTTTATCGGTAAGCTGTTCCTATACAACGCAGCAGAGGCAGGAATAGGCTAAGTACCTACCTAGTTACCTAGTCATTTCAAAAACGAAAAAAAACGAAATATAGTTTTCTTCGAACAACTTTAACTCAAAAATTAATTATAAAAATAAATTGCAAAAAGAAATAACCGACTTCAGCACTTAGGCTCCATCTTTCCAAGAACAAATGCCCGAGTTGCTGTAAAAAATACTCAAATAACTATAGGTATGTCTATAATAGTTGAAGAGTTCCTTCGATTTTTCCTGGATCCCATCATCAGTTTCTGACCTGATGACAATGGGATCAACTGTCAAGTATACCCTTTACTGTCAAGTATACAAATATACCCTTTCAAACAAAAAAAAATATTATTTCAAATCGGTCCAGCAGTCTTGGAATAATCGGTGAACATACATAAAAAAAAACAAGCAAAAATAAAGATCCCGACGAATTGAGAACCTCCTCCTTCGAAATCTTGAAGTCGGTTGATAACCTGACTGTAACAGGAGGTGATATCCCCAACAAATTCTTTTCGCCAGATTCAGTGCTAGCGGTCAACCGCCAAAAATATCGCACGAAATTTGTTCTAGATAGTCCTGTCTAGTAGAAAACATAATACATCAATGACTGTAATTTAAATAGTTAACTGACTTTTGCTAAAGTTGATGAAAAAGTAAACATAACATAAACATAAATACTCTTTATTGCACACCTCAAATTATAGACACAAAGTAAAGCTATTTATTATTTTGACCTAATTTAATCACCTAAGTAGCGTTATAACAGGACGGCCATATTTTTTTGAGTTACCCGTATCAACCACCTTGGGCACAAAAAATGTGTGGGCATTCCAGTAATTTGTTTTTTTTACCCTATAAATAACTCAAATGTCAAAACTTTGGACGCTTAGCGAAGCGCGCACTATTTATGTGATATATTGTCCTTGTGTATGGCATTGTGCGTTCTTACACATTTTTAATATGTACGAGTAGCGTCTCTATTAATTATTCTGCCATTTTTTTGGTTGGTTAGGTTATATTTAAACTAATTAATTGTAGGACTGTACGGCAGTTTCTATTTTATTTATTTACTAGCTGTGCCTGCGGCTCCGCCCGCGTGGAATTCGGTCTGTGTCAGTAAGCGGCTAATTCACCCCTAATTTCTCTCCCGCTACCCTGGAGGCGGAACTTGAACTTATATTTATTTATTTAAGTAAATGAAACTACACTCAAAAATGAATACTTTTTTTATCATATTTTTTTTTTGCATGATTTAAACGACATAGAGAGTAGTAGGTGTATATCGGACGATACAGGACCACTTTTGTATTTACACGTTCATGTCCACAGCAAATATCATCCAAATCGATCCTCCCGTCAAATTAGTCTAAGCATGAAAGGTAAGAAAAGGCGAACAGAAATTGGGGGGGGGGGGGGGTCACAAATGCAGAAATGATTTTATTTCTATTTGAGGTGCACTTGGACGGGGACGGGGGTCCATGACCCATGCAAATTTAACTCCATCGAGTGTAGTGGCTACCCCCCCCCCCCCCCTTTTAGACGTTGGATTTTTATATACTACGTATAACCTGGCTGGGGATTTTCTTGAATTGGAATTAGTAATCCTTAAGGGGTGATTTCCAGGATAACAATGCAAAAAAACCGGCCAAGAGCATGTCGGGCGATGCTCAGTGTAGAGTTTCGTAGAAGCCGCCCTGTTACAAAACATCCGTTCAAAAAGTCGTTTATTAAGGGATATTTGGCGGCGCTTACGTTATTTTACTATTCGGCACTTCCTTTCACTATGCGTTTTTGACTGATAATTCAAAAACGGCTGAACCGATTTTATTCAATATAGTTTTTATTGAAAGTTCTTATCAGGCCTCACCAAATTTCAGCTTTCTACACCGTGTCCAAAAAGTTCGAATACACTTTGGAGGTCCTATAACTTTTTTGTACGAATAGTTATTGTAGTGAAATCTGTATTTTATTAAAGCTATACTAATATACAAAATATGCTGCAAATATTTTGGACTAACTCCGCCTCTTACCTATTTTACTAGCTGACTACATTTTTCAACTCAATCTCACGCGGCACGCACCGCTTTCTAGGTTATTTCGTCCCAAATATGCTCGATATCTTTTTTTTCACTGTCCATATTTGCTATTTTATAATAATGTGACCTACAAGTGCCTACAAGGCATGTAAAAACATACCAAATCAATGTAATAAACGCAAATCTGGAGAATGGAGTGGCCGTTTACTTTCGGCAATATAATCATCGAAATTAGCTTTTCTCAAAGCTTGAACAACGTTTGCACTGTTTTGAGCACAATTTTGTGAGAAAATAATTTAATTTTTATTCCTAAACACAGTTTTCAAATTTTCAGGAGCGTATTTCGACGAAAACCTCTGATTTATAATTTTCATTATTAATGTGCGACTTTATCGGTAAATATAACGAAATTTGGCCCCACATATTTAACTGAACCCCACACTACCACCAATAGTTCCCTCTGAAGTCTGGGAACATTAACCTCATGGTTTAGGCTGTTTTTAGGGTTCCGTACCTCAAAAGGAAAAAACGGAACCCTTATAGGATCACTTTGTTGTCCGTCTGTCTGTCTGTCTGTCTGTCTGTCTGTCTGTCTGTCTGTCTGTCTGTCTGTCAAGACCATTTTTCTCAGGAACGCGTGGAGGTATCAAGCTGAAATTTATACCAAATACTCAGGTCTATTGTCCCTTGGAGCTGTGAAAAAATCAAACTCAAAAGCCAACGCAATCAAAAGATACAGTCGTTTATGCTGCAAATTTTAGTTTTTCGGCACTCGCAAAACCTACGGGGTACTTCCCGTGAACTCAGAAACTTGAAATTCGGCACGAAGCAACGTCATATAGCATAGACCATGGAAAAATTACAAAAAGTAGACTTTTTTAATAAAATCATACAAAAAACATTTTTTTAAATTTTAAACTTACTACCTTTTTTCTCGTAAACGCGTGGAGATATTAAATTGAAATTCATGTCAAATACTCAGGGCTATAGGATCTTTCAGACGTAGCAAAACCAAACTTTTATGTCAACGCAATCAAAAGAAATAGCAATTTAAGTCGCATATTTTGAAACTGAGTACTCGCAAGAAACTCAAAACCTACAGGGTACTTCCCGTAAACTCAGAAACTTGAAACTTGGCACGAAGAAACTTCATATAGTACAGACAAAGGAAAAATTACAAAAAGTAGACATTTTTAGTAAAATCATACAATAAATATTTTTTTAAATTTTAAACTTACTACCTTTTTCCTCGTAAACGCGTAGAGGTATTAAATTGAAATTCATATCAAATACTCAGGTCTATAATACCTTTAAGTTGTAAAGGTTTGTACGGAACCCTCGGTGCGCGAGTACGACTCGCACTTGGCCGGTTTTTTTTTATACTTGCTGCTCACAAACGACCGTTTTCAGCATTGTAAGGCTATTTTAATTCAATGAGTTTCTCGTCAGAAAATCAACTCCTTCCTGCGTGCCAGGAATGTATTGAGTTGGATTATGTACTCCAATTTTCTCGATTTTTTTTTTTTTTTTTTTTTTATACCACGACGGTGGCAAACAAGCATACGGCCCGCCTGATGGTAAGCAGCTACCGTAACCTATGGACGCCTGCAACTCCAAAGGAGTCACATGCGCGTTGCCGACCCTTTACAAAAAGGAGGATTCACTGTGTTGACGACTAAAGGAACAAGAAGGTCCCTCATCGTCAACACACTGGGTCCTCTTTGAGCTCTTTGGCAACCTTACTCACCAGCAGGAACACAACACTATGAGTAGGGTCTAGTGCTATTTGGCTGTGGTTTTCTGTAAGGTGGAGGTACTTCCCCAGTCGGGCTCTGCTCCAGATTTGAGCGATGACATTCGCTGAACGTGCCCTACCACACTTAGCGAGATGCCATTCGCAGTGCCCATACCTCTCTTTTTGGCGTAGTTTAAGGACATACCCAGGTCCGGACGTAGTTTAAGGACATACATACCCCGGGTCCAGATACCATTGCTACGGAAAAACGATGAACTTCATGTTTATTGTAGCTATGATATCCAGGATCCACCTCCAAAATACCACGTAAGGATCTCCTCAAAATTTTCAGATCGGCAGTTGATTTTTGGATAAAGCGGCTTTTGTCCTCTAAACTCGCACTCTCACGATATTTAGTATTTTAATGGTTCTAGCTGCGTAGCTGACCAGATTTTTTCCTGTCTTCTAAAGAGGAGCTATTTTAAGACCTTTTTATTGTTGTGTAAACGAGATTGCGTTTGATTCCAAAAAGTTTTACCGCCTTGAAAAAACACCTTTGCAGTCGCCATTACGAAATTTTGTACTAAATTGTTAATCGAAAGTACTGAATTGAAGAGTGAAGACAAATTTCAATTCCTTGGCGTTTTTTACTATTACATTATGTTCAAGTTAACTTATTCTTTAGATTAATAGAATAAATGGATGGCCTGCAGCCTGTATGCCTTCAGGGTCAACGCAAAAATATGTGTATTCGAACTTATTGGACAGGGTGTAGTGCGAACGGTAACTGAGCTAGACCGCGGACAGACTGACGGACATGACGAAACTATAAGGGTTCCTAGTTGACTACGGAACCCCAAAAAGAGATAAATAGTAGTTTATGTAACTGTTACGTAATAAGGCCTAATTATGTACAGAAGCATACACTGCTTTACCTACACACATATTAAAAATCCATTGAAACCATTAGAATGACCGCCATTACACCGCCATGACCAACCTTATTGCGCCGGCGGTCGGGGTAGGGGGGGGGGGGGGGGAAATTTCATTAATTTTCATACGTTTTTACCACACTGTTACCACACAGGTAATACACTGATGTTACGTCACTGGTTGTAATAATGGTGGTAATTACATACGGTTCCGAACGCGGAATAGAGGATTTATGATATTGGTGTAGATCAAGATATTTAATCTTCAATGTAAGCACATTACAATGCACTAATGAACGTCAGAGAAAAATAAAATACGTGAGTATCGTGGAACACTCGATTGGAACGAAGTTATGTTATTTAATTTTTGACTTTTTCGTAAATTTTGTGATTTTAATTTTTTTTGTATATTTTTGAAATTTTGGAAATTTTGGTAATATTGGTAATATTGGTAATTTTGGAAATTTTGGAAATTTTGATAATATTGGAAATATTGGAAATTTTGGAAATTTAGCCATTTTTGACATTTTCGACATTTTTGACTTTTTTTAATTTTAGGTTCTCGACTTTTTTCACTCTGTCAGTTCTCACTTTTACTTTTCACTACACTTCACTTTATTCTATTTTATATATTTTTTATTTCATTCCATTTTACATGTTTCTCAATCGTATGGGTGTCGCGTTTTCGTGACGTGACGCATTTTCGTGACGGTCACGTGACTTTTTTTCGCCTAGCCCCCATCCGCGAACCGTCCGAGAAGGAACTTCGTTCCAAACTACCACCGGTTCTAACCCTACACCTCTGGCCCAAGAAGTATTATGACCGAAAAGAAGCTCGACGGGACTTATTTTTTTCACAACAGTAATACATTAAGTATTAGATCTTAAAGATACAAAATAATGCGTAGTTCTTCAAGAAGACATATCAGAACAGCTTGAGAGACAGATAATGTACCTATTGTTTAATTATAAAGAAAAATAAACCCTAATCTGACTGCTTCACAAAACGTTTGATATGTTTTCCTACCTAAACGGTGTCCTATAAATGTTAGATAATTTTGTAGTATTTTTTTTGGTTTGGGCCATGCAACTTTATCCGTCATATATAGTCCTCGAACCTGTAATAACCCTTTGACATTCATGACATTTTCAAATATTTCTTAAGAGCGGGTAAAAGTAAATTTAAAGCATCGACGGGTAACATGTTATAAATATGAACACCTTGACCAAAAAATTACAAATTATTTCAATACCAAATTTCATCTAAATACGTACAGCGGTTATTGGTTGTTTCTTCCCCATGTGAACTTCCACCCCTTTTGCATCCGCTTAAGGGATAATTTCCGAGATAAACAGATAAACAGACAAAAATTCTAAAAATTGTTGGAACGTGTTCTGTTATCGATTCTAAGTATCCCCAGTCAACTTTTTTTCGATTATCTTCCAGGTACAGACTTTCGACCCTCTTCAGCTTTATTATATGTATAGATAGTTTTTATTGAAAGTACCTTTCAGGCTTCACTTCCATTATTTTTTTCAAATTTTTTGGACCTACGGTTCTAATTTAAGGTGGGGGGGGGGGGGGGCTTTTTTGAAGATGAAACTATCCTTTGTCCTTTCTCGAGACCCATACTATCTCTATACCAATTTTCATCTAAATCAGTTCGGCGGTAAAAAATTCCTCATGCCAACTTCCAACCCCCTTTTCACCCCCACAAGGGTTTGAAAACTATCCTATGACGTTTCTCGAGACTCAAATTATCTCCATACGCATTTCTATCTAAATCGTTTCAGCGGTTAAAAATTCTCCATACAAACTTGTAACCCCATTTTCACCCCCACCAGGGTTTGTTTTTGGTATTAAAACTATATATTATCCTTTCCCGGGACTCAAACTATCTCTATACAAAATTTCATCAAAATCCGTTCAGCCGTTTTCACGTGATGCGCGGTCAAATAAACAGACAAACAGATAAACAGACAAACAGATAAACAGACAAAAATTCTAAAAATTGTTGGAACGTGTTCTGTTATCGATTCTAAGTATCCCCAGCCAACTTTTTTTCGATTATCTTCCATGTACAGACTTTCGACCCTCTTCAGCTTTATTATATGTATAGATTCAAGAAGGTCAACAGCGTTTACAAAAAAATACAGCATTTTCATTTATGTACTTAGTCGGTTCATAAGTTCTGTCACTAGGGTTTGGACTGGTAAAATAGGAACTGTTAGAGGTTGCTTACTATTTCAATATATGGTTAAAAAGCCTATTTAACACTCATTAATTTACAATATTATTTAAGGCAAATAGTTGTGGCAGTTTTACACAATTCCCTGTAACATTCGAAAAAGCTCAATAAAAAACCACGTCAAAAACACGCGCCCTGTTGAGTTGATTTTGACCATAATTATTTTTATTCAATTTTAAGAGGCTTCAGTCTTGCATATTGCATTAGCTTGATCTTTTATCTTCATTTTAATATATAATTAACATGGGTCTGACTGACAAGAAGGCTAGTATACACAATTTTGGAAGACTACCTTGATGTATGGCATCAAAATCATCGTGTTTTGCTCAAAACTGAAAAATACGTTGAGGTTCAGGAGAAGAATAGCTGAAGCACAGACTTGTAAGTCCACTAAATATTGGTTTCGAAATATGCCTTAATCATCTACTTTCATAAAAATTACATTTTGTAACTCTGGACAACTATAACAATGATCTTAACCAACTTTTGTGAAGTACAATTTTCACAAATCATCGGCGTGTTTGGGACTGACAACAATTAGGCCAGGCAATAGAGGGTTTGACCTCGCATTAACTCCTCAGTCCAAAAAAACTTTACAGCGTGATAAAGTGTCAGGAGTAGATGGTATATAATTATTTTTCCAAAAAAAAACAATTGTCCTAGTTGGGTTTTTTTACCTAAACTCTTATATCGTCTATATTTACGTTTGGAAAAATGCTCAGTCTAATTTTATTTCACCAGAAATATTGACTTAAAGTATGTAATCAATATTTAAAATTTCAAAAAAAAAATCCAGAACAGACTATATTTTTTTTATTAAATATATTATTTTTGTGTAACTCACATCGGAAATTTCCTCCGTCACTTTTCCTTACTGAAGTGACATTAAATGTACGTTTTCTACATAAGACAAACAATTTCCAAAAATTTCATTCTCAAACTTTTTCAGTATAAAAATTAGGTTATTACTCGCAGTAGAATATTGCTCCGTCAATATTTTTTTTAAATTATATTTCCTTTAAGACTTTTCTTTCGACTGTAAAAAAATCAAAAAAATATCCTGCGTATTAAAAAGTTAAATCATGTGACAAATAAAGATTTCTATTATTTCACTCGTTAGTGGAATGCGCACGTGCGGGACGCGGGACGCGGGAGCGGGGATGCCTCGCGAGGGGCCATGCGCAGCGTGTGTAAGCACTTTGACTGAACAATGTTGCTCTAACTACTTTCGCTCAAAGCGTGTGACTTCCTATACACTTCTTTAATGATCCTCTTTAATAAACTCAAACAAACAGTATACATTTATGGTTTTTCACGTTACTAAAATATATATTAACACTACATGAATACACCCATACTGTTAGCAACGCCTAGTCACAGAGTAAATAAAAAAGAACGCCAGTTATAATACATTTCACTTCGGCGAAGATAAAAGGAAAGGTTACGATTTTAGCAGTCTATGCTCAATTGAGCCGTGGTAAAAGCCGAGACAAACGCTAGGGGAATTGATGATGAAATGTTGTAATTATAAAAAAAAACGGCCAAGTGCGAGTCGGACTCGCACCCTGATAGTTCCGTACATCACACAATTTTAACAATCCCTGAACATTGCTGTAACGATTAGAAAAATTGGATTAAGGACAAACTTTGACTTTCCCTTGAAATCTGTTGCCTCCAAACAGCGACATAAATCGCGATGAGTTTACCAACTGCGTATAGGATTGTACTTTTATTTAGTTAGCGACGACTACATTTTTTTAAAGAATTGTTTTGCTGCGAAACACCACACCTCAATCAAATAGTTCCAACGGGATTTCACTAATGGTAGTGAATTAAATATCAATAGTCTAGCTTTGTGAGCTATGCTGCCAGAGCAATTTTTTTAACATGCATGCGTGTTGTGTAGATGTGTCATATGGAACAAATAAAATTATCTTGTAAATTTTATAATTGTGTTTTTCTTTAAGTAAAAAAGCTCCTAACTATGGTCCAAAACTAGTGTAAGGTCAGATTTACATTTTGTAAGTTTTGCTTACGTAAGTAGGAATGTAGCTATATATCAGAATGAGAGACGAATATCACTATTTCATTATAGCCAATAGTTTCGTCCCTTCTTATATAAGCAAAACTTATCAGTGTGAATCCTGCCTAACTACATTATTAGTTTAATTACACAATAATAAGGCATACAATTTTTTATAAATGGTAGAAAAAACTCAAATTAAACTGAAATACGCAATGAACTTGTAGACCATAGTTGTAGTAGTCCTAATCACTAGAGATCTTGGTGACTTTTTCTTAGTGTCACGCTGGTAGCCTATTTTTATTGAGCTGCATTGATGTTTTTATCAAAGTAAACAAGTCACTAAACATTTTTTTCTTAAATATTTGCAGAAATATTAAACATCGTATTTTTTAGGGTTCCGTACCCAAAGGGTAAAAGCTATTTTTTTCCCTATTACTAAGACTCCGCTGTCCATCTGTCCGCCTGTCACCAGGCTGTATCACATGAACCGTGATAGTTAGACAGTTGAAATTTTCACAGATGATGTATTTCTGTTGCCGCTATAACAACAAATACTAAAAAACAGAATAAAATAAATATTTAAGGGGCTCCCATACAACATGCTTTTTTGCCGTTTTTATAGATTACGCAACCATTCGTGTGCGAGTCCGACTCGCATTTGGCCAGTTTTTTTATTTACGTTAATTTTATCATATGGTACGATGAAGGAAACGAACTGGCAAAGTAAATTTAAAAAAAAACGTTTTTTTTAACAAACAAAGATGTTAAACCGGTCACTAATGTAACTGTGGTGACGAAAATTTGTTCCTATTGTCCCATAAAATGATCTCGCATAAAAGTTTTTCACTTGTCAACGATCTTAAATGGAAACTTCTAGGTCTTTCCAGCCGAGACCGGCTTAGCCTACATCTGTCTCAACTTATCGCCTCTTTGTATTGCGGGTTGGGGGAGGGGGACGTTTTGACATCCTACTGCCAGTAGACTGCCAGCAGGGACTACTTAAATAAGTGGTGATCCTGTCTTCGGAGTAAGTGTTCGATTCAATCCATACAAATACAAATAATTTATTGTACAGTCACTGGCAATAGTATCTTCCTACACGAAGGCCGCAAAAATATGTGACACGCTCTTATGGCCCTACAAATAAGTTGTACTTTTATTTAGTTAGCGACGACTACATTTTTTTAAAGAATTGTTTTGCTGCGAAACACCACACCTCAATTAAATTGTTCCAACGGGATTTCACTAATGGTAGTGAATTAAATATCAATAGTCTAGCTTTGTGAGCTATGCTGCCAGAGCAATTTTTTTAACATGCATGCGTGTTGTGTAGATGTGTCATATGGAACAAATAAAATTATCTTGTAAATTTTATAATTGTGTTTTTCTTTAAGTAAAAAAGCTCCTAACTATGGTCCAAAACTAGTGTAAGGTCAGATTTACATTTTGTAAGTTTTGCTTACGTAAGTAGGAATGTAGCTATATATCAGAATGAGAGACGAATATCACTATTTCATTATAGCCAATAGTTTCGTCCCTTCTTATATAAGCAAAACTTATCAGTGTGAATCCTGCCTAACTACATTATTAGTTTAATTACACAATAATAAGGCATACAATTTTTTATAAATGGTAGAAAAAACGCAAATTAAACTGAAATACGCAATGAACTTGTAGACCATAGTTGTAGTAGTCCTAATCACTAGAGATCTTGGTGACTTTTTCTTAGTGTCACGCTGGTAGCCTATTTTTATTGAGCTGCATTGATGTTTTTATCAAAGTAAACAAGTCACAACATTTTTTTCTTAAATATTTGCAGAAATATTAAACATCGTATTTTTTAGGGTTCCGTACCCAAAGGGTAAAAGCTATTTTTTCCCTATTACTAAGACTCCGCTGTCCATCTGTCCGCCTGTCACCAGGCTGTATCACATGAACCGTGATAGTTAGACAGTTGAAATTTTCACAGATGATGTATTTCTGTTGCCGCTATAACAACAAATACTAAAAAACAGAATAAAATAAATATTTAAGGGGCTCCCATACAACATGCTTTTTTGCCGTTTTTATAGATTATGCAACCATTCGTGTGCGAGTCCGACTCGCATTTGGCCAGTTTTTTTATTTACGTTAATTTTATCATATGGTACGATGAAGGAAACGAACTGGCAAAGTAAATTAAAAAAAAAAAAACGTTTTTTTTAACAAACAAAGATGTTAAACCGGTCACTAATGTAACTGTGGTGACGAAAATTTGTTCCTATTGTCCCATAAAATGATCTCGCATAAAAGTTTTTCACTTGTCAACGATCTTAAATGGAAACTTCTAGGTCTTTCCAGCCGAGACCGGCTTAGCCTACATCTGTCTCAACTTATCGCCTCTTTGTATTGCGGGTTGGGGGAGGGGGACGTTTTGACATCCTACTGCCAGTAGACTGCCAGCAGGGACTACTTAAATAAGTGGTGATCCTGTCTTCGGAGTAAGTGTTCGATTCAATCCATACAAATACAAATAATTTATTGTACAGTCACTGGCAATAGTATCTTCCTACACGAAGGCCGCAAAAATATGTGACACGCTCTTATGGCCCTACAAATAAGAGCGTGTCACATATTTTTGCGGCCTTCGTGTAGGAAGATACTATTGCCGGTGGCTGTACCTACGAAAGTGAGTATTATCAATGATGTGACATGTTACACAAAGTACATGACAATAGCCAGTGTTTGGCGTATATATAATAATGTTGATTCTATTGCATTTAATATCATTTATCCACACCAATATTATAAATCCTCTATTCCGCGTTCGGAAACCGTACCACCATTATTTCAACCAGTAACGTAACATCTCTGACAGTGTGGTAAAAACGTATGAAAACCCACGGTAACGTTACCAAGATCCGCCCTCTCCGCGAGCGCCGGCACGCGCCCGCGCGACCGGCTACATAATAGAGTTGGTCATGGCGGTGCAATGGCGGTCATTCTACTGGTTTCCGAACACATCATTTAGGATTTATAATATGTGTGTAGATAAAGCAGTGTATGCAACCGTACGTAATTAGGCCTTAAAACACTCGTGTGATCTTCTTATGAAACAGTCACATAAACTACTATTAATATCTAATAATGTTTAAGTTATATCAACATAGGTGGATGCAAAGAAAATTAATTTAAAAAATCATACAGGTTGTAATAAAAATACTGGTGGTCCGTTTAAGGGCACTATTGATATCGTATTGCGACTAATAAAAAGTAGGAGAATTTTTTTTCTAGTGCGAAAATATATTTTTTTGATGGGGCATGTCGTTTCGACCGGCCAACCTATACCAACTCTATACAAAACTATTTTTTTCCAGTTTTTCATATTTAAAAAAAACTAAGGAAATATTTTTTTCACGGGAAAAAAAATGGTGGTGGATTATACAATATTAGTGTATGTCTATTGTCTATTTCACCTGTGATAACTGTAATTTTTTCTCTGTGTGTAATATTTAATTGTTTCTTTGTTATAAGTAAACTGAAATATATGTCATATGATAGAAATCATTTAAAACAACAAAAGAAACAAGAGAGATAGTGCTGCCTGTTGGCCTCGGACACCGGAGGACTTGGTCATTTTTTCTGAAGCATAAGACATCTATTTCAGTTTGCTTATAACAAAAAAAATAATTAAATATTACACACAGAGAAAAACATACAGTTGTCACAGGTGAAATAGACAATAGAACAGACAACACCTTAATATTATATAATTACATTTACTAAATGTTCATGACATTAAAGTACATCTTATTTAAGAGTCATTTATAAATACAACTTATGTTTAATAAATATGTTTATCTACACTCATACTGTAAGTACTCTAAAATGCGTTCAAAAACTGTAGACAATGACAAGCATTACAACAAACGATTTAACTATGATAAGTTTCTTATCTGCGGCGGTAACGTAATTTTAACTTTGCATGCTCAAATATTGTTAAGCACTGAGTTTCAAATTTGGAACATCGAATTTGATAACATAATGTTACCGCCATGGCCAACTCGATTGGTCCCGCGTGAGCCCCGACACAATCGAGTTGGCCACGCCGACACAATCGAGATGGCCGCGGCGGTGCAATGGCGGCCATTCTATGATTTCCGAATACGGCATTTATAATAAATAATATGAGTGTAGATAAAGCAGTGTATGCAACTGTACGTAATTAGGCCTTAAAACACTCGTGTGATCTTATTATGAAATTCGCCTGCGGCTCATTTCATAAAACCACACTCATGTTTTAAGGACCCTTATTACGTAACAGTTTTATAAACTACTATTAAATTCGGGGAAATCAAGAGTCTACATAAGTCATCTGGCAAATGCGCTGTTTCGCATATACCTTGATATATCCATTATGAAGAAATCTATAGTTGTAGAGCGGGGTGGTGGGGGGCGAAGACAAAGAGTCGCGTGTAGCTGATAAAATTCATTGTTTTAGAGATTTACATGTACTCTGTCGCCTCTCTAGTGCTTACTTGTCGAGTATTACCCAGCTAGGTAGATGAGTACTAGGCCAGTAATTTGTCGTAAGGATATATTACTGGCCTAGTGGGATAGTGTCACAACACTAAAATGCGGAAACTTGGTTGAGGCATATAGCATGCGTGCCTTTAGACCCTATCGCGATTCTCAAATATTCCTCGACAAGGCGCCGAGGGTCATGTTTCTGCGTTGAACAAACGTTAGTGGCATCCAACTTAATCACTGCGCCATCTGTTGGTAGGCGGCTTGACTAGTGTCGAAGCGTAGTTGTATCGGTGCGTGCGGCTTCGCGGTGATGCGGATTGTGTACATTAAGATTATGACACTACAAGCGTGATCTGTCGGCGAGCAGTGGTGATGGTGTTCTATTTAGTAAAGTAATGATACTCTGGTGCTTCAATTAAATACTAAAATGGTTATTTAATAATACGCCATCACAATATTTATTAAAATTATAATAATACGAGTTAAATACAAATATCAAAATAGTAAATTGTATAATTGAAGTAACTTACTCCACTTTTTTCACTATGACGCAAGCATAGCTGAGTCGTAGTTGCGCATGCTAAACTGGACTCAATAGCTGACGCACGACGACATATTACTGCATGTTCACTCGCTTTAAAAGGCTAGAAAAATTTAAAATTTCAAGATTTGACGTATTGTATGTGGATTATTTTTTGGAAATTTTAGTTTTGGCTGTTTAATTGACTACTTAACATGAATAAAAAACAAAACTGGGCTGAGCAATTTTCCATGAAGTATATTAAATATACTGTAATAACAATTTTTCTTTAAGGTTTTTTTTTGGAAATTCGTGAATATTATGCTAAAATAAGATTATTATAACACCCACTGTTACAAACTTGACTGAGAAATTTTCCAAACAAAATGACGAGTGTAACCAATTATTTTTGAATAAAAGTGACAGTTTTATTTGGAATATTTTTTTGAACTTTTGACAGTATCTGTCAGGAATTAAAATAATTTGTTTAGTGAAAAAAACATACCCTGAGGAAAATTCCAGTACTAACTATTAAGGTTTTTGTACATTTTGGTAAAAATACCAAAACTGACATAAGTTTTTTTTTGGAAAAATAGTTTTTTTGTGTTTGTTATGATTACATCCCAGCAAAATAATTATCGACTGAGGAATTAATGCAAGGTCTCCATACAACGACCCGGTAGATTTCCCACACTAAATCTTCAAGTTTACAAGGATCTATAAAATACGCGATCTTGATTATAAGTTAATAAAAATTAATAAAATAAAATAAATAAATATTATGGGACAATCTTACACAAATCAACCTAGTCCCACAGTAAGCTCAATAAGGCTTGTGTTGTGGGTACTAGACGACGATATATGTAATAGATATATACATATAAATACTTAAATACATAGAAAACATCCATAAATCATAATCAGGAACAAATATCCGTGATAAACACACAAATAAATGCCCTGACCAGGATTCGAACCTGGGACCTCCTGCTTCATAGGCAGGGTCACTACCGACTAGGCTAGGAGCTCGTTTAGGAGGAAGTTAATCATATTATATTTTAATCTGTATGAAATAAGCTTTCTAATCAGGTCTATATTTTTTAAATAAAAGCTTTGTATTATATTTTATCACTTAAAACCCTTGTGACAGAACTTAAGGACCGACTAGGTACAATATACAAACACTTACAGGGATTGTACACAATGATATTTACTATGGATGGGTTATAATTTAGAGTATTTTGTTAGCAAAATGAGCAGAAAAAATTATTATTTCATATTCAATTATTACATAATCTTGCAACGATTGTGTTATGTTTATCTATTTTGACAATTATTACATCATTGTCACTCTCATTGTTAGAAAATTACAGATTGTCTCTTTCTCACGCGGGTGGCGGGAGCTCATTGGCATTGGCGCATCTCACGCTGCGCTGGCCGGTGCGCAACTAGCGTCAATTGTTTGAAATCACTCATTTTAAGTGCTTCACTTTTGGAGTGTGCATGACCCATCTGTCATTATTATATATCATAGTTTATACATATATCTCTTAAGATTGTTTTGTAATATTGTTTTGTGTACATTAAAGTGCTACTACTACTAGTTACTACTACTATAAAGCAATTAATATTTATATCAGGATAATAATAGTTCAGGCAGACTGCGTCTCAGCTGGGCCGCGATTCGAAAAATAAACACACACACTGGACAGACACAGCTCCAACCCTTTTTTTTTTTTTAGGGGGGGGAATGCGTTACCACTCGAGTGCGGGGGGTGGTCCGAGTGGTTATGTGGGACTCCCGTCCGTGTACCCGTTGGCGGGGTTACAGGAACGCTTGCACTTACATCCGCGACCCTGCCGGCGGCAGCCGCTCGCGAGCGACTCCTCCGCGGTTGCCCGAAGGCCCACCACGCTAGGCGAACCAGATGGTTGGGCGCGCCTTCCTCCACGGCCTCCATCCTGTAGTGTGACGGACCCCCCCGAGCCCGCCACGTGGAAGCCATGGGTGCCAGAAGATTTACCGGCACCCAGCGGTGGATCAGGTCTATGGTTCCACCGCCAACCACAACTCGGTTGCAGAAGATAGGAAGAACGGCGCACCTTATCACCGGCACTTCTCTTCTTCTGCAGCCCCACCGACGCCGTTTCAGCGGAACGGCCCCGCCAAGGTCGCAGGGGGTAGGGAGAGTGGCGCACCGTAATACCATCACGCCTCTCCCCCTGCGATCCCACATCGGCCACAGAGGATAGGGAGAACGGCTCACCGCAATACCGGCACTCCTCTTCCTTTGCGGTCCACCTCTAACGCGTCACAAGCGGGCTCAACGAGCCCACTTGGAGTGCCCTCCGCGGGCCAGCCGGTGACCCAAGCCGGCCGGCCCTGGGTGCCTCTTCGCTTCACCGTGGGTGACCAAGCCACGGTTACTAAGCCCCTCCACCACAACAAGGTGGGCACCCGGCGGGGGGACACAGCTTCAACCCAACTCAACTCAACGCTATAATGACATTGACATTTGCTATTTGAACAGATTTTCATTCAACATTGGTCTCACATTGTACCAATGTTGTACAAATGTAATACCAATGTGAAACCAATGTGAGACCAATGTAGAATGAAAATCTGTTCGAATAGCAAATGTTAATGTCGTTATAGCGTTGAGTTGAGTTGGGTTGAAGCTGTGTCTGTCCAGTGTGTGTGTTTATTTTTCGAATCGCGGCCCTGTAGTTGCATTTGGAATGCAGTCGATTGGTTTCAGCTTTCAAATTGGGGCATTTAAATAATATAAGTAATAACAACAACATCCATTTTTTTATAACAACTCAAAATATAATTTCTTTTTAAAACTTAGGATAATATATTGAAGCCTAAGGTTTGACTTTTCTAGTTCTCATATTATTAAGTACCCACTAAAACAGTCATGGAAGAGCCCTATGTTCGATGGTTAGTTAAGTTAGTTTCTACCAACAAGCCAAATTTTCGGAAGAATAAAATAAGAGCTTACAGCTTTAGTACCGGCGAAGGCTATAATATAATTAGTATATGAGAACTAGCCAAGTCAAACCTTAGGTTTCAATATATTATCATATGTTTTAAGAAGAAATTATATTTTGAGTTGTTATAAAAAAATGTATGTTGTTATAAATAAATTTCAGGACTGACCATTGAACTTGGCACCCATTTAGATTTCCCTTCTTTGGTCGTTGAAGTCAACAGCCAAGGCAATTGGCAAACTTGGCTCTCATTTCACATTTATGTGTTTGATGGGATATCATTACTTTTTGTAGAGAAAATATTAGTAGGTTCTTATTCGTAATAAAATGAATACCGAATGGCTTTTGTTAATCTACTGTATTTTCCTACGTTTACGGGGTATAATTGTCTTTTTTGTGTTTTTTTCTATATTTTCTTGTACCTTTGAAATGTTCGAGTGCATTGCCCATTTATAAGTAATAATCAGACTCTATTGTTGTGCGCTAAATATTGAAATAATAAATAATACTAAATCCCAGTTAATAACGTAATAAATACGAAAGTCGACTATACTCTTAGTTATATACTAGCTTTTTCCCGCGGCTTCGCCCGCGTACTAAAAGTACTAAAAAAGGAGGTTCTCAGTTAGACTCGTATGTTTGTATGTACGTATGTAGGAATGTATGTATGTCCGCGATCATCTCGCGTTTCGCTGAACTGATTTAGATGCGGTTTTCGGAAAAGTATTCGTTACATTTTGGAGGTTTCGGTATACCACATTTTGATGAAGGCGGTTCCCTTATTTTTTTTAAAGAAATGATTGCAATAATTGTTTAATTGTTACACCAGCAACGACTAACTTTTACTGAGAGATTATGATTAATACAGATTTCTACTCTTGAATAGAAGCTTTTCCCCGCGACTCCATTTGCGTGGAATTAGTAATCCACCCTCCTTTTTACCCGCTTAAGGAATGACTTCTGGGATAACAACTATTATATATCCTTGTATATATATCATTGTATATCCTTCCCCAGAACTCAAACGATCTCCATACTAAATCATCTAAATAGGTTCAGCGGTTATTAATTTCCCATATAAACTTTCAACTCCCATTTCACCCCCTAAAGGGTTTCATCATCATCATATCAGCCGAAAGACGTCCACTGCTGGACATAGGCCTCCCCCAAAGAGTGCCACAATGACCGGTCCTGCGCCACCCGCATCCAGCGGACTCCCGCGACCTTCACCAGGTCATCAGTCCACCTTGCGGGGGGTCTACCCACGCTGCGCCTTCCGGTTCGTGGTCGCCACTCTAGAACCTTTCCGCCCCAACGGCCATCGGTTCTACTAGCAATGTGCCCCGCCCACTGCCACTTTAGTTTAGCGATTCGGAGGGCTATATCGGTTACTTTGGCTCTGCTGCGGATGGCCTCATTCCTGATGCGATCACGCAGTGAGACTCCAACCATAGCCCTCTCCATTGCCCTTTGGGTGACTTTGAGCTTTCTTATGAGGCCCATTGTAAGCGACCACGTTTCAGTACCATATGTCATCACTGGCAATACACACTGGTCAAAGACTTTCGTCTTGAGACACTGCGGAATATTGGACAAAAAGATGTGCCGTAGCTTCCCGAACGCTGTCCAACCGAGTCGGATTCGTCGATTGACCTCTTTCTCGAAGTTGGATCTACCTAACTGGACAGTATGTCCTAATTATATATAATCGTCCACAACTTCGAGTGTAAAGTCTCCGATTGTAACGGGAGTTGGTGCTACATGGGTATTTGACATGATCTTCGTCTTATCCATGTTCATCTTTAGACCAACTCGCTCGGAGGCTTCACTGAGGTCATCGAGCATCGTACTCAAATCCTCCATGGTCTCAGCCAAGACTACTATATCGTCAGCAAACCGAAGGTGAGTGATGTACTCGCCGTTTATGTTGATGCCTAGCCTTCTCCAGTCCAGAGTCTTGAAAACATCCTCCAGTGCAGCGGTAAACAGTTTAGGAGAAATAACATCTCCTTGCCTGACTCCCCGCTGCAACGGAATAGGCTTCAAGTTCTGGTCCTTGAGTCGGACTGACATAGTGGCGTTCTCGTACAAACACTTCAGCACTTTGATAAAGCGATAGTCCACTTGGCACCTCTGGAGAGATTTTAGTACAGCCCAGGTTTCGATCGAGTCGAAGGCTTTCTTGTAGTCCACGAACGCTAAGCAGAGGGGCAGGTTATACTCCTCAGTCTTCTGTATAACCTGACGGAGCGTATGGATGTGGTCTACGGTACTAAAGCCTCTTCGAAAACCGGCTTGTTCGGGAGGCTGGAAGTCATCTAGCCTGCGTGCGAGACGATTCGTAATGACTCTTGAAAACAGCTTATAGACATGGCTCAGAAGTGAAATGGGTCGGTAGTTCTTCAGTAACGCGTTATCACCCTTTTTGAAGAACAGTACCACCACACCCCAGAACCTACCTATTACAACACAGAAATACCTATTTAAATACAATTCTATTCATGTTATTTACATTACTCAGTATCGTGCCCCTGGTTTTGCCTTCCGCTCTGGAGCACTACCAGACTGCTCTCCCCCCTGCCCTGCCCTGCCCTGCTTTCTACATGATCTGGAAGCGTGTGATGAATCTCTTCCAACAGCTTCCTCCCTACAAGCCTGAAGAGCTGGCTTACCCCGCTGTTACTATCCAGAAGGTTGAGACCGACAAGCTCGTCACCTACCTCCTCCAACTCCGTGAATGTTACCAACGAGCTTCACATGAACGACCTCGAAAGTATGTTGCATTTATAGAAGTCCATTTGTTTAATTGTATGATTTAATCGATTACCAAATAAATGCGAAGTCGATGACCTAATTAATAAGATTGGCACTTAATTTTAGATCTGCCACCAAAATTGTTCCACCAAATAATATCTATCAAAACGATTAAGTACCGAAAAAATTACTTGAAATTTCCGGAAAATTATAAGTATCACCAATATTATTGTAATTCCAAATCTGATACCAAAATCGGATCACCAAACAATATGAAAACCATAATGAAAAAACCGGCCAAGAGCGTGTCGGGCCACGATCAGTGTAGGGTTCCGTAGTTTTCCGTCCGTCACAGTAAGTGTCCCCATTTAAGAGTTAAAAAAATGGGCTATTTGTTACATTGAGGTGACATATCTATTCAACCTATCAAGTTCAAAATAATTTTCCTAGAAAGTTTTTATAAAGTTCTACTTTTGAGATTTTTTTCATTTTTTAAAAACTTATGGTTCAAAAGTTAGAGGGGGGGGGGGACACATTTTGTTACTTCTGGTGCGATTATTTCCGAAAATATTCACAGTATCAAAAAATTATTTGACTAAACCCGTATTCATTTTTAAATACCTATCACACGTTAGGGTTGAAATGAAAAAAAAATCACTCCCCACTTTACGTATAGGGGAGGTACCCTAATAAACATTTTTTTCCACTTTCTATTTTACCACTTTGTCGGCGAAATTGATATACATATTAGTACCAAATTTCAGCTTTCTAGTGCTAACGGTCACTGAGATTATCCGCGGACGGACGGACAGACATGGCGAAGCTATAAGGGTTAATAAGGGAACCCTAAAAACATATTAACCCCTAAATAAATTTGCTCCTTTTTAGAAGTCATTTCTGGCGCTTGCCAGCCGCTATCGCGGCACGCTCGCTTCGCTCTTTACTGTTAGTTTGCTGTTTACCTAACACACTCCTCCTCGCTTCGCTCGTCGTGCGACTATCTTGACTCCGTCAAAACTTTTTTTTTGGTATTTTTAAATGTTTTCTTTTAAATATTTGGTGGTAAATCTACTCAAAAAACATCTCACAAAACTGCACACCACGGAGATGCGCATGTTACGCTGGTCAGCGGATGTCATCCAAACGAGACAAAATAAGAAACACTTAAATCAGAGGTAGCTTTACCCGTTGCTGAAAAAGTCAAAGAAAAACATTTATGCTGGTATGAACACATCCTTAGGCGTCCTCCAGACCACATGGTGCTACTATCCCTAGATATACCAACGATGAAGCGTGGACGTGGAAAGCCCCCAGCCACCTGGCTAACGACGGTCCAGAAATACCTGAAAGAAGCAGACATGAACCCGGATATCGCTCAGGATCGCCCAGAATTGAGAAAACGGACAAGGAGAGCCGACCCCAGATAATAGGAAATAGCGCAGGCAGATGAGGATGATGGTGGTAGATCTACTATTCTGGTTATACAAATCTGGTGATCAAAGGTTTAAAATTGGCTGCAATTATCCATTAATTTGGTGTTTCAAAGTTGGTGACCGTTTCGATTAATATGGTCATAAATATGTATGATAATTAGGGGATACAAATTAGGTAGCTGATCTAAATTTGGGTGGCAGAAAATATAGCTGCCTTTGTTTAAGTAGTGTTCCTTTTCATATTATGTCATATAGACTTACTGAGAAATTTAATTCTCATTAGATCCAGCTATGGATCTAGTAAGAACTTACGGCCGCCGTGGGTACAATGATTTGCTGTTAACCTTTTATCGATAATCGTCTATGGTGTGATACTCCCTAGCACGACCACGGCCTTGCCTTTTTTCCACCACCAGTGCCAGAAATTAACTTTTGGAGTAAGTACAAATTGAGTACATTTAATTTTCGTTACTTTGACCTATAAATTAAGCAAAAATATCGCGTGGTCGTGCCAGGGAGTACCTTCCTGGCACGACCACGACCCCTATGTCGCTGTGCCGAAACCGTAAGGGTACAATTTTTTTTACCTAAAGTACAAAATAGTACATTTTTTTCATGAATTTGTACCGCAAAAGAAATAACAAAAGGCTCCGTGGTCGTGCTAGGGAGTATCACACCATAGACGATTATCGATAAAAGGTTAACAGCAAATCATTGTACCCACGGCGGCCGTAAGTTCTTACTAGATCCATAGCTGGATCTAATGAGAATTAAATTTCTCAGTAAGTCTATATTTTTAAATCTTTCCGGCTAAAGGATCTAGCGAGAAAAGTACTATTCAGTAGATCCACACTGTTACAAATTGGATCAATTGAGAAAAAAATATCTCAGTAGATCCATGATGGATCTGGTCAATGGATCTACTGAGAATGATCCGAACAGATAGGTACATAAGGCTACCTATTAATTGTTGATAGGGGTATGACTTATCACAATTATTTAAATCCTTATCCAGTTTTAAATTGACCTCCATAGGAGTATTTGAACCATGACAATCAAACATATTAAATTTGTTTAAAATATTGTTCACAAAATGATCCTGGTCAACAGTAATACAGTCTTGTTTGACATTTACTCTCATTTCCAGACACTGTTTGATCTGACCTAAATCTTTAATCCTGAATTTATTTACAAGTTCAGTCTTTAACTGTTCATATGTATTTTTACAGTTATAAAATACAAAGAAATCGTCCACAAGTAATGCAATGTAAATTCTGACATTATTTTCACATTTTATAAACAAACCCAAGTAACACATCAAAGCAGTATAACGGCCGTCTTACAGCATATCTGTATGCTTTTAGAATTTTGAGTTCGTTTTATAGTAGCATTATAAACGTTTATAGTGCTGATATAGGTCTTAAATGGGCACAAATTACCCAGCTTGAGATCCTATACAGGTCATTTAATAGCATTGCAGGCGCATTATGTCTGCGCTATTAGCATTATCGTTGTCATGGAAAGTGCCAATCGCCTCAAAGAAGCATTAGTACGCTCTATTAAGTTGCCGACTGCATTAAAGAAGCCTTAATACGGCCAAAAAACTTGCTAATCGCAGTAAAGAAGCATAAGTACTCTCGATTAACTTGCCAATCGCAATACAAACGCATTATACTAGCATAAGAGTGTAGTAAAATAAACCTTACGTCAATGCAAAAACGTCTCTAATACCGACGGAACAAATGTTATAATACAATGAACGTTGTGATTTAACTACTTTGTCTCGCAATATAAAATGGACGAAGACGGTACAAAAAACTGAATGAGTGACACGTCATATTTGTTTGCATCCTAACAAAATTTATAAAAGTTTTTGACACTTTTACGTTATTATATCCATCATATATGACTGCGCAATGTAGTTTACTGTAAATGTGTATATAAGTTTCATTGAAAATTTTCACGCGCCTTTGATTTATTGTGGTTTTGCTATAAAATATTATAAAAAGATATGCGTCAAATAAACAAAACAATTGTGTAATCCTCGTATAGAACGAGTTTTGCATTATTAACACAATAGTGTTGGTTGAGCAGTCTTAAATTAAGTAATTTCTTTATTATATAGGTATTTTCCTTGTATAAATAGGTCCGCATGATTTTATTTTTAGGTTATTAATTATTTACAAAATGGCGTTGGTCTATATAGACGGAGAGCTAGCCACGTCCACGTCGGATATGACAATAATGAGAGCAACCAAACCCCTCTAGTCGGTTTGGTATATTATGCTTATTTCTAGATCTGGACATCTGGCAGCTTTAAAGTAGTGGAGGTCAAAGAATGCAAACCATTTCAAGAAAATAAATCCTAGAGATCTGGGTTTGATGCAATATTATGAGAAACTATACAAATACTATACAATATTAAGAGAAATTATACAAAAATTTATGTTGGGAGAAAGTAGTGCCAAACGATGTATAATAAAATATAGTTCATAGTTTTCGCCTACTGTTTTTGTTTCCGTAATAATCATATATCGGGGTTTTCGGTGCGGGAACGATTTGAGAAAGAGTAGAGATAAACAGATAGGTTAAGAGTTAGTCTGAGAAAATATCATATTATGCTTAATGAATAACTACCTCTCTGTGAATAGCTTACACACTATGATACGAGCTTTTTTTCTTAGAGGCATGTTTGTATTGACTATTATATACTTAGTATTTTAAAAATGCAATTGCATATCCGAAATTTATTAACTAGATCTACCTAAGACAAAGACACGGTATAGTAAGTGTCAAATATTAATCTTGACGTCCGATATTTATGAACTATTTGATTAACTGAAGAGGTTGACAATGATCAGTCACTACATGAATTAATAAAAAAATACTTGAAAAAATCATAGGTATATGTACCTACAATATATATACATAATAGTCAGCTATTTCATATAAATTGTATATACCTATGATTTTTTCGATCAATTTCATTAGGTAGAAACGTGTTAGAGTACATTCTGTTTTTTAAGTTAATGCCTACTCTTTGGCTAATGTCAAACATTCCCGCACCGAAAACCCCGATGTATGGTAAGAATACACAATATTTTTTGGTCTAACGTTTTTTTTTATCGATTTTTGACCAGTTTTGAGTCGATATTCCAACATATTCACTATAGATAGAATTATAAGGCAAACGACTATCGGTTTTTGAATTTTTTATCTCCATTCTGTTGAGCCGGATCTTGAAATAAATGAGCCGTTATTTTTTTATGATATTTTTAAAATATGGTCTAAAAAAACACTTTTATCGATATTCGAATGGTGTAAAGAATCTTACATATACGTAATCTACATATTAGGGTTCCTCTTTGATGTCTCTAAAAACTGTAGAGAGATTTTAATTTTTAACTAATTAAAACAAAATTTATGACCATAAAACCACTTTTTTAGCCTAAACCGGTTCGACTTTGATGTCAAATATCTCGAATACAATGAATATTGAAGTAAATATAGGATACTATATTGTTTTAAGCCGTTACTGATAATATGATAAGCTGTATAAATAATTAGAAAACTAAGGGAATCAGATCTAAGGTCGTTGGCGCCAGGGAGCCCCTTAAAATATAGGCCCTGTCCTTTATAACTGAGACAACTTCGGCAATTTTTACCTAGTTTGGTATTACTATTTTCCAATTAAAACATTTTGCTAGTCTGTCACTGTGACCTCCACCCATTAAAAGCTGCCAGATGCCAGGATCTAGCAATAAGAATAGTATAGCAATATAACCAGACGGGTTTTGTTGCTCTCATTATTGTGTCATATCTGACGTGGCTAGCTCTTAGTCCAATAGCAGCTCAGTGACCCTTAAAAAATGCCTTATTTATGCCTACAGCATTACACGTGAATAATTATGCTATTAAAAAACATTAAGCATTTATTTATGCTATTGTAGAACCTAAGGCACTAAAACCGCTAAAAGCTGTATAGGGGCTGTTCATAAATTACGTCATCAATTTTTGATAGTAAAGCTGCCAAATAAAGTGACGTCATTAAAAAAAAATGCGTTTTAAGCTTAATTGTAAAATAAAAAACTATTAATGTAGTAGATAATATTTTATAGCATTAAAAGTTTATAGAAACACGACTTTCATTCCTTTTTTACACATTGATGATGTGATCTTCGGAATGACCGCCCCCCCCCCCCCTCCTACGTCATGCTACCATCATCCGATGTCCAGACCCCCCCCCCCATTTGAAATGACGTAATTTATGAACAGCCCCTTATAGTGAATTACTTGGCTTTATAATGGTTTATATTATTGCTATTATACTGCATTAGGAACGTATTACCTACTTATAAATGCTATTGTACACCCTAAGGCATTAAAAATTGCTGAAAGCTGTATAGCGAATTTACGTGGCATTATAATGGCTAATATTCATGCTCTTAAACAGCATTAAGCATTTATTTATGCTATTGTAGAACCTAAGGCACTTAACCAAACCGAAGCATTAGTGTAGCAAACCAAAACGCAACTGTACAGCATTCAGCTGTACAGTTGCATGTTGTTCGCTGCACTAAAACTAATGGCTAAACAAAAGCATTTACATATGCCATTATACAACCGTTATACAGCGTAAAGAATCATAAAATGCTATTGTAGAACCTAAAGCACTAAAAACAGCTGAAAGCTGTATACCGGATTTACGTGGCATTATAATGGCTAATATTCATGCTCATAACCAGCATTAAGCATTTATTTATGCTATTGTAGAAACCTAAGGCACTAAACCACACCGAAGCATTAGTGTAGCAAACCAAAACGCAACTGTACAGCATTCAGCTGTACAGTTGCATTTTGGTTCGCTGCACTAAAACTAAAGGCTTGAAAAAAGCATTTATACATGCCACTATACAACCGTTATACAGCTTAAAGCATTAGATAATGCTATTGTAGAACCTAAAGCACTTAAGTGCTTTTAAACAGTCAAAAGCTGTACAGTTGCGTTGTGGTTTGCTGCACTAAAGCTAAAGGCTTTACAAAAGCATTTAGATATGCCATTATACAACCGTTATACAGCTCAAAGCATCATATAATGCGACAAGTTGCTCGGTGAACGTATATAAGAGTTTATACGGTCCTTAAGTTCGAAATAAGTTAACTATTCATATGTTATAATGCTTCCTGTGTTACTTGGGAACAGGGTTCATACTTTGATTTCTGATAACCAAGTTGTAACAAACAATCTTCCACTCTAGTGTACCAGGCCCTAGCAGATTGCTTAAGACCGTAAAAATTGCCCTCTTTAATTTTATCACCTTATTGTCACAATCAACAAAATTTGAATATTCTGGTATTTCCATATAAACATTTTCTTTTATAAAACCATTCAAAAAAGCTGTAGGTACATCTAGGTGGTTCATATTTAAATCTAATTGAACACTTAGGGCAAACAAGAGTCTAAGAGTAGAGTATCTTAACACTGGTGAGAAGGTTTCTGTAAAGTCTATGCCCTTCTTTTGTGTGAAACCTTTTGCGACTAACCTCGCTCTATAACGCACTTCACCATCACTGTTCAATTTATTTTTAAACACCCACTTATTTTTACCACTGTACCATTTCTCGGCCTATCTACCAGCTCCCAAGTGTCATTGTCACTGAAAGATTTTAGTTCTTCTTTCATTGCACTTTGCACTGCACTTTTTCTGGTCCTGTAACTGCCTCGATAATTGAGATATGTTCACCTGGAACCTCATCAACACACATGTTTGCAAATCCATAGTAATCTGGTTGACGTCGAGTCCGCTTGGACACCTCCGGCAAGTCCTGCATCTCCGGCACCTCTCGCATGGTCTCCTGTGTCATATCTGTATCCAGATCATAATAGATGTTATCTTCGCTTGGAACATATGTCTCGTCATTTTTGTCCTCTTGAACACTGTCATCTGTGGGACTTTGTGATGTTCTTCTGGACCGACAGTCCTGGGCCTCTACAATAACACAATCATTATCTTCCTCTTTTTGATCCTCTACCAAAAGTGTTGTAACCTCCTTATCAGTATTCTCCATGACTATCACATCTCTGGCAATAACTATATCCTGAGAACTTGGATCATACAGGCGATAACCTTTGGTTGTTTCTGAATAACCAACTAGAAACATCTTGGTCGCTTTCTTGTCCCACTTCCTGCGCTTTTGCTTCGTGACATGCACCATTACTGGACTGCCGAATATCCGCACATGACTAATGTTAGGCTTTCTGCCTGTCCACTTTTCATAAGGTGTTGTATCTCGGTCTAGTCCTGATGCCGGTGACCTATTCTTTAAATACATTGCTGTGTTTATGGCTTCTGTCCAAAACTTCTTTTCAAACTTAGCATCAAAAAGAAGACAGCGCACTTTCTCTAAATACCAGAGAGCGCTGAAACCTTTCCGCAAGCCCGTTGGATTCAGGCGTGTATGCAGTTGTCTTCTGATGCACTATGCCACACTGCTTTAGGTAATGCTCCATTTCAGTTGAACAGAACTCTCCGCCCCCGTCACTCTGTAAGGCTCTAATTTTCTTAGACTGCTGATTCTCAACTAACTTCTGGAATTCCTTGAAGTATCTGATTGTTTGATGTTTTGACTGAAGGAAATAGACAAAACACAACCGGCTGTAGTCATCCACAAAAATAAGATAATATCTTGCATTTCCAAGTGACTGGTTTTCCATTGGTCCACACAAATCTGTGTGAATTAATTCCAGGACCTCCTTACTTCTGCTTGCACTCTGAGGAAACGGCAATCTTGCCTGCTTTCCCTCGCAGCATACTTGACAGTTGGATTTACTTAACTTGCCACTTTTATCTTGAAAAGACACCCCTTGAACTGCTCCATTTTTCATTTTACTGTCGTCGTGCCAATCCAAACTTGAAGTTGCTGTAGCTGCTAACAAACTTGACTCCTTTAAGTTTAACTTGTACACTCCATTTATTAAATCAGCTTTACCAATTAGGTCTTTCTGCGAATTACGAATGTAACAACCTTTTTTATCGAAATAAACCGTGTTGTCATTCTCAATCAGCTGACTAACTAATAACAAGTTTGTGGTTAAGGTAGGAACGCACAACACATCAGGAACAGGAATCTCATACTCTGTTTTTCCCACCACTGTAGTAATCTGTGTATCTCCTGAACACACTACTGGGACAACTTTATGATCAGCAACGATTATCTCTTTAATATTCGGTTGGTAACTAACATTGGATAACATGTCTTTATTTGCCACGAAATGGCCACTTGCGCCGGAATCAACGTAGAAATCATCTTTACTAAAATTTCCCGTTGAAAATACTGCACTGAAAGCATTCAACTTTCGCTTTGACTTCTCAGGACACTGATTTGTGTAATGCTAATGTCCATTTTGGTGACACCCATAGCAACGAATTGACATTTTTGAATATTTGACGTTTTCTTTGACAGGTGTCGAAAATTCCGTTTCGTTACTCCCACTGCCGTAACGGTACTTTTGAAATGTTCCAGTGCTACCTCCTATTTTTTGGCGCGAATTTTTAGCAATGAATGCGGTTTCTAATTTAACCTCAAAATCTGTACCCATATCCAATAGCTTTGTTTTTATAGCATCTGCACTTAAACTCATCCCCGAATGCTCAATAGCCATAATCATCGGGCTAAACTTCTCTGGAAGACCCGCCAGCAATAAAGAACCGATCCACTCATCGTTTATCTCGAAACCAGTAACCTTTTAATTTCTGTGCCGTTTCCATTAGCTGTGTCACGTAATCCGTCATAGATTCACTTGTTTCTAGGCGTATAGAAATTAAATTTCATAGTAAGCTAATCTTGCGTGTGTAACCGGAGTCGTCAAACAATGACTTTAGCTTATTCCACGTATCCCGCACTGTAGCTTCTCCTTTAATGTGGACGTAAAGGGATGGGTCGACGGTCAACATCATCTTTGCTTTGGCTTTCCTTTCGCTTGTTTCATCTAGCGCTTGCTGGCTAGACAAGTCGACGCTCTCCAGGACTAGAAAGTTCTCCACAGCAAACGCCCAGTCGTCATAATTCTCTCGCCTTTTTAACTTGGGAACGTTCACTGCATAGTTTGCTGATATCTTAATCACTGTGCACTATAAAAACTACCGAAAAAACTCCGAAAACTAATTAAAAACGATAGCTGGACCATAACCTAATAAAACTACAAGTTAGTTCGCAACAGACTGACGTTTTATTTTTTTTAAATGAGACACGTTATATACATATAACTCAAGCATCGACAGATGGCGCTAGTAGTTACATAGAGTTGATTATTTTGTTAATTAATATCAGTATTTTCAACAGATTTTACAGTTTAGTCTTTAGTGATATTGATGAGAAAGCATCAGACATGTTAAAATAGCTAAGTAAGTAATATCACTAATCTGATGTAAAAAGTTTGTACGCGTGAATAGGTGTTGTATGTTGTATTACATAAATATGTATCAATTTTTTTATGTTTTGATAGCCTTTTTTGAATTTATTTATTTAGTAACCGTTGACTGAATATATGTATAATATTAGTTTTAATTAGTTAAATTTTATGATATATAATAGTGTTCATTAATTTAATTAGTCAATATACACGGTGTAACACGAGAAATGCGAATAATTTTAATAGCGTATTCCGGACCTTATTTGAAGTTAAAAATGCTGTACAATGTTACCTAGATTCAGCTTGGTTTTTGAGATATTTCCGTTTTTGTTTTAAAAATATGTAGTGAAATTTCCAGTACAAAACACCCTTATGATTGCGACGTTGCGAGCCCGCCACATCTAAGTTGACTGTAAAGTCAAATTCAGTTCTGTCACCAGTATGTTTACATGTCAACGTCAGCTTATTTTCTATCCAAAAACGTGGAATAAATAAATATGAATAATCTTTAACAAATCTTGGAACAATGTAATTATTTAAGACAAGCCAGGTCACTTTTGGATTAGAAAAGCATATGACCGAAATTAATGGCGTACTTGAAGAGAGGCGAGTGAGGTTTATTTGTGGTAGGACGTATTTCAAATAATAAACGAGTTGTGATAGTTTAATACATATGATGATGTATTAAAATGATGAAGCCGATGGCTTAAAAGTATTCGTGCTATTACGAGTTCGTTCGAGTACCGAGTAGTAAAAGTGTATGTAAGACACAGACAATAACGCAAAGAAGCACGGTACAGAAGTACTTCATGGAATCTTAATGGATGTCATATTTTTTAAGAGATACAATTTAATTCTATTTTTTGATGAACGAATACTGTCGTCGGCTGGTGTAGTAGTAGTCTTGTTGCAAGTTAATTTTGTAAACATTTCATTCTATTATTGTAATTACTAATTAGTCTTACTTATGCAATCAATGTTATCCACAAATTATACAAATTAATACACACAATATTTTCATTTTATTTATTAAGTAAAAGCAGACCATAGGTACATTTATTTGCGTTAACTCATAGCAACCTACGTACGT
Organism: Pammene aurita; assembly: GCA_947086415.1. Classification (NCBI taxonomy): domain Eukaryota; kingdom Metazoa; phylum Arthropoda; class Insecta; order Lepidoptera; family Tortricidae; genus Pammene; species Pammene aurita. The sequence continues at coordinate 16,765,929 of OX352308.1, forward strand.
TTCACTTGTAGGTACCTAATCCCAATATCGTATAGCCGTAACAGCCGAATTTTAATCTGCAACACTTAACTGCAGCAGGTGACAAGGTACAAATTTATTTCCATAGTATGCATCACGCAACACTCAAAAGAAATTTCCTCCAGCCAAAAGCCAGCTCTAGCCATAGCATCTACTTAGGCCGACCGTCCGTACTAGATATCCTTCAGTTTATCATTATTTCTGATGACACTTTGTAACGCCTCTACAGTTCTACTTGGTTCAATGACTAGATACGACTCATCATCATTATCCTTGCCTTATCCCATTTACTTGGGGTCGGCACATCTAACACTCTGGCGCCATTTTAGGCGGTCTTTGGTCATATCCAGCGTCAGGCCTTTCGTCAGTAAGTCGTTTTTGATGGTCGAAGTCCAGTTTGTCGGCGGGCGGCCCCTTCCCCTTTTGCCTTCATGATCAATGGTCACACTCTTTGTGATATGGTCGCCGCTACGACGTTGTACGTGCCCGAACCAACTTAGCCTGCTTTGGCGCATTTTGTTTCGGATGTCCGCAACTTTAAAGGTGCCTCGAATATAGGTATTTCTTATTTTGTCCAGCCTTGTAACTCCCCCCGACCAGCGCAACATTTTCATCTCCGCTACGTGCATTTTTTGCTCCTCCTGTTGTCTCACGGCCCAACACTCGGATCCATAGAGCAGGGCCGGTCTCACTGCTCGCTTGTATATGATCCCCTTTGTTTTGATTGGGATTTTGGGGTCACAGGACACCTGTGAGGGCTCTCCATTTCAGCCATCCCGTTCTTGTTCTGTTTTCGACATCGAGCTCGGTTTTTGCTGTTGACGTGATCAGAGATCCAAGATATTTGAAAGACTCTACCTTCTTCAATGGCACTCCGGAGATGGTAATAGATTGGGATGAGGTTTTGCCCGTGAAGTTACAGTGCATGTATTCGGTCTTTGATCTGCTTACTCTCATGCCCCTTGACTCCAAGGCAGTCACCCACCGATTTAAGTCTGATTGGATCCCGGGCAACGTTTCGTTTATTAGAACGACGTCGTCTGCATACAAGAGATTCCACGGTGCCGGTTTTTGTATACTTTTAGTGATGTAGTCCATGACCAGGTTAAAGAGTAAAGGACTCAGAGTAGAGCCTTGATGCACTCCAACATTAACTTCAAATGGTGCGCTAGTTCCCGCGGGGGAAATAACCTGGGTAGTGATATCCCTATACATGTCTCGGATCAAATTTATATAGAACTCCGGTATGAGCTGGGATCTAAGTGCAGTCCAGATTAGTTGTCTGGGTATTCTGTCAAATGCCTTTTCCAGATCTATAAAGACATAGTGGAGGTCCTGTTTTAGTGTTCTATATTTCTCGCTTAAGATCCTAACTGTGTGGATGGCATCGGTAGTGCCCACCCCACGAGTAAATCCGCATTGGTTTGGGGTGATATTTGTAAGGCTATTCAGTTTTTCTATTAGGACACGTTCCCATACTTTAAGAGTGTGTGGGATCAGCTTGATCGCTCTATAATTTCCGCACTCGGCCACGCTTCTTGTAAAATGGTATCATGTGACTAGTCCTCCATTGGTCTGGCATTTTCCCCTCTGCAATGATGTTGTTGAACAGATTTGTGAGCCATTGAATCCCTGGCTTGTCGACTTTTTTCCATATTTCGACTGGGATTTCGTCAGGACCCGTGGCTTTTCCGTTTTTCATTCGGGATATCGCATTTTTTACTTCTAGGGGTGAGATAATATCTATAGGGCCAGAAGCCAAAGGCAGGTCCGGCAGTTGGTCCAGTGGGAATTCTTCATTAAGAAGGCTATAGAAGTAATCGTGCCATCTCCTGTTTATATCGGCGTCAGCGGTTAGTAGTTTACCGGTCTCGTCGTTAATGTATTTATTTTGTTTGAAATCTTGGGTTTGTTTATTGCGGAGCTTGGCAACTTTAAAGATTTCATTTTCCCCTTCACATTTCTCCAAACGTTCAATGAAATCTTCCGCAGCCTGGGCTTTTGCTGTAGCCACTGCTCTTTTAACCTTTTTTCGAACATTGTGGTACAATTCCTCATCTTGGCGATCTTGTGTTTCTTGCCACTTCTTAAAGTATTGTTTCTTCTCTTTAAGCATTTCTCTGGAATCGTGTGACCACCAGCTGCCATCTTTCCCAGATTTCAGTTTTCCTTTGGTTACCCCAAGCAGTTCCTTGGCGTTGGTGTGGGTAAATGAATGAAAGCTATTCCACATGGTGTTGACGTCTCCTGGATTTTTACTACAGTCTTGGAGCTCTTTCGTGAGATATTCTCTTAATTTACTAGTAAAATCCCTGCCTTGGGCATTGTCTAGGTTAAACCATTTGATGCGGGGCCGGGGCTTTATTTTCGACTAGATACGACTGACAAGATAATAAATAAAGGTGACGTAGGGAATACCAAATGCGTTGTACAATTCATATTCGTGGATTACAGTTAAATGGCAATGCTTAAATCAATAACAACAAAGTCAATGACGCAATGTAAGTCATGTCATTGTCATTATGATGGTGAAATGGAGTAGGACTTTTCTAAGTGGCCAGTAATTTTTAGTCTGATGTAAGGAGTACACATTACAATACAACAAAAGTCTTTGATATTTCAATATCTTAGACTATTTTTTGTAGAATGCTTTACAAAATCTTTTAAATTTCTTTAATCACAGCCAAATAATAATATGTTTAATTTTGGATCGCTAGCTGCAGATAGGCAGGTACGGTACAGTTGTTCATTTCATATTTGTTATTTTTTTTACTTTGACTGATCAGTTGTTGTCATTTCATTGCATTGCATATGACAAAAATATTTTAAGTTTCAAGGAACTGTTCGTCGATAATGCCACGGCATACATTCTCAACCCACCATGTGGGGGATATTATTTATTTTTACATATGGTCTGTGTAACGGTAACTCTGTGCGGGCCGTTGAAGAGTACCGGCGAAAATTCCCCAATCGGCGTGTGCCCCATCATACTACGTTTGTGAATATGTATCGTCAGTTAAGGGAAAGAGGAATTCGGCCACAAAACCCCGAACGAGCTGCTGACATGGACGACGCAAATGAAGACAGGCTGCTAAATATGATAACCGAAGACCCCAAGCTGTCAATTCGGCGTGTAGGCATGATGTGTGGGATGAATCAAATGAGGGTGTGGAGGTGTTGGAAAAAATATGGTCTCCATCCATTCCACCTCAAAAAAGTTCAGGGATTGATTAATAATGATGGGTATTCGAGGGTTGTTTACTGTCAAAGAATGAACGAAAAACTTCTACAGAACCACAACTTTCTGAAAACAATTTTATGGTCCGACGAAGCCCAATTCACAAGGTCAGGGTACTATAATTCCCATAATTACCACATGTGGATAGAGGAAAACCCGCACGCTGTCCGAGAATCCTCGCACCAGCATCAATTTTCCGTCAATATGTGGGCAGGAATTATTGATGATAAATCAATAGGCCCGGTGGAACTACCTGCACGATTGAATTCAGAAAGCTACCGAATTTTTTTGCGAGATCTGAACCCTCTTCCCGAAGACATCGATCTCGAAACTCGACGTTTAATGTGGTACCAACATGACGGAGCTCCGCCCCACTATGCACATATTGTTCGGGATTATCTAAACTAAGTGTTTCCAGGTCGTTGGATTGGACGAGGGTCTCCAAAAATTCTGTGGCCTCCAAGATCGCCAGATCTAACCCCTCTAGATTTTTATCTTTGGGGTACTATGAAAGAAATGGTTTACTCAAAACCAATCAATTCGAGGGAAGAATTGATACTTAGAATCACAGAAGCCGCTCAGCACTTGAAAGACTGGCCTGCTCAGTTAAATCAACAAATGCATACTAGGCTAAATTTATGCATTGAAAAAGAAGGATCCCATTTTGAACAATTTTTACGTTGAAACATATGATAATAAGTAGTGCTTTTAATTTTTTTTCTGACTTTTAGTAGAAGCTCATATTTCTTTTCAAGTGAACTTGAATTATTGTTTTTATTTTGTTTAAAATTTTATTTAAAGTCTATTACAAGTGTCAGCCTTTTTTTATTTAACACATTTCATAAAATATCTTACATGTATTTTTTCTAATGAACAAAATTTTTTCTAATTTTATTGTCAATGAATTACAACGATTCATGTATATAAATTGACTTTATTTTAATCACGACTACTCGTCTTAACATATGACGAAATGTCTTGAAGGAAACCATGGGTATACGAATGCCCACCATCCGCCATAACAATTGACAGGGTAGAGGCTATAATATCACTCAGCATTCTGCGTATTTTTAAAGTTCACTAACAACCCTGGTCATTTATTGGTTTTGGGCGCCACCCTCTCCGTTGGGCGCCTACAGCCAACCTACAGCGGCCGCTCTACCCTAAGTCTGACCACGCATGGGCCCCTTAAAAATGGAGACTGCGAGCGTGAACAATGGCTCCTACTATTTGATTTTTACCATTATTTTAATGACGCTAGAAAATTTCATAAGAAACTTGCAAATTAATTCAAAGGTATGCTAAGTCCCTTAACTCGCAACGCATCTGTGCGAAGAGTAAAAGCCTACTTTATCATAATAAATAAGAGTCCCCGACCCCGCATCGTGTCATCATCGTCATATACCCGTAGACTTTTGATGAAGTAATTATCATCATCATGATATCATCATCAATCCTAAAACAATTCAGAAAAAGCTAGTCCAGAGGAGCTTTTTGTGAATAGTGAAATTTGACAAGTAATCCCGGCAACTAAACGTCAAATACCACCGGTGAGGTAAACTTTATTTCGTTTATGGTTAAAATGAGGTTAAAATCAGCGTCTAAAGTCACGTGACATGCTCACAATAGCATTATTGCCATGCAGCTCAGTATGAGCTCAGTTTTGGGCGTAAACTGACTGGAAATGACACCTCGCGATCGATAAATTTGACAAGTAATCCCGACAACTGAACGTCAAATTAACACGTCCCGATAAGGTTATTGACGCTGAGCTAAGCTGAACGACTTTTTGACAGGTGCCGCGGCCAGCCGTAAACTGACCGTCTTTTGCCAAGCATTAAGGAGGTGGTAATAGGTCTAAAGCAATGCAGCTCAGTTTCCGGCCAAAACTGAAAGGGAATTAAGAGCTCCCGTTAGACCCCCAGGTCTAGGATTAAAATCGCAGCTACCATTTCTTGAGCCTAGTTACAAATTACAACTTACAAGCGGGAGTTTCTATCTGATTAATGGAGTCTTAAGAATTCTTCTGCTCTTAAATTGTAATCTGTAATAACATGACCAATAAATGCTTGTAAGTACGAATAAACATACAAAAAACAATCCTGTAATCCTTCATTATATACTTCATTATTGATATTTTGCAAATAAGAAGTGTGAAAGCAGTATCCAAACTTTTTGATTTACCTACACCACTAATTTAATCGAAAGAGGTTGTACAATAACGTTAACTCTGCGAAAGTGTGAAGGCCTAGTTTGAATCATGAATAAATAGTTCCGATTGCACTTGTATGTAAATCCTGCTTTGAAAAAATTAATGTCTGACAAGGATTTTTTTTATCTATCTCGTAGACTTGGCTTCTAATGGAAAGAGATAACAATTACAAACGTAGTAAATAATTTTGTTTGCACTTTTACGTAAATCCGGCTTTGAAACGATTGGTCTGACAAGCAAATTTCTCTATGACATAGACTAGCCTCTTCTAATGAAAAGAGATATCAATAAGAAACGTTGCCAGCTTCTCCTAAGGTGTTGATTTACTGGAGAAGGAAAATTAATTAATTTATTATGTATGAAAACATAACAAAAATTAAAATTGTTTTTCGACCAGGGTTCATATAACCTTTTTTACTTCTTACGACCTTAGGAACACACTGTTAAAATTATTCGCATTTCTCGTGTTACACCGTGTATATTTATGTTACATGTATAAATACCTAAACAATGCTATCGATACAGGTAACCATTTGCAAAATATTTATAATTATTTCGTTTGCTTATTTTGTTATTGAATTATATCTTGTTCCTACATCAATATCATTTTAATATATTGGCTTTATTTATTTAATATATTGTTTTTATTGAAACATTCCTTTACACGTAAATAGTGGCCTTTTTTAATGTGTTAGGAGTAATGTAATGTGGCACATACATATCATATTAATATGTATACAATTGACCCACTATGCCGATATTCTAAATAGTAATAATTGTTATGTATCTATTGTAAGCTTCACAATAGTTTCATTCTGTACGTAGCTTTATATATTGTCATGTTGTATGCACCCAGCCTAACTTCATGGTTATATGTTTATGGTCATTGTGACTTTTTCGGAAGGACTGACAGATGTCATTGGGAAGGCTCTCTGATTTTTGCAATTGTAAAACAAGGACATGAAAAAGCATCTCTCTTGTGATATAGTAATAACTAGTAGTCCGCCTCGAACTCAGAACTCGCGATTTCCTTGCAAGCGAGATGACCAGTATAACAAGACCCATATGATGGTTTTTTCGCGGCTTCTAGCTCCATGACCCCTTGATCTATCCTGCTCATATACGAACTCTCAAATCATATGTATCACTGCTACAACCCCATCAAATTTCATGAAGATCAGATTAACGTTACTCAAGTTATCGCGGAACAAACTCTCAAAATCAAAAAGCCATCGAAATGCCAAGACGTCCCACTAGCCAGAAGTTGTTTGTAAGAACTTGCTTCGCTTACGCTCCGCTCGTTCGATAAACACAATTTCAAGTGATACTTCGTTTAATTCCATACTATCAGCTTCACGATGTCTCATTTAATTCACTTTGAATTTATGTTTATAACCTTATCGAACGAGCGAAGTGAGTTCTTACAAACAACTTCTGGCTAGTGGGACGTCTCAGCATTTCGATGGCTTTTTGATTTTGAGAGTTTGTTCCGCGATAACTTTAGTAATGCTTTTCTGATCTTCATGAAATTTGTTGGGGTTATAGCAGAGATACATATAATTTGAGAGTTCGTATATGAGCAGGATCTATCAAGGGGTCATGGAGCTAGAAGACGCGAAACAATCATCATAGGGGTCTTGTTATATTGGTAATTTCGTTTGCAAGGAAATCGCGAGTTCTGAGTTCGAGGCGGACTACTAGTTAATAAATCAATTTCTACAAAGTCTTTTTCTTTTACTCTAACATATTAAAAAAAACTCCAACTTAAATATTTCGAATCCGAATTAAAAGTAATATGAAGGCTTTATTTCATTACTTTTTTAATCAACTTACTACGCAGATTTTATTTTATTTTATCGAACGAGCGAAGTGAGTTCTTACAAACAACTTCGGCTACTGGGACGTCTCGGCATTTCGATGGCTTTTTGTTTTTGAGAGTTTGTTCCGCGATAACTTTAGTAACGTTTTTCTGATCTTTATGAAATTTGTTGAGGTTGTAGCAGAGATACATAAAAATTGTGAGTTCGTATATGAGCAGGATCGTTCAAGGGGTTGTGAAGCTGGAAGGCGAAAAAAAATCGTCAGAAGGGTCTTGTTATATTGGTCATCTCGTTTGCAAGGAAATCGCGAGTTCTGAGTTCGAGGCGGACTATTAGCTTAGAGTACAATCACGCAAAATAAATAATTACCTATGCATATGTAGCCAGTTGTGTTTAGTTAGAATTATTAAAGCCAACCTAAAAAAAGTAAACTTTAAAAAAAAGTAAGCCTTAACTTACATTAAGAAAACTATAAATGATAGTAAGATTATCGAACGAGCGGAGCGTAAGCGAAGTGAAGTTCTTACAAACAACTTCTGGCTAATCTGGCTACTGGGACGTCTCTGCATTTCGATGGCTTTTTGATTTTGAGAGTTTGTTCTGCGATAACTTTAGCAACGTGTTTCTGATCTTTATGAAATTTGTTGGGGTTGTATCAGATATCAACATAATTTGAGAGTTCGTATATGAGCAGGATCGGTCAACGGGTTATGGAGCTAGAAGGCGTGAAAAAAATCATCACGTGGGTCTTGTTATATTGGTCAGTTGTTTGCAAGTAAATCGCGAGTTCTCACTTCGAGGCGGACTACTATAGTATCCTTCAACCAAACTGACGACTGGGGTCGTAAAATTTCTCTTTCACACTTGCAAAGTCAGAGCAAGAGTAAAAGAGATGGTAATATAACCTCGGTCGTCAGTTGGGTTGGGGGATACTATAGTTTTAGTCGGTGGTGTACACGGCAACAAAGGACATTATACGGATTTTAATGATAATGGGATCCCGTTTTGCATAGTGAGACCTTAGGACCCATAAGCCATTTTAGGAAGGGGAGCCCCCTAAATTTATGGTGCGATGGGGTAAAAAGGGGGGACGTTTATTTGCGAGTCACATTCATTGAAAACTATCCATACTAATATTATAAATGGGAAAATGTATGTGTGTGTTTGTCCGTCTTTCACGGCAAAACGGGGCGACGAATTGACGTGATTTTTTAAGTGGAGATAGTTGAAGGGATGGAGAGTGACATAGGCTACTTTTTGTCTCTTCTAACCCCCACTTCCCTAAAATGGGGGGTGGAAGTTTGTATGGAGCATTCCGCAATTTTCAAGGTAGAAAGCTAAAAATTGGTATGCGGACTATTTGTGACTAACAAAAAAATCGTGCATAATTTTTTTTTGGCAATCTGCACCCAACCCCTTAAAAGAGGGGGTGAAATTTTATATGGGACTTTTCGCAGTTTTCAAGGTAGGAAGCTAAAAATAGTTACATTCTATCCCCAAATGGAAAGACATATAATATCGTCTACAGTAGCGTATTAAAATAATATTCTGTTCCGAGTTCTCTTCTGTGTTTTAAATCAGGAAAGGGGAACCGTGTTACCCCGAATTTAACGCGAGCGAAGCCAAGGGCAAAAGCTAGTAAGTCTATAAGTATTAGCAACATACTTACAAAAGCAAGTGTTGTAGATAATTTCATGAAGAATATATTTTTCATTGAAAGTTTTGTGGTAACTTCAACCGTTTTTATAAAAAATACGGAAGACTTTGCAGTCTTGGGGCACAAAAGTCCCTACTTTTGAGGGACGTGGGGGAAACACCCACTGGATGACCTGTTACGACTTTTATTTTTTTTCTTACTGGTTTTATAATATGGCATTTAGGCAGTCCTTATTAAATCATGTTATAAATCTTTGTTTCATACTAAAAGAATACCATACAAGGTGTAACAAAGATGCTGGTGATCCGTAGGAAGTTTTTGGAAGGGGCCATTACTCACCAGCGCTCAATTGCGTGCAAAATTGAGCGGCCGTGGGTAATGGCGCCGCCCCTTCCAAAAATCTAAAAATCTAATCAATCTGAGAGGTTTCAAATCCATATAGGGAGGATTGGTTGGGTCCCAAAATCTTTCAGCCAACGGGAGTAGAGTTCTTTTTTGGCCACTCTGTAGGGTACACGCACCAGTGCTCAGCCATGCATCAGTAGTCAGCCTTTCTTGCCTATTTGTGGCTGTAATTAGTTAAGTTTTTCTAATTTTCATGTCAAAAATATGCAATATTATAGATTAATAAAGTATTAATTGAAAAATAGCTTAACTCTTAAAATAATTCTCTAGCATCAACCACAATACTACTTCAAAGAAGTGGTGTCTTCTGACATGAAGGTTTATGTGATATGCGCCATTTTTTTTGGAGTGTCACATGGTATTTTGATAAGACGATAGCAGCCGAGTTATGATTTCTTGTTAAAAGAATGTGGACGGCTTCACTTAATTAATACTCAAACTATCTGAAAAATATGTATAAATCCATATGTAAGTAACATTTTTAAGGCGGCTGACTATTGGGAACTCCTTTTTTGTACAAAATCCAATAGTCAGCCTTCCTGGCTGACTATTGGGTTTGAAGCAGTAATTTTAAAAAGGTCGTAAACCCAGAAGTCAGCCGGGGGAGGCTGACTATAGGATTTAAGACTTTTTTTATCATCAAATGAGGTGTAAGTCGTTAAATCGAGCCTCTTTAAATATTTACGTTATTATGACCTTATTTGATTGAAATACATTAAATACCCAGTGGTCAGCCACAGGAAATAAGGTCACAGCCACAGGCTGACCACTGGACAATAAGATCGCTCAACTTGAATCCAATCAGCCGTTAAAATGGGATGGCTGGGCACTGGGTACTTAAAGGCTGTGTATTGGTAAACAGGGGGCTGATTACTGGCAAAAATTCCCTTTCATTATATTTAATAAAGTATTTCCATAAGCAAGATTTAATTAAGTTTTTTTTTACAAAAATTTAACTTGATTAAATTCTTGAACAATAGAAATATTGATAACTCTTATTGGTCAATAAGTGGGCAAATTATACGATCTTGAACATAGAAATTTCGTTAAAACGCTGACTACTGGTGCTTTTACCCTATAGGTACTTTTTATTTTGGAGATTTTGGTACCGGGACTAGTCCCAGAAAAAATATTACTAGTATTTTTTCCCTCCTTATCACTCTTAAAATATGTTGTATATATACTTTTTGGAATGAGAAATACAAGGGCTTCTTAGAATTTTATATTTCTTTTTAAAATTTTATGCATACATTATAGACATTTATTCGTAAAGACATTATTTGCGCTGGTGGTCTGGCAGTAAGACGTCAGACTTTAAATCGGAAGGTCGCGATTTCAAACCCTGGCTCGTACCACTGAGTTTTTCGGAACTTACGTACGAAATATCATTTGATATTTACCAGTCGTTTTTCGGTGAAGGAAAACACCGTGAGGAAATCGGATCTAATCCTAACAAAACCTAGTTTCCCCTCTGGGTTGAAAGGTCAGATGACAGTCGCTATCGTAAAAACTAGTGCCTACGCCAATTCCTGGGATTAAGTTGCCGAGCGGACCCCAGGTTCAATAGAGCAAAAAGAGCTGGGATAAACGCTAGGAGGAAGACATACACTTTGACGTTCTAGCTTTGAATACCTAGATTATGTGAGAAAGGCACTTTCCCAGTTTGGACCAGATTTTAGCGATATGATATTCTGCTAAGCCTCATCTCTAAATTAAAAACTGGCCAAGTCCGAGTCGGAACTCGGGACACCCAAGTGTTTCGTACCACAAGGTTAGCAAATAATCCTCACCGTTTGACCTTAAGAGGGTTTTTATGTTATACTAGCTGTACCCGAGGCTTCGCTCGCGTGCGTAGGAATATAAATGGTTTACTGTGTATTTTCTTTGTGCGGAGGGGCTCCGCCCCCCGAGCCCCCATCTTTCATTTGTCACTCAGTTAACTTTATCGATACCCATTTTGCTCCTGTCTTAAACATTTAACCTAAGTATTTATGGTATGAATACAAATCGATTAGTGTGTCTTTTCTTTGTGCGGGGGACTCCGCCCCCCGAGCCCCCCTTTTACCTCCTGATATGTAATAAACTCTGTCAACATTCTTTTTCTCCCGTCCTAAACATTCAACCTAACCATTTTTGGTATGAATTAATATCGTTCAGTGTGTTCTTCCATTGTGCGGGGGGCTCCGCCCCCCGAGCCCCCTCTTACGCTTGTCACTCAGTTAACTTTATCAATACTCGTTTTGCTCCCGTCTTAAACATTTAACCTAACCATTGGTATAAATACATATCGATTAGTGTGACTTTTCTTTGAGCCCGAGCCGGGAGCCGAGAGCCCTTCGAGCCCCCCTTTTGCCTCCTAACATGTAGTAAACTCTGTCAACATTCTTTTTCTCCCGTCTTAAACATTCAACATAACCATTTTTGCTATGAATTAATAGTGTTCAGAGTATTTTTTCTTTGTGCGGAGGGCTCCGCCCCCGAACCCCCTCTTACACTTGTCACTCAGTTAACTTTATCGATACTCGTTTTGCTCCCTGAAAAAGTGACCTAGGCTTTCGGTGCCCAGGGCTGGGATCGAACCAGCGTCTTCTAGCCTAGTAAACTCTGTCAACATTCTTTTTCTCTCATCTTAAACATTCAACTTAACCATTTTTGCTATGAATTAATATCGTTCAGTGTTTTTTGTTTGTGCGGGGGGCTCCGCCTCCCGAGCCCCCCACTTACACTTGTCACTCAGTTAACTTTATCAATACTCGTTTTGCTCCCGTCTTAAACATTTGAACAAATACAAATCGATTAGTGTGACTTTTCTTTGTGCGGAGGGCTCCGCCCCCCGAGCCCCCTTTTGCCTCCTAACATGTAGTAAACTCTGTCAACATTCTTTTTCTCCCGTCTTAAACATTCAACCTAACCATTTTTGCTATGAATTAATAGCGTTCAGTGTATTTTTTCTTTGTGCGGGGGGCTCCACCCCCGAGCCCCCTCTTACGCTTGCCACTCAGTTAACTTTATCGATACTCGTTTTGCTCCCGTCTTAAGCATTTAACCTAACCATTTATGGTATGAATACAAATCAATTAGTGTGTCTTTTGTTTGTGCGGGGGCTCCGCCCCCCGAGCCCCCCTTTTACCTCCTGACATGTAGTTAACTCTGTCAACATTATTTTTCTCCCGTCGTAAACATTCAACCTAACCATTTTTGGTATGAATACAAATCGATTAGTGTGTATTTTTTCTTTGTGCCCCCCTGTTACCGCCTATCATGTAGTAAGCTCTATCAATATTCTTTTTCTCCCGTTCTAACCATTCAACATCTAACTGTTTTTGGTATGAATAAATATCGTTTAGTGTGTTTTTTCTTGGTGCCCCCCACTTGCATTTACCACGCAGTTAACTTTATTGATACTCGTTTTGCTCCCGTCTTAAACATTTAACCTAACCATTTATGGTATGCAATGAATTTGTTTAGTGAGTCTTTTCTTTGCCGTAGCCCCTTTTTGCCACCTATCACGTGGTTTTTTTTGTGCCTAAACTAAACTACGAACTTTGTTGTCAGATAACTGCAGCTCAGTGACGTCTTAGTTAGTAAGATAATCCTGTGAGAGATAGCGTTGTGGTTCATTTAGCTCTGGACATTTTTTCGATTTCCATTTTTAGGGTTTCGTGGTAAATAATGTTTAAATACTTTTTATTAAGAATATGAAAAAACCTACTACATTATTTATGTATAATGTCTCCAAATAAACCAATATCAATTTGTGACTTGAACTCAGCGTTATAATACTTGCATTTACCATACTATGTTCTACCCGCTAAAACCATAAAGTCAATATTATTTATAGAAATCAGCCGATTTTATGCCAACTGGTAATATAAAAACAGACAAACTGACAAAAGTTCTAAAAATCGTCGAATACTGATGTGTTATCGATTTTAAGAGCTACTTATTAATATTTTTGCTAATATCTTCAATGTACAATTGAACAGATTTCTACCCTCCTTTGCTTTATTATAAATAAATAAATAAATAATAAATAAATATTACAGGACAATCTTACACAAACCGACCTAGTCCCACAGTAAGCTCAATAAGGCTTGTGTTGTGGGTACTAGACGACGATATATATAATAGATAGATATAGATAAATACTTAAATATATAGGAACATCCATAACTCAGGTACAAATATCTGTGATAACCACACAAATAAATGCCCTGACCAGGATTCGAACCCGGGACCTCCTGCTTCGTAAGCAGTATCACTACCGACTGGGCTAGGAGGCCGTTAACGTATAGAATAGAATAGACATATGATGAGATGTTAGGCGGTTGTATCAAATTATTTAAATGTGGTCGTATAAACTCAAATATTAAATAATGAGTCTTACTAAAGTCTGTTCGGAAAGAGAAGTGTAGGGGAGACCGGGGACAATTGAAACAATTTGCCTTTAACCTCCTGTGACCGTTATATTTTTATGAGTAGAAAGATGTACGCTCAAAATATTTCAAGGTTAGTTATCTGGTTCCTAAATAAAATGTATTTGGATGGTCTATAATCCATAGTTTTTTGACAATAATGTAATAAAGACAATGGGGCAGTATGGTTCAATTGACCTCACATGAGTGTCAATTGAAACACTATGTAAGGTCAATTGAAACACTCAAATATCTTCGGCACAATAAAAATACTTACATCTGTTTCAATCTTTTTCATCCCTACCTCGACATACAATGAGCTCATCAAAAGTTTGCAAACATAACATAAACATTTCTCAATTTATGAGCATCTGAACATCTCGATAAAAAAACTTGGTATAAAAAAAGAGTATGCGACTTTTAGTTTTCTTTGTCACTGCTACCTTATACATTTACCTTAACCAAAGTAGTTTTAATGCAATTCTAAGATATAACGATAAAGAATCGCAAAGAAAAAGCATTATTATGTTTCATACAAATGTTCCAATCATAACCTTTCCCATACACCCTGTGACAGACGTAGCAGACGTCGGAATGTACAATAAAATAATAGGCGCAATAAAATAATCAGTTTAAATTGTTTTATTATGTAAACAAAAACATAGCGATATGCCAATTAAATTTTTTTTGTTTAACCTTCTCTGATATACATTTTAGCAGAGGCCGACCTCTTTAATCAGCCGGTTGGCAGCAGTCGGTTGTTGCTAAAACGTATTATTATTATATATCAAACATATCAAATCAACATACGGGTCAAACTGAGAACTTCCTTTTTTATGAAGTCGGTTAAAAACAAATGTTCACATAACCTCGAATAAAAAAAACTGCAGATTAAAAAAAAAAACTTTGTGTATCCATTATTTATCAACTAGATCAAAAACTTCACAAATAAATGTGAAAATTAATAGAACAAACATGGGCATCGAATACAGAACCTTATATTTTGAAGTCGGTTACTTTTGGGGACGATTAAAACGCGAGGACGATTGAAACGTTTCAATCGTCCACAAGCAAGTTGTTTCTATCGTCCACACAACACGTTTTTCACTTCAAGGTCAAATATTAGTCAAAATACAAGAGTTAACGAAGTTATAAGAAAATATACGAGAGCACAAATACTTACTTTTTACCGCGAAAAACTGGTTTGGCTCGTGGACAATCCCGTCTTGCACCGGCGCTTGAGCGCTCGTGGCCATGGATTCAAACATGGCCTACCGCGTGTTCCGAGTATTGCGTCAGGCGCGTAGGTATTATAGTTATCGAGAAATTTGACTTGTTTCAATCATGACGTGTTTCTATTGTCCCCGATCTACCCTAGTGGTTTATACTGGAACTCATACATACTACGACACTCCTCTTTCCGTATAGACATGAAGTAAACTCTTAGAGAATTCAACCCGGATGGAGTAGCCATGTCTGTCATTTTCTATACAAAAAAGTCTGCAGATTTTTGTGGGGGAGGGGAACGTCAAATGTTTGGCTATTCGTACGTAACGTACAAATCGCTACGTCAGATAAACGTCAGTCCATACAAGTATATGATCACTGATACATATATGTTTTCGGCAGAGGGTAACGCCTATCAATGGCGACTCCGGTTGGTTGAATTCTCTAAGGGTATAACTCGGTTGAACTCTCTATACTGTCAGGTGACAACTAAATCTCACAAAATGCAAAAAAAAATAAGTAGACTAAAATCCGCCTTGTTTTGTTACCAATACGGTTCATTACGGCTATAAACTTATGGTAGTCGGTAATTAGTGAATTTTTTTGTCACCCGACGACGTGCGTTGCTTTGAAGGCCTGTTCGAAATTTAAACTTGTTATCTACTATATGGAGTTCTATATTTAAATTTATCCCCATCAAACTTCAAAATAATTTTCCTTGGGTAGGAAGGCTCGTTCGATATTTACACTTATAACCGTTGAGTAAAGTTTAATTTTGTATGTACTATTTTTCTCTTATGCTTTTAATATATAAATCATAGGAAATTACCACTGTAAATTGACTGTAGGTACATATCGAGTCCTATACAGGGCTTGAAATACCGGTATTTTTCGGAACCGGTATCGTGGCTTCGCACCAGGAACCGGTATATGACTTGGTACCGGTTCCTTGGTACCGGTATCCAGGGATCGAATTACAGGTATTTTTCGGAACCGGTATCGTGGCTTCGATCCAGGAACCGGTATATGACTTGGTACCGGTTCCGTGGTACCGGTATCCAGGGATCGAATTACAGGTATTTTCCGGAACCGGTATTGAGGCTTTGAAGCATAAACCTGTATAAGACTTGGTACCGGTTCCGAGGTACCGGTATTCAGGGCTTGAATTACAGGTATTGAATGGGAACTGGTATTGTGGCCTTGAACCATAAACCTGTATTAGACTTGGTACCGGTTCCGAGGCACGCGTAGGTACCGGTATTACTTGTCGGCGCGTATTAAAGGATTTGTTCGCTCTCTCTCTGACTCGTGGCGTCGGCTTTGTCCGCTCGGCGCTCGCTCACTCGCTGCGTTCATTTGTTTCGTTCGTCAGTTGGTGATCGAACTTATGTTTATTTGTACGTGCGGAAAACCTGGACTCCCCATTGGACCCTCCAAATAACAGGGATTAGTATGTTTTTAAAGGTTTTTATTTAGTTTCACCTGTCCGTTGCCCATGGTCCAAATGACCAACGTCCCGATTTCCGATTGAGCTGAATTTTTTTTACGCATATGTATGTATATCGAGTGACAATGCAATATTTTGATAATATAAAATAATGTCCATTTAGAAATCCAAGATGGCGGTCAAACACTTTTTGGTAAAAATCGTTATGGTAGTCATTTTCGATTAATTCAGGGGTGTAGATTTCGAAAGTAATATCCGTTTTAAAATCAAAGATGGCGGAAATGGACAATTTTGTCAAAATCGTCATGGTAGTCATTTTCGACTAATTTGGGTGTGCAGATTTCGAAAATAATGTCCATTTTGAAATACAAGATGGCGGTCATACACTTTTTTTGGTAAAAATCGTTAAATCGAAAATGAAGACCGTTTTAAATCCAAGATGGCGAAAATGGAAAATTTTGTCAAAATCGTTATGGTAGTCGTCTTCGACTAATTCGGGGGTGTAGACTTCGAAAATAATGGATGTTTTAAAATCCAAGATGGCGGCCATACACTTTTTACTTAAAAATCGTAATGGTAGTCATTTCCGATTAATTCAGGGATGAAGACTTCGAAAATAAGGACCGTTTTAAAATCAAAGATGGCGGAAACGGAAAATTTTGTCAAAATCGTCATGGTTTTCGACTTCGACTAATTCGGGTGTGCAGATTTCGAAAATAATGCCTTTTTTGAAATCCAAGATGGCGGTAATACACTTTTGTGGTAAAAATCTTTAAATCGAAAATAAAGACCGTTTTAAAATACAAGATGGCGGAAATGGAAAATTTTGTCAAAATCGTCATGGTAGTCGTCTTCGACTAATTTGGGGGTGTAGATTTCGAAAAAATTGTTTGTTTCAAAATCCAAGATGGCGATCATACACATTTTACTTAAAAATCGTAATGGACGTCATTTTTGATTAATTCAGGGATGAAGACTTCGAAAATAAGGACCGTTTTTAAAATAAAAGATGGCGAAAACGGAAAATTTTGTCAAAATCGTCATGGTTTTCGACTTCGACTAATTCGGGTGTGCAGATTTCGAAAATAATGCCTATTTTGAAATTCAAGATGGCGGTCATACACTTTTGTGGTAAAAATCTTTAAATCGAAAATAGAGACTGTTTTAAAATACAAGATGGCGGAAATGGAAAATTTTGTCAAAATCGTCATGGTAGTCGTCTTCGACTAATTTGGGGGTGTAGATTTCGAAAAAATTGTTTGTTTCAAAATCCAAGATGGCGGTTATACACATTTTACTTAAAAATCGTAATGGACGTCATTTTTGAATAATTCAGGGATGAAGACTTCGAAAATAAGGACCGTTTTAAAATCAAAGATGGCGGAAACGGAAAATTTTGTCAAAATCGTCATGGTAGTCGTCTTCGACTAATTTGGGGGTGTAGATTTCGAAAAAATTGCTTGTTTCAAAATCCAAGATGGCGGCCATACACTTTTTTCGAAAACAATTTTATGGTAGTCGCTTATGATTAATTGAGGGGTGTAGATTTCGATATAAGGACCGATTTGAGATCCAAGATGGGTGTTAAAGGACAATTATTGTAAAAATCGTCATGGTAGTCATTTTCCACCAAACTCAAATTGTTATGACCAGAGGGCGGAATAGCTCATGGCAAAAATCAAACGTCAATAGAGTTGGAACGTTGAATTTTATCGACTGTCGAATAAACTGAAATTATATTTACCTATCGTGTCTTTATTTATTTATTAACAAAACTAAGCCTCATATCCATAAGCATACAATAATTGACTTTATATGAACATTACGGAATAACATGTGGATTTTTTTTTTTCCATGGAATGTTGCAAACGAGAAATATTATCAAATCTAAATAAAAACTATTATCGTTATTTACCTCTTTAAACTCAGGTGAATGTGTTTTACTCGTTATGTGAGTTTCAACTCAATATTTTTTTAGTTGTTTTAAGTGAACCGTACATTTAGAGAGCAGTATATTTGTTGTAAGTAAGACAAGGGTACTTCTTTATCCATTTGTTGTTTTTCTTTTTGGATTAACCAATTTTTACAAACGTGAATTAGTTGCAAAAAGACTAGTGGCAGAAATGACAGTTAACTGCCATGCAATGACGATGAAAACCATGACGATTTTCACAAAATTTTCCGTTTCCGCCATCTTTGATTTTAAAACGGTCCTTATTTTCGAAGTCTTCATCCCTGAATTAATCAAAAATGACGTCCATTACGATTTTTAAGTAAAATGTGTATGGCCGCCATCTTGGATTTTGAAACAAGCAATATTTTCGAAATCTACACAGTACACATCCAAATGAGACAAAAAAGACTATCATGACGATTTTAATAAAATTGTGCATTTCAGCCATCTTGAAAGTTTAAATCCCCAAATTAATCTAAAACGACATTCATTCGATTTTCACCAAATAAGTGTGCGAGAGCTATCTTGGATTTAAAAATAGACATTATTTTCGAAATCTGCACACCCGAATTAGTCGAAAACGACTACCATGACGATTTTGACAGAATTATCCATTTTCACCATCTTGGATTTTAAAACGGTCTTTATTTTTGAAATCTACTTCCCTGAATTAATCGAAAATGACTACCATAACGATTTTTACCAAAAAAGTGTTTGACCGCCATCTTGGATGTCTAAAGAGACATTATTTTCGAAATCAGCACACCCGAATTAGTCGGAAATGACTACCATGACGATTTTGACAATTTTTCCCGTTTCCGCCATCTTTGATTTTAAAACGGTCCTTATTTTCGAAATCTACACCCCTGAATTAATCGGGAACGACTAACATGATGATTTTTACCAAAAAAGTGTATGACCGCGGTCTTGGATTTCAAAATAGACATCATTTTCAAAATCTGCACACCCTAATTAGTCGAAAATGACTACCATGACGATTTTGACAAAATTTTCCGTTTCCGCCATCTTTGATTTTAAAACGGTCCTTATTTTCGAAATCTACACCCCTGAATTAATCGAAAACTACTAACATGATGATTTTTTCCAAAAAAGTGTATAACCGCGGTCTTGGATTTCGAAATCTACTTCCCTGAATTAATCGAAAATGACTACCATAACGATTTTTAACAAAAATGTGTTTGACTGCCATTTTTGCTTTCTAAATAGACATTATTTTCGAAATCTGCACACCCCAATTAGTCGGAAATGACTACCATGACGATTTTGACAAATTTTTCCGTTGCCGCCATCTTTGATTTTAAAACGGTCCTTTTTTTCAAAATCTACACCCCTGAATTAATCGAAAACGACTAACATGATGATTTTTACCAAAAAAGTGTATGACCGCGGTCTTGGATTTCAAAATAGACATCATTTTCGAAATCTGTACACCCTAATTAGTCGAAAATGACTACCATGACGATTTTGACAAAATTATCCATTTCCGCAAAAAAAAAAAACAAAGATCCCGATGAATTGATAACCTCCCCCTTCGAAATCTTGAAGTCGGTTGAAAAGGAAATACCCGAACTACTGTAAACAATATTTAAATCACTATAGGTGTGCCTATAATATTTGAAGAGTTCCCTCGATTCCCCCAGGTTCCCATCTTCAGGTCCTGACGTGGTCACAATGGGACCAAATGTGAAGTATACTCTTTCAAACAAAAAAAGAATTTTTCAAATCGGTCCAGCCATCTTCGAATAAATGGTGAACATACAAAAAAAAACAAAGATCCCGACGAATTGAGAACCTCCTCCTTCGAAATCTTGAAGTCGGTTGATAAATACACAACAATGAACTTCCACTTTCCGCCGTGTATTCAATTCGAACTGAATCACCGCGCATCGCTGATTCGCCTGGCATGCTGGCAACGCGCAGCGCAACGCCGCGTTCGTTTGTTGTGTAGGTATGTTCCGCACCGAATATGCGTACTGCACTAAACGACAACGTCGCGTACACGTGGAAGAACCTTTATAGAGAACCGGTATTTTTCGGTGCTAATTCCGGTATTTTTTCTATACCGGTTCTGTGGAACCGAAATGAAAAAAACTCATAAATATGGAACAGGTACCTTCGGTACCGGTTTCAAGCCTGGAACCTTTATAGAGAACCGATATTTTTCACTGCTAGTACCGGTATTTTTTCTTTACCGGTACTCTGGAACCGAAATGAAAAAAACCTATAAATACCGGTATGTAACCGGTATTTTTGGTACCGGTTCCAAGCCCTGGTCCTATAGTAACCTAAGGTCAATCCATGGTCTGAAAACTGTTAAAGATAGGTCTACCAAATAATTATGCCGTCATCTGCAGGGTCTGTTTAGTGGACTATTCAGTTCTCAGTTCTTAGTTAGCTATAGTTTCTGAAAAAAACGCGGGGACAGAGCCGTAATTTTTGTATGAAAAACTGCATTTTCAAATGCGTTTTTTATCAAAACTACCTACTGCTCGTAAAATGAAGTCAAAATCAGTCAGCTGTACTATCTTTTTGCAGGCTTTCTATTGGTACCCCACACGTTTCTTACAAATGAAAAAAGAATCACTTTCCCCCTTAATCCCCCTAAACTTATTCATAAAATTAAATTTAAGCAGTTGGAGCCTCAGAACCTAGTTACAGCCGCCATTTTCTATACCTATTCCAAATTTCAGCTTTCTACGTTAAACCGTTTCCGAGAAAGACGCGTTTTACCGATTTCGGCGACCGGAATGATCCCATAAGTGTTTCGTAAACCAAGTATTGGTACGAAACATTAAAAACTGGTATAATATATTAAAATGATAATACAATTTATAACGCGCGAAGCGGAATTAGATTACAAAGCATTTTAAAAAGCAATGCAATTACGGCAGATATTGTTTACTACCTACCTTATCACTTGAAATGAGATAATTCAACACATTTTTATACTGCGGTTGCTTACCTAAGATGACTGTTTTTAATATTGTTAACTAATTACGAGAAAACGACATCTGATAACGTATCCGGGAGAGAATAGTACTCAAACAGTTTTATTATAAATATTAATAATGATATACTGAGCTTAACTCTTTCGAAGTTTTAGATAATTTTACTGAATTTAGTGTATTCCTTACATAGCAGGGAGGCCAATTTCAAAAAAGTTATCAAATAACAAAGTTCGTATGACTGAGCAGATTTCTACCAACAACTGGTTCTGGGAAATTTGGTAGTTTCCTGAGTACGAAGTATAGACTTGTCACGGCCTCCTAGCCCAGTCGGTAGTGACACTGCCTACGAAGCAGGAGGTCCCGGGTTTCAATCCTGGTCATTTATTTGTGTGTTTATCACAGATATTTGTACTTGAGTTATGGATGTTTCCTATGTATTTAAGTATTTATCTATATCTATATATTATATATCGTCGTCTAGTGCCCACAACACAAGCCTTATTGAGCTCACTGTGGGACTAGGTCAGTTTGGGTAAGATTGTCCTATAATATTTATTTATTATTACTTCCAAAACGATGGCGGTCCCGGAGCTCAAATTTTAACTAATGTTTTGATAACTACGTGTCCGATTTTAATAAACGAAAGCTTTTAAAATATTAAATAAAACGTAGTAATCATATATGTAAAGTGTAATTAAAATATGTTAAGAGTTATTTACAAAAAGCCGAAAACACAGAATTTCTGTATTTTTTTTAATAATCCAATAACCATATAAACTGTCCACTTACAGAAAAAATATGTCATATAAATCAAGTAGCTACATTAATAAGCGATACATAGCTTTTTAATTTTCGAAATCAGATAATCAATAAATTAACTATGACTGTTTTACCATGTGCGCGGACTTCGTGCCGTGCGCGGTCGCCTTCTTACAGGCCCTACCATGGACGCTGAACATAGTGTACATTAGTAATTAATTACTTAACAATTTTACACAAATGAGGTATCATATGAAAGGTGTTTAAATTTGCAATAAAACTGGCTTCGTCAATATCTTGGCGGGTCCTAGCTCCACATAAGCAGACAAAAACAACACTGCCCTTACCGATGTAGGTTTGTTAGTTACCTTATGTCAATCAGAGCGGAACTAGAAGCTCCGCGAACATCTGCCAGAAAAGTAGGTTAGGTTAGGTTAGAACTGTGACCTCCCATCGAAACGAATTTCTGCCAGAGAATATGTGGAGTCTAACGATAACATTCATTGTCTTGTTATTTTCCATAATTTGTTTGGTAATGCCATAATTTGGGATATGATTAATAATAATAATAAAATACTCTTTATTATACACCTCAATAAAAGAAACTGAGACAAAAAAATTACAAAACTTAAAGTAAACAACAGGCGGTCTTATCACTAAGAAGCGATCCCTTCCAGACAACCTTGAGGTAGCGGAGATTGGTTGAATTATTAATGTCAGTAGGTGTAGTTGGATTATTAATTAAACGATTTTTTGTAAAATGACAAAAAAACACCAAACGAGTTTTTGTTAAAAATTTGTTTGCTGAATGACGATTTGGGATAAATTTGTTTGCTGAGTGATGAGTTGACATAGATAAATTTTACTGAATGTTAGGTTTGCCATGACTTGTTTTACGTTGCGTATATTATGGCAACGAATGCATTCGGTTAATTAACAATTAGTGAAGTGAAAATTGTCAAATTAACAAATTGCCTAAGGATTTATTTTCATATTGTTGAATTGCTATGAAATTGTATGCGTAATATTTAATTGGGATATGATCATTTGGTATTCATGTTTTTGGGAATAATATTCTCTTCTGTTGCCGCTATGATTATTCATTACAGCGCCCGTAACCATGTGATTAAGTCTTTAAATTGTAATTATTTGGGAAGTGAAAATCTGGCAAATATTTTTTAGTAATACTCGTACATCAGTAATCCATACGTAGGTCTACTCTAAGGCTTCAGTCTCAAGGGTCTTAGTCGCCGCCTGGACCTCTGGATCGCAATTAGTACAATATTTTAATACCTACAATCTAATGCATAACTAGCATTTTGGTTTAACGCGGGGTCGCTCGACTACCGATGCTGTTGTTGACCTAGTTAAAAATATTGTCGATGCCTGGGAGGAGTCACAAGATGCTTTAGGTATCTTCTGTGATTTACCCAAGGCTTTTGATTGCGTCTGTCACGAAACATTGATCAGGGAATGGCACTACTATGGAGTTAGAGGATCAGCACTGAATTTACTTAAACCTTACTTACAATGTAGAATACAAACGGCTAACGTGAACGGACACACATTGAGCGAACCACAAGGGTCAATATTGGGGCCTTTCCTCTTCCTTACCTACATAAATGACTTGAATTATCATACGAAAACCCACCATGATATAGTATTGTTTGAAGACGACACCTCACTTGTCTCCAAAGTCAATCGACAGCAACAAGCTTGTAATTATGTAAACAATGCTATTTCTAAAGTACTGAATTGGTTCAATGCTGATAATTTGTTGTTAAATGAGAAAAAGACTAACCCCTTATTCATAAACGTCTCTTATAGGCCTCAATTAGTTAATTTATGTCTTGTCCTTATCTGTCACTTTAACCGTTGTGTTTGACGTTTAAGGACATTAATATAATGACAGTGCATAGTCAATATGCACCAATGCCCCAGCAGTTCGGGGCAACATGCTCATTCGTAGATTTGCACGAGGTACAAGGGAAGTCAACTCACACTTTTTAAAGCTTATTAGTACATCCTTCTACGCGTACAGTCTATGGGTGAAGCATACAAAACGCGTTTATAACGCGTTGTGTGTCCAGTTCAACAATATTTTCAGGATGATGTTTAAGCTGCCTCGCCACTGCAGTGCGTCTGGCATGTTTGCTGAGGCGCACACAGATGGTTTCTATGCCATTAGACGCAAGAAGGTAGCCTCATTGCTGAGACGAGTGAGAGGTAGCGAAAACAGCATCCTGAGGATGGTGGCTGGACGCCTCGACTACCCCATGCTCGGATATTGAGTAGGCATTGTGACGCGGAGGCTAAAATAATGTGATCTGTATTTGTATTTTCCGTATTTTACTAACATAGGTTTAAGCGTCTTTTTTAGGTTAAGTTTTGTAGGTATAAGTTTAAACACATTA
Organism: Pammene aurita; assembly: GCA_947086415.1. Classification (NCBI taxonomy): domain Eukaryota; kingdom Metazoa; phylum Arthropoda; class Insecta; order Lepidoptera; family Tortricidae; genus Pammene; species Pammene aurita. The sequence goes on from OX352308.1 coordinate 16,790,464, forward strand.
TGGATTTTTAAAATATGAAATAAATATTTTTCATTGTATTTTTATTTATTTATTTAATATATCTATGAAAATATTGCGTATGTACATTAAAACATTGTTAATTTTAGAAATAACTGTGATATACATAATTTTAATAATAGAAATAAGCTTGAACTGGCAGTGCCCACAACTCGGCTCCATAAAATAAAAGATTCATTGATGGGTAATTGTATAAGGTTTTATAATAAACTTTTAATAGAAAATCCCAAATTATCAATCAGTAAATACAAGAATTATGTTTTTGTTGTTTAAAACGTAGATTTATTTCTAAAGCCTATTACCTACGTGGGATTAAATTGTAACTGTTAACAATGTACAAATTAAAAAAATATATTCTTATTCAGATTATCTTTCAGATTATTCAGATTTTCCTTCTGACATTTAGATTTTATTCGAGACTAGTATTCGAGACTAGTATTTTTTATATTCTATACACCAAACTCTACCAAATCCAACGATACCACTATTCTTTTTTTGTTTGAAAGTGTATACTTCACAGTTGGTCCCATTGTAACCAGCTCAGGATCTAATGATGGGATCCTGCAGAAATCGAGGCAACTCTTCACTCTTCACTTGAACTCTTCAGGGATATGTCACTTGTAGAAATCCGCTTAGCGTCCTAGGCTACAGGGTGTATTCAGTTTTCAGTTTTGAAACCATTACCTTACTTACTGTTTTTGTCGCAGTCGGTTAAAATGTTGCTATTGGTGTAGCTGACATACAAAACTATAAATAAACGTTAACTTTGTATTCTCACAAGTTTCATATCATGAGAATATCCCCTGGAAAGGCATTGACGATACACTTCACTTCCTCAAGTTATATCTCTAAGGAGTTGCATTTTTCAGCAAAAGAGTATGCATGTTTCTATATAGAATTTAATGAGCTTTAATATTGTCCTAGATTATATTTTCATAGAGTGCGTAGATTAAGAGGAAAAAGCGAATTTCTTCAGGATGGAGGACATTTTCCAAGGTGCTGGCGGTTCCTCGAGGTCCTCAAATGTCAAATGGTGTGGACAATAATACGGGACCTCTAATCAACACACACACACCAAATTTCAAAACTGTTCGGCAGATTTCGAGTTTTGTCGTATTTTGATTGTGATATTATCACATCTAAGAAAATTGTTTTGAACATTATCGATTAAGCCATTTTTGAGTTCAGTATATTAAAAAAAACTACTCCCATAGGCATAAGATACGGCCTCTTGCTATTAGTTTGGTTATAATTCCATTGAAGGTACCGAACCCTCCATTATGCGTGTTGCCGGTTTTCTTTAAAGTTCCCTTTTTAGTAGACGGAGAGCAGGCTACGTCAGATATGACACAATAATGAGAGCAACCAAACCCAGTCTAGTTAGTTTGCTATACTTAGTTTGCTTATTTCTAGATCCAGACCCGGCAGCTGTTCATTGGTGGAGGTCAAAGAATGCAAACCACTTGAAGAATACAAATCTTAGAGTTCTAGGTTTAATGCAATTTGAGAAGAAATTATGCAAACAATCATTATCTATAGGTAACAATGTCAATTAAACATGCGGTCCAAAAGTGTAATTCATAGGTTCAATCAAGGTGACACTATCAGTGCCTGACATTGATAACAACCTATGATAACAAAATGCATTCAGTTCTTTTGTCTGTTATCTGTCCAGTGGTAGTATAAAAGGGGGTTCTTGTGATCAGTTAGGCACTGGCAAACATGGCTCGTCTAGTGTTGTGTGCCTTGGCGCTCCTAGTGGCAGGCGGGTCTTGCGATCCCCTCAAGAAGACCTGGCCCCATCATGCCGGTAAGTCGCATCTATTTTCATACTAATAAGCTGTCTAGTTTTCATGCCATACAATCTATCTAATGATATTTATCTAGTGACTGCAGAACAACCTGTAATAAGTGCCTAAAGCTTGTTTCGATCTGGTCAATATTTTATTAGTAGACTGTCTAGTCTCTCGTTTATAGGCAATCTCATGATTGTCATTTATCTCTTCATAATTTGATACAAATTCTGGAACAGCTTTTGTGAAAGATAAAGATATTTTTTTTTCAAAACTGTGTACAAAGGTAAAACATATCATATATTTACAATATAGGTAGGTGTCAACAGTTTGCCCATTTCAAGCGTACGTTTGGTTTGTGTTTGATTTTACTAACTTGTAACTAAAGTGATAATTCTTGCAGCATCTAGACAGATACTTAGAACACCTTTTGCTCATATAAATAATATAAGTATAACTAACTATGTAACTCTGACAATAGCATAAATCATTAATAAAATTCATTTGACTAGCATCGAGTAGGTATCCATTACTTTGTACTAATAAATTAAAATACAGTTAATGACAAACAAATTAAAGTTCACATGCGTCGTCAAGTAAAAAAAAACACCGGGCAAGTGCGAGTCGGACTCGCGCACCGAGGGTTCCGTGCAAACCTGTAGGTATATAAGTAAAAGTTCACCCATTGCATTGAAATAGAAGTTTGATTTTGTTACAGCTGAAAGGTATTAAAGACCTGAGTATTTGATATGAATTTCAATTTAATACCTCTACGCGTTTACGAGGAAAAAGGTAGTAAGTTTAAAATTAAAAAAAAAAAATTGTATGATTTTACTAAAAATGTCTACTTTTCGTAATTTTTCCTTTGTCTGTGCTATATGAAGTTTCTTCGTGCCAAGTTTCAGCTTTCTGAGTTTTCGGGAAGTACCCCGCAGGTTTTGCGAGTGCCGAAAAACTCTACAATTTGCAGCATAAACTACTGTATCTTTTGATTGCATTAGCTTTTAAGTTTGATTTTTTCATAGCTCCAAGGTACAATAGACCTGAGTATTTGATATAAATTTTAGCTTGATACCTCCACGTGTTCCTGAGAAAAATGGTCCTGACAGACAGACAGATAGACAGACAGACAGACGGACAACAAAGTGATCCTATAAGGGTTCCGTTTTTTCCTTTCGAGGTACGGAACCCTAAAAATTAAAATTAAAATAAATTAGATGTCAAGAATATTACTTGTGCAACATTAATTATAAAAAATATTCATGTAAACTATAAAAAGTCTTAGATATAAGCCAGTCCTTTAGTTTTCGTTTATATTGAATCCCGTCCAACGCCTTGATACTATCGGGCAAGTGATTATATATATTGACTCCAGAGATATAAGTAGATGATCTTTTTAATTATATGACTAGAAGGCGGGAATGTGCATAGGTATATCTGTATTGGGATCGTATATTTTTCTTAGAGTAACATTTTTATTGTAAATACATCATCATGTTTTTAAATAAATAAACAAATCTCTAATATATATACTCGTATACACGTCAAGGTCAATATTTTGGATTGTTTAAAAATATGTCGGTGAGTTTCAATACTTTCAATATCAGGTAATCGAAATATTATGCGTAACATTCTTTTTGAAGAAGAAACGTGGTTTGGACCCCAGAATATAATACCGTAGGTCAACAGAAGATACACATTACCATAATAAGCCAGTTAAGCAATCTCAACTGATGATACGTTACTTCAAATAGACAACGTATAGCAATTACTGGCGATTCTTTTATTTATTTTCTCAATATGTAACTTCCAGTTTAGGTTGCTATCTATAGTAACCCCTAAGAAATTTGTGGTTTTAACTTGCTCAATTTTTTTATTGTCAATAGTTATGTCTAATATTTGATGCAACTGTTTGTAGTGAGTAAATTGAATAATCTTTTATTTATCTAAAATAACTCTTAAATTTAATTTAATTGTTTTACTATTCCTAATGTGTTAAATAACTCATTACTAATATCAGAGCCACTTTCGTCAGTTATAAATATTGTAGCATCATCTGCAAACATGACACATAAATGGTCAGTTTATAAGGGGGAACTCGTTCACATAAACCAAAAACAATAATGGGCATAAAACGCTGCCTTGTGGCACCCTTTGAGGATTTTGTTCGTATTTTGACTGTACCCTAGTAATTGTTTTAGTTGGTCATGACTGTACCCTAGTAATTGTTTTAGATGGTTTTAGTTGTGGTGAATCAATTTATAATTTCAGAACAATTTATTCTGGTAGGTATACGAGTACTTGTATCTCAAGCCATCTATATTAGACATTAAACTTTTGTTTTAGCTGACCAGGCTGCCCTAAAACGGCAGGTGGACCTGTCATCTCTCTTCTACCATATCCACGAGCCCCTTTATTACGAGCCTCTTAAGATCATTGCTAGTACTTGGGAAATCGAGAAGAACATTGAGCACTACAGCGTAAGTTGCGTATAAATAAATAAATCATTCATTACTTCAGTTAAAATGCACATAAAGTACACCGTTTACATGTTATGCTGTCAGTGTTAAAATTACCTTTCTCTTACAGAATGTGACTGCCGTCAAGATTTACGTCGACCTTATGGAATTAGGGCTACTGCCTCGTGCAATGCCTTTTTCTATTCTGGAAGAGCACCATCAGTTCGAGGCTGAGACTCTCTTCCACGTGTTATTCTCCGCCAAGGACTACGATACGTTCTACAAGACCGCCGTGTACCTGAGGGACCGCGTTAACGAGCACCTGTACGTCTACGTGCTTACCACCGCCATTGTTCACCGTCACGACACCCAAGGATTCGTGGTCCCACCCCTCTACGAAATCTTCCCCTCTTTCTACCACAATGGAGAAGTTATGACTACAGCCCAGAGGATCAACACTCACGGCGCGCACTTAGTCGAGCACTACCCAACGACTTACATCTGGAACGACAATGTAGTGATTAGATGGAACGAGACCGTATGGCCCTACTTCTCTATCGATGCCCCTGTCTTCTACTGGACCCACGATTATGCTCTGAACACATGGTACTACAACACTCATGTGGCTTACCCGAAGTGGCTCGGAAGCGAAACCTGCCCCCTGGTGAAGGACAGACGTGGTGAATGGTTCTGGTTCTGGCACAAGCAACTCCTGTCTCGTTACTACATGGAGAGACTATCGAATGGTCTTGGTGAGATTCCTGACCTAGAACTTCACGGCGTTGTTGAGACAGGTTACACCCCTGGTCTCCTGCACCACAACGGAATCCCATTCCCGGTTAGGCCTAACCACTTTCACCTTTACCAAGAAGATTTCATCCATGAAATCAAGGCTATTGATGATTTCGAGCGTCGTATTCGCGATGCTATTGATGCCGGCTACTACATTAATGTAAGTGTTTACAATATTTTTCTATAAGGTTTTAAACTGGTACAAATAGTTGCAATAAGTTCACATGTAATATTTTTTCATAGAACTTGGGCGAGCATGTCAGCCTGCGCACTCCTGAATCTATCGATGTTCTCGGACGCCTGATTGAAGCCAACGCTGACTCTCCCAACAGCGGTTACTACAAGGACTTCATCACCCTATGGAAAGAACTCCTCGGAAACTCTATTGTCCACGAGCACGCTTACCATAACACGTAAATATTAAATCTTCATATACTGGAATATAGAAAAGTACCTATTTAGTTACAGTTTTATACATGTTATTTACATTTTCCAGTTTCGTGCCCCTGGTTCTGCCTTCCGCTCTGGAGCACTACCAGACTGCTCTCCGCGACCCCGCTTTCTACATGATCTGGAAGCGTGTGATGAACCTGTTCGATCTGTGGTACCAGCAGCTTCCTCCCTACAAGCCTGAAGAGCTAGCTTACCCCGCTGTAACTATCCAGAAGGTTGAGACTGACAAACTCGTCACCTACTTCGAGCACTCCTACGTGAATGTTACCAACCACCTGCACATGAACGAGCTCGAAAGTATGTTTTTTTTTGTCAGAGGTGGAGGTAATCCTCTTTGGATACTGCCGGCCCCATTGCGTATATACAAAGACGCTTTTCCCCACCCATAAGGAGCTAATGGAATACACCGCTAAGAACACGCTTACCTTCTCTTCGACGCAATACCTGAGCAACCATGGGTACCATAAAGCTTATCTTATCAGATTCAAAATTAACGACAATAGTCACTGCCCCTGCGATCCCCCGGAACAAATAATACAAACAATAACTCACCTAATAAACGAGTGCCCACGGTTTGCAACACGGCGCCTCCACCACGAAATGACGTGCCACAATTTAAACGTAGATCCGAAAAAGCTTAAAGATATATTAACAAAAGAGTCCACCACCCAAAGTTTTCACGAACTATTAGCACATATTGTAAAAAACCTGAAGCAATTTAACGGTACCTGACATCTTTAACAGTCCCAAATCGCACCAGCTCGACAGTATGTTGTATTTATAGGACTTCATTTGTTTAAATACTGTTATTTTTTCATATTATGTCACTTACTATTTTAATACTTCATTTACAGGAAAGATGGTTATTGATGACGTCAGCGTCCTCGTCCAAGTCCCCCGCCTTAACCACAAGGTTTACGAGGTCCGCGTGAATGTCAAGAGTGACGTTGCCAAGACCGTTCTCGTTAAGTTGTTCTTGGCACCTAAATACGACAGCCACGGCTACGAAATCCCTCTCCACCTCAACACTGAGAACTTCTTCCAGATCGACCAGTTCACTTATGACTGTAAGTAAAGTTGTGTGTAACTTACTATTATCAATAACTAACTAACCTTCCTAAACATTTGACAGAGGTACTCATAATACAATTATCTGTGCAGTGCCCGTCGGTGAGCACATCATCAAGCGCGACTCCACCGAGAACGAGTGGACTATTGACGACTGGACCAGCGCTCATGAAGTCTACGAGAAGGCTGAAAACGCTCTGCACGGCAAGGGTCAATTCGTCTTGAGCCAGGCCCAGAAGATTGAAGGATTCCCTGAGCGTCTGCTGCTTCCTAAGGGTAAGTTAAAAAAAAAATCAAAATACAAGATTGTTTATGTATTTTTAGTGTCCTTAACTTTATAATAGTTGTATTTTTAAAACTGAGGGTTCTCTGGACAATCAATTTCCAAATGAATTTAAATCAGAATTAGTACCATATTTTTGTGAAACTATTATGATTTAGAGGTAGCTTATTGGTGTAACTAACTTTGTGTGAATTTCCAGGTCGCGTCGGTGGTATGCCGTTCGTCCTGCTGACTTACATTTCTGAGTACAAAGCGCCCAAGCTCCGTATAGGCACCGGTTACGACCCCGTCATATCTCCTGGCTACGGCAGCGGCGCTCGCCGCATGAGCGATGAGCCCATCGGCTTCCCTGTCAACCGTCCTCTGCACCAGTGGCAGATCGAGCATCTGCATAACATCTGGTTGCAAGATGTCATGATCCACCATAAGCCTACCCCTGAGGTCTACGTTCCTCACACCGACATGGTTAACTAAACCTACATAACTATGGCTTAACCCTTTAATACTCGAACTGTTACATCTGATTAACGACTGTGACTATTACGGTTTATACTTTAGCGATGTTAGGTAGAAAAGCATTGTCATGTCAATAGCTAATATCACTAATCTGATGTAAAAAGTTAGTGCGCGTGAATAGGTGTTGTATTATATAAATATGTACCTATATTTTATTGTATGTATTTATAGCCTTTATTGAATTTATTTATGTAGTAACCGTTGATTGTATATATAATAGTATGAATTAGTTGAATTATACCGAGTCAATATATATTTATGTTACATTTAATTTATTTATTGAATACCTAAATAATGCTATCGATCCAGTTAACAATTTTCCAAAAAATTATGTTAAGTTCGTTTACGTATTTTGTTAATGAATTATATCTGGTACCTATATAATCAATATCATAATAATATGTATACAATTGACCCACCATGCCGATATTCTAAATAGTAATTTTTGTTATGTATCTATCAGCTTCACGATCTCTCATATAATTCACATTGCATTTATGTTTATAACCATTAAATAAATAAATCAATACCTACAAAGTCTGTTTCTTTTATTATAACAAACAAATCGAAGCCGAATTAAAATTAGTATTGAGTGCTTTATTATATTACTTTTTTTAACCAACTTGGTACGACCACGCTGATAATATTTTTTTCTCTACTCATGTTCGTAATGTTCGACTTTAAGTCGTGCGTGGACGACATAAAATCGCATTTAAGCCCTAGTGGATAACGTAAAACTTTCTTCTAAGACAAAGAATGAGGCTCAACAGCCAAACAGAATCAATAGTAGATTGTACAACAAGTGCATCATCATCATCATCATCATCATATCAGCCGAAAGACGTCCACTGCTGGACATAGGCCTCCCCCAAAGACTGCCACAATGACCGGTCCTGCGCCACCCGCATCCAGCGGACTCCCGCGACCTTCACCAGGTCATCAGTCCACCTTGCGGGGGGTCTACCCACGCTGCGCCTTCCGGTTCGTGGTCGCCACTCTCTGAACCTTTCCGCCCCAACGGCCATCGGTTCTACGAGCAATGTGCCCCGCCCACTGCCACTTTAGTTTAGCGATTCGGAGGGCTATATCGGTTACTTTGGTTCTGCTGCGGATGGCCTCATTTCTGATGCGATCACGCAGAGAGACTCCAACCATAGCCCTCTCCATTGCCCTTTGGGTGACTTTGAGCTTTCTTATGAGGCCCATTGTAAGCGACCACGTTTCAGTACCATATGTCATCACTGGCAACACACACTGGTCAAAAACTTTCGTCTTGAGACACTGCGGAATATTGGACAAAAAGATGTGCCGTAGCTTCCCGAACGCTGCCCAACCGAGTCGGATTCGTCGATTGACCTCTTTCTCGAAGTTGGATCTACCTAACTGGACAGTATGTCCTAAGTATATATAATCGTCCACAACTTCGACCGAGAGCCATACAGAGCCAGAAGCCATACTTCAGACCGAAATAGACCATTTATGCTTCAGAGGCGTGCGTTACGAACCATTGCTCGTAAACCACCCGATTACCCCCCCAGGGATCTTTTCAAGCGCTACAGAATCTTGACGCTGCCCTGTGCCTGTGTATATATTCTGACTGCTTGCCAATACGTAAGAGCTAACCAGCATGATTACATAACGTACGGTAATCGTAGCCAGAGGCTTCGTGAAAAAAACCTCCTTGCACCCCCGTCTAGACGGCTCGCCAAGGCGCGCGCATCTCTTAGCGTCTTCGGGGTCAAATTATATAACTGTATTTCGATGGATATAAGAAACTCACCAAGTGACGCTATTTTCATTAAAAAAATAAAAACGTTGTTGACTGAATTAGCCTGTTTTAATGTAAATGAGTTTAGGGTTCCTAAGGATCCTTAAAAAATGTTAATTTAGTACCTATCTACCAAATAGCTATCCTAAATGTATGTCTAATTGTTACTTTATATTTTGAACCTGACATGTAATCAACATTTTAATACTTAAATAATAACAACATTGTATGTATTAAATTAATTAGTATTTAAGGAGGGTACTTAAAAAATGTATACCTACTCATGACCTGTAAAATTTTAATTTTACCATTAAAATATCTGTATCTGTAACTTCGAGTGTAAAGTCTCCGATTGTAACGGGAGTTGGTGCTACATGGGTATTTGACATGATCTTCGTCTTATCCATGTTCATCTTTAGACCAACTCGCTCGGAGGCTTGGCTCAGCTTTAGAATGTCTGGCATCGAGTTCAGGCTTCATATTTTTTTTGTAGCTTCTACTCGTCAAAAGACAACTCTTCGCCAAATTTTAAGTTGCGGAAACGCTTGGTTTGCGAGATAAAAAATAATCAAAGTTCCATATAAAATCCCGATTTTACACTGCCATGACACAATATTTTGCGTTTCGTTAAACGTGTTGAGAAAAACTAAAACGTGATGATTTGTGTTATGTTCAGTTTTTACATAAATACAGTTTTTTTGACTAATTTGTGTACAATAATAGTTACATGATATTTATTCAATGATTTTTTTAATTTATAAGTATTATTTGATGGAAATTTGTTGATTAATAATTATCAAAAATGGTACGATTTTACTAAAACGCGTTAAACAAAACGCAAATAGAATTGGCGGGGTCTGCGGCGGGTGATACGACATGACACTTTGTAGGAACTTTTTAGGTTAGTTCAAAGTAGTTTTAATATAGATAGTACTCGCCAAAAGACGATCCCTTGCCAAGTTTCAAGTTGCGGAAACGCTTGGTTTCCGAGGAAAAAAATGTTAAAAAATCTCATAAGAAAATAATTCTACGATAGCGAGACGCATATTGTGCGTTTCGTTGCACGCGTTAACATAGGCTGACATCATGTTTTATTTTTTAAGTTAAATTTTTACACAACTTTAGGGTTTTTTTTTACAAATCATTTCTGTATTTTATTTTTGTCTTTAGTCATTGTTTTGTTTAACTTTGAAAGACACTTTCAGTAAATTTCTGTACTAAAATAATTACAAATAAATTATACGTGTAAAACGAAACGTAATGGATGTGGGGAGAAAGGAATGACGCCGATGGACTGGGCGACATTTTGTTATGTCAGTTGTTATTTGTACTCCCAGTTGAGAGCGTTTATCGTGATCCTGTGATACTTATATACGACTACCATGGTGCTACCGAAGCCCAAGCCCTCGTCATCCGCCATTTCATCGCCTGAAGAGTTGAGAGTAGGACAAGTGGACTCTGAGTCCCTTGATCCGAGCTCCTCTTCAGCGCCGATTCCAATTGTGCAAGTGTTGGACTCTAGTGAGCCGTTTGTTTCGTGTGTGCAAGTGTTGGACTCTAGTGAGCCACTTGTGTCCACAGCCACCACCATGTCTTCAACCGATGTACAGGTCGTTGAGGCTCTGGATTCCACCTACACTGAGTCGCTAACGTGTTCGGTTTCTCCCGTACCTGGCTGCTCTACTTGGGATGGAGTTCTTAACGTAAGTACTTTGTAAAACAACATATTTCCATTATTTTATATAGCATTTGTTGTAATGTGAAGAAAAGTTAAATAGGATGTTGATAAAGTTAAACTCATGCTAATTAGGGTTTACAGTTATGTAAACACTTTATTGTACATAAAAAAGAAACATGTTACAATGAAAATAAAAAAATAAATTACATAATTATGTACAAAGGCGAACTCATACCTTTAAGGATGAATGAAATTAGCCTTGTAGAATTTGACACATACCTAGTCCCAAATTAACTAGACAAAGCTTGTACTACTTGATGGCAACAAACTCATATTTAGTCTCATGCTTCTTTTCAGATCTAATGGTGAAAATAACTTATATCAACTTTTTTTTTGTTGTAGGTTCCTCAAGGTGTGTCGGAGCTTATGCCTGAATCACTCACCTTTACGGAGCAGTGTGAATCCCCCACCTTTACGGAAGCATCGGAGAGCACCCCTGCACCACCAGGAGCTTCTGGTTCATCAGGCAGGCGTGTGCATCTCTATGCGGAGGAAATAAAAGGACAGTGGAATTTAAGAAAAATCTTTGAAACATTTAATAGTTTGGAATCGACAATTGCATTTGCTGTGGAAAGGCAATTGCTCCCGCGCACAAAAATGTGCAATTATCATAAAAAGCCAATGCTACTGGAGACATCGGGCCAAGGACAGCTGGGAATTTTTCGCTGTCGGAAGGGCAACTGCCGCAGTAAGTCAGTGAGCAGGGCAAAAGATACATGGTTTGAAAATGTGCACCTGTATCTACCGCTGGTATTCGAGTTGATGTATATGTTTACCAGTGGCTACAGTTATGAGCAGGTGCAACGGGAGACTTTGAGGGAAGACGTCGTCTCCACTAGTACAATATCAGACTGGTACAATTATTGTCGTGAGGTAATATGTGTTTATATGTTAGAACATGAGGACGAGCAACCGAAAATTGGTGGCCCTGGAAAAATTGTACAGATAGATGAATCCAAATTCGGAAAGAGAAAATATAATAGAGGAAGGCAAGTGGAGGGTCATTGGGTCCTAGGAATGATTGAAGATGGCAGTGATGATTTGAGAATAGAAGTGTGTCCCGACAATATAAGGTCTGCTGATGTATTGGTGCCACTTATTAAAAAACATGTTCAGGAAGGCTCCACGATACATACAGATTTTTGGAGAGCATATGACTGCCTTCCTGAACATGGATATGTTCATAAGAAAGTGAATCACAGTGATCCAGAGAATCGTTTTGTGGCACTAGATGGGACGCACACTCAGAGAATTGAGAGTCACTGGCGGGGACTTAAAAGGATCTTCCAGAAAGATAATTATAAGGGAAATTTTACAGATTGGCTATTGGAATTTTCGTGGAGGCGTAGAATTAAGTTACAGAAATTAGATCCTTTTGAAGAATTATTGAAATGTATTGTGTATGTTTACAAATAAATGTATAAATGTATGGCTTTATAGTATGGAATCCATACTTCAAAAAAGACATTGAAATGATTGAACGAGTGCAGCGCAAATTCACCAAAATTCCCGCACAGCTAAAGGCACTATCATATGAGGATAGATTAAAAAAGCTAGGCATAACAACACTGCAAAAGAGGCGCGAACGTGGAGACATGATTGAGACTTTTAAAATACTAAATGGCTATTACGACTGTCCAGAACTGACCGACTTGTTCACTCGACATCTAAACACGCGCGCAAGAGGACATAACTTTAAACTAACAACAACAATACATAATACAAATATCGGCAAAAACTTTATTGCGAACCGAATAGTGAATACTTGGAACAAGTTACCCTCCCAAGTTGTGAACTCCAACAGTGTTAATCAGTTCAAAAATAGACTCGACAAACTATCTAAAGTTGTGAATTAGTGTATAGTGAACTTTGATTTAGACTTATCAGCTCAAGCTGCCTGTCTAAAACGATATAATAATAATAATAATAATGCAAGTCCAGCAAGTACCTAGACTTGGCTCACGAGGTAACCGCCATGTGGGAGGTTGATTCGGCGATCATTGTGCCGATAGTTGTCTCTGCGAACGGTCTCATAGCGAAGAGTCTCGACCAACATCTTGAGAGACTTTCGCTACGAGGTTGTGGTTGGATCAAGGGTCAGATTCAGAAGGCGGTAATCTTGGACACGGCGCGCATAGTCCGAAGGTTCCTCACTCTGCGGCCCTAACCACCGGCAGCCTGGGCCCTGCTCCGTTGCCGGCGGCACCCTAGTTTAGGTTTTTTATAATGCTTTTATTGTTTTCATATGTTTTAGATGTATTTTTATATTTTACTTTTATAAAAATATTGTAAAAACCCTAAACTAAGTAGAAAAATAAATAAAGGAAATAATAATAAATGACATACTTGTTTTATTGAATATTACCTTCTTTTTCTAAATAAGCAAGTGATAAAGACCTGTCGGGACGGAATCAACTCTGTCATGGTTATGTTGGAAGACTAAGGTGGGAGCTGAAGCGAAACGAAGCTCCCACTTTAGTCTTCGAGGTTTTTTTTATATAAGCCCAAAACTTTGCCTAATTGTATAAATATTAAGTTTCTCTCTTCCAGTAGGTACCCATTGGAAGAGAATCTCTTAAAAATTTAGTTGGGGTATAGCAAAGGTATAGAAAGTCCGAATCTAGGGCTCTCGCTGGTTAGGACGCGTGCCGACACAGCGCGCCCTAGAGTGTTTTTATAGAGCCGGAGGCGCGGAGGGAGAGCAGCCCTCGCCCGCCATGACGAAGCGCGGGAACGAGTGAGGCGAGCGGCTGAGGCTGGTCGCCGAAGGCGACCAACAAGCCGAAGCTGCGGAGCCGAGCGAAGTGACCGTGCGCCGTCATGCAAGGGCGGAAGGGCTGCTGTTCCCGCAGCGCCGGAGATACGGAAAGTCACTATTGAGTTGACATTAAAAAATTTACAAGTGCTAGAAATTTGCCAACTTTGAAGTCAATTATCTCGGCCATTTTTGATTTTAGAGAAAAAGTTTTTTCTACAAAACATGCTTATTTTAGCGTTGTCTCAAGGATAACATCATAAAAAATAGGTGTTATAAATGGCGCCCCCTTTGCTTTAGGCGGACCTGGTTATTTTTTTTTTACCCTAAAAACGGAACGGCTCCCAGAGATAGGTAGGTTATGGTTATTTTTTTTACCCTAAAAACGGAACGGCTCCCAGAGATAGGTAGGTTATGGTTATTTTTTTTTTACCCTAAAAACTAAACTGCTCCCAGAGATAGGTAGGTTATGGTTATTTCCCCCCTTTCCCCCCTTTCCCCCAACTTCCCCTTTCCCCCATCTCCTCACCCCCATTCCTCCACCACCCTTCACCTATCTCCCCATTCTCCCATCAACCCCATTCCCCCATATCCCCCTTTCCCTATCACTCTCCCCCATCTCCCTCTTTCCCCCATCTCCCCCATCACCCCCTCCCCCGACTCTCCTATAATCCTATACTCTGACCTAAAATTGCCCTACAATATGCACATTTTCATAAATTATGTCAAAAAGTTGAAAAAAAAATATCGCATTTTTGACGCATTTCCGCACTTTTTTGATTTCAAAAATACACTGTATACAGCCTCCTCTACCCACAAAAAAAAAATGGCATCATTTGGCCATGCCAGACATTCTAAAGCCCTTCCGGAGGCTTTACTGAGGTCATCGAGCATCGTATTCAAATCCTCCATGGTCTCAGCCAAGACTACTATGTCGTCAGCAAACCGAAGGTGAGTGATGTACTCGCCGTTTATGTTGATGACTAGCCTTCTCCAGTCCAGAGTCTTGAAAACATCCTCCAGTGCAGCGGTAAACAGTTTAGGAGAAATAACATCTCCTTGCCTGACTCCCCGCTGCAACGGATTAGGCTTCGAGACAAGTGCATAAAACGTACGATTTTACGCGAGGCGTTTATCCATCCGAGCGAGCTTGCGAGCGAGGATTGATATAAAGCCGAGTGTAAAATGGGTTTTAAGGTCGAGGGCTACACTCTAATTTTCACTTCAATTGCGAGGAAATTATTTATCGGTAATCGTAAAACAATTTCAAGTTGTAACAAAAATATTACAATGAAAACAAATATGGTTCCCACCAATTAATTTTTTAATGTTTTTTTTTTTAATTTTCAACGCAATTCAAATAATTATAGCAAGAATATAATAAAAGAACAAGTTTCAGTATTCTACGAAATTTTACTGCTTAATTAAATTGTGTAATATATTTTGACTCTGTTTGGCTGTTGAGCCACATTCTAAGTCTTAGAAGAAATTTTACTTTATGCCCTAGAGCTTAAAATGCGATTTTATGTCGTCCACGCACGACTTAAAGTCGAACTTTAGGAGCATGAGAAGTGAAAAATATATTGCACAATTTAATTGAGCAGTAAAATTTCGTAGAATACTTAAACTTGTTCTTTTATTATCTTCTTGCTATAAGTATTGAAATTCCATGTTTTCTATAATTAAATAAATGAAATCAGATTTTATGATGTTTTTATGAAGTGGCAGAAAACAAGTACCTATGTCTAAATTCACATGTTGAAAATAAAATAATAGTACATTATGATACAAGTGTGCTAAGTTGATCATTACATACGAAGCGATATTGTGCGCACGAACGCATGTGAGTGCGCATAAGGAAGCTGAGCTTATGTAATGATCAAGCACACGCGTTTCATTCGACGTTTTTCAACATACTTGCGAGGAAATAACAGAATAGTAAAATTAATAACTTTTGATAAATACATTAACTGTCAGAATGTTTACAGGATAGAGGTAGTTACGAACCTAAGATAATTAAATTTAACTAACTTTTTTGTGATGTTATTGAGTATCTGGAACTCTTTTTCAAATCATTTCATAAAATTAAAGACTTCACATTTATTGTGCAATAAATTATAGTATTTTTTTCTTACCTATTGCTCACTAAATTTTTATGATGACATTTTACTAGTATGTATCACAATTTTGAAATATATCAAGAGGTTAAATTAACGCTAAAGTTGTCTTCTTATTCATTGAAAATATAATTTGTTTAAATTAATAAAACACGACGAGAAAAATCTAACAAATAAACAATGATTTGAGGTTAACTTATAAATGGCGCGCAGTTTTCTTTTTTGGATGTGCGTGCAGCTTGAGGCAAAGGCGCGGACGTATAATGCCAAACAGCCAATATTAAAACAGACAATTCGTGTTTAAAACGTAATTTATTGTGTATTACGAGTAATATAATAAGTTGAAATGATTCTTATTCACAATAAGGATTGTATAATTTGCATTCTATCGTAAATGTGTATATTTTTAATATATTTACTTTTTTTTACATTTTTAGAATGTAACCTCATAAAGAGTTAAAAAAAAGTAAAGGTAATAACCGACTAAATTACAACGATTCGTCTGCGTACGTACAACTTGGTACTAGAGTACAAACGTCACTTGATCGGATTATTAAATTATTCCACTAGTTGGATAATTATTGTGAAATGCACGCGTGTTTAATATCTAGGATTATGAGCATAAAAGCGGTGGAATAAGAACCTCGTTACGAGCAGGTGTGTTGAAAAAAACATTAAAAAATTTATAGGCGGGAACCGCATTAATTTTCATTGTAATATTTTTGTTACAACTTGAAATAGTTTCCTCGCATTGCAAGTGAAAATTAGAGTGTAAAACTCGTCCATAAAACCCATTTTACACTCGACTTTATATCAATCCTCACTCGCAAGCTCGCTCGGATGGATAAACGCCTCGCGTAAAATCGTGTGTTTTATGCACTTGTTGTACAATCTACTATTATTTTTTATTTAGAGCACAATCACTCAAAATAAACATATTGTAACCATTATTTAAACAAGGTAGATACAAACTATAATAAATATATGTATACCTATACGAGTACATATGTAGCCAGCAGTGTTTAGTTAGACTTTTTCAAGCCAACCCAAAAAAAAGAGATGGAACAATATACCTACTGAACCATAAGTAAAAAAAATAAAAAGAAATGTTAATTTACCTGATGAACGATATAACAAGAATAAAAGCATGTTGTCAGGTGCCTTAATGAAGTAGATAAAGATTGCGGGATACCCATAAAATAGGGTCCGCGCGGTATCATACCCTCAATTTGTCCGAAATTGGTCAGAAACTTACAACGAGGGATTATGTTTTTCAATTATTTCCAGTTAATAACATATGTACTTATTAAAGATACTTAAGAATTGTAGATTGAGTTATTTATGTCTATAATATGTCTTATAGCATTGACTCAATTTTACACCAACCTCTATGATTCGTCTACTTTAGTCTAATTAATTTCATAAAAAACGTATAACTCTTGTAAGATCACATATTCTTTGACATCCAGTTATTAATGTAATTTTACTCATTTAATAACGCACTTACAATATTATAATTCAAAGTTTTTCATATATTTTTATTTTCCGAATAATCACCTGTAAACACTTATGGTCTAAGAGCTGGCCACGTCAGATATGACACAATAATGAGAGCAATGAAACCTGTCTAGTTAGACTGCTTTATTATCCTTATTGCTAGATCCGGGCATCTGGCAGCCTTTAATGGGTGGAGGTCGGAGTGACAGACCAACAAAGTTTTTAAGTTGGAAAAAAGTAATACCAGAATAGATAAAAACTGCCAAAATTGTGTCATTTAAAGAGGATAGGGCCTATATTTTAACATTCGATTAAAAATCATTGTCTTTTATTGCGGAAACAAAAACAGTAGACGACTAACTAAAAATTGCATTATACATCATTTGGCACTACTTCCCCCAACAGAAACTTCTGGATATGATATAATTAAATTATTAACACAATTTCCCATAACATTGCATAAAACCCAGAACTCTAGGATTTGTTTTCTTCAAGTTATTTGCATTCTTTGACCTCCACCACTTTATAGCTGCCAGATGTCCGGATCTAGAAATAAGCATAGTATAGCAAACTAACTAGAGGGGTTTCGTTGCTCTCATTATTGTGTCATATATGACGTGGCCAGCTCTCCGTCTATTAACGATTACACCATGTATGTGCTCAGGTATATTTATAAATCATTGGCGCGTCTCTATAATAAATAGCGACTCTTAAACCTGAATGCATGATACTTACTCTAATTCTACTTAATTAACCTACAAAAAAAACATTATATAAATTACAAATAATTTATTTTGTTTTGTTATTCTATTTGGACCCAGAATTGTTGTACAGTGAAACAATATATACTCGTATATTGCAAATTATATTGGGTGAAAAAGTGAACCAGCAATAGTATATTTCTACACGAATGCCGCAAAAATATGTGATATGCTCTTATTTGTAGGGCCATAGGAGCGTGTCACATATTTTTGCGACCTTCGTGTAGAAAGATACTATTGCCGGTGACTGTACTCTTTAGATATGCATTGTATACAAATATATTTTTATTGATTCTGTTATGCACCAACTCTAAACACATTTAACTGCCTGCAAAAACTTATAAGATCCAATCCGTTATTATTTTGTACAGATATCCATTACGTATTTTAAGAACATTAAGGTATATAAGGTTCATACAGACGTAGGGTAAATGTCAGGTTAAATAAAAGTAAAGTTACGGTAAAAAACTATAAATAATAGAATGATTATTTGTACTCGTGACTTGGCATAAGTGGAACTTGTCATACAAAATATATAAATTATGCTCATAGAATTTAAAAATGATTTGCATGTCTCTAAGATACCTACTGTTTTTACACCTAACTGATTTGATCGGTGCCTAACTGTATATTGTTTTGTTGAAACACAAAAACGAATTGAATATACCTCATTTACAGAAAGCGACTAATATTTGCAATGATCAATTCATAGGCAGTGTATTTGGGCGTTTTTTTGTTAACGAAAAATCAGAATCAAAAAGATTTAAATTTGAGAGCCTGAATCCCACATTTTTGATACATTATAATTACAATAAACTGTAAATATATAATTATCAATTGCTTACTGGTTATTGCTTAGTATTGACACTGAAACAAAAGATCATTCATGTACAACCTCATAGTTACTCATCTATAATTAATTACTCTTATGCGCTAACTAACACTGTGAAAATAATTATATTCTAGCACATTATGCCATCTCTTAGCGCACGTTATAACTAAAAAGGACTTTAGAAAGTAGATACAGGTGGCGCTGCATAAGTCTTTGGCAGCACGGTATTCTCCTTAGTTAACTTACTCATTGAATAACATTTAACCGCTACTCGTCCATAGATGGTGCTAGCAGCACTATATTAGAAACTGACTAAGTAGTTTTCTAATAAGATATGCTTGCTAAAGTGCGGGTCTGTTTTAAGGAATCTTTGTTTTCTATTACTTACGGTTATTGCAACTAGGTAGTGTATAAAGACGGCCTAGCATGTTGTCATTCTAGTGCGAGTTAAATGAATCTGGACTTCATTATAATTTAATAAGCTTAAAACAATGTGGAAATACACTTGTTCTTATAAGAATTTTTGTGTATTCAAGTAGAGTTTTAACATTATAACATGAGATATTATAAGCTTCTGTAAAGAAAAATACGTAATTAATCTCTCCCTCTCACTTAAATTACCTCCCTCTTACATAAGTATAAAAACCGGCCAGGAGCGTGTCGGGCCACGCTCAGTGTAGGGTTCCGTAGTTTTCCGTCCGTCACAGTAAGTATCCCCACTTAAGAGTTAAAATAACACCGCCGTGTAGGATATGATATGAGCGTTCCACGTACAGCGACATCTATCGGCAAATTAAGTAAACTATTGCGCGCGAGCTTAAAGTATGGAAGATGATTTTTATGGGATAATTCTTTATTGCGTGAACCGATTTTCACCATTTTTACTTTATTTGAAAGCACGTCATTTAATTATGATTTTGTAGAAATTACAGGTACAATAAACACCTGCTTATACGGTTAAATTACATACTTAGTTCAGAAATTATTTTGTATTTTTTTTTCAAAAACTATTCAACCTATCAAGTTCAAAATAATTTTCCTAGAAAGTTTTATAAAGTTTTTTTTACTTAGGACACATTTTTTTTATTTTTGGAGCGATTATTTCCGAAAATATTTACATTATCAAAAAATGACTTTAGTAAACCCCTATTCATTTTTAAATACCTAGTCAACAATATATAACACGTTAGGGTTAGATTTAAAAAAAAATCACTCCCCACTTTACGTATAGGGGAGGTACCTACCCTAATAAAACATTTTTTTCCACTTTTTATTTTACCACATTGTCGGCGTGATTGATATACATATTAGTACCAAATTTCAGCTTTCTAGTGCTAACTGTAACTGAGATTATCCGCGGACGGACGGACGGACGGACAGACATGGCGAAACTATAAGGGTTCCTTGTTGACGTACGGAACCCTAAAAACGGGTAATATGGTCTAAAATGCTTGTTTAGCCACTTCGGAAGAAATGCCAATTTAAAATGGAAAAATTATGTACGTATTTTCCTAAGAAGTTCGATTAAATTATATACACGTATTATTTCAATATTATCATTTAAAATAATGCATACATTTATTAAATACTCCTATACACAGTACAAATTGAGTCAGAACTGTAGTTAACAACTATATTCAAAACCGGCAACCGGGTTCATGAAAACCAGGATACTAAGGTAAGAGACTGTTAAATCAAATTGGTCAAAGTTATTTATCACTGGCTCGAGTAAGTAAGATTCTGACACATAAGAGAATGTTGTGAAAACAAACATAGGTACATGAACTGCATTCAAAGGTTATCAGAAGGAAGATAAAACTTTAAACAATATTGTCTAATTAACTGAGAAAAAACAACCTCGGCCTTGAAATTGCTTTTATATTAATAGATAAACGGCCGCTTCTTTACGGAACCGTATCTTCGGGCTAGATAATGTAAGCACCTTGGTTGCAATATCAAATGCTTAGGGACATAATTAACGTATTCTTGGTTATTATTAACTATATTATACATGTTATTGAAATTATTAAGAAAAAAAAATCATCTAATCGACAACTCTTACATCCCCTAAAATCGATACTCATAAAAATGTAAGACTCAAAGTCTGCCAAGCTGAACCTAACCGTAGTCTTAAGTTACGGCCAGACGGCAGATGGCCGCAGTTTCTGCCACGTGACCTTGGTTGAAGCGAGTTGTTGAAGCGAGCGTCTACATTGCTGACAACCAACCAACCGCTTCTGCCAATGGTTGGCAGAGCACGCCTAGCCACCAAGAGCGTTTAAAGGTCATGTAGAATTTGGCACCAACCACTGGCTATATGGTTTAAAATCTCTGTTTTCTGCGAAGGTCTCGTGGCTAGGTCAGAGAGTCTACTCTGATGGGAGCAGACCTAATTCAGCTGTCATTTTTAGTTTACCTAAAACTTTGTAGAATCAAGTGCTTGATCTAGTTAGATTGGCTAGTTAATGATTGGAAACGG
Organism: Pammene aurita; assembly: GCA_947086415.1. Classification (NCBI taxonomy): domain Eukaryota; kingdom Metazoa; phylum Arthropoda; class Insecta; order Lepidoptera; family Tortricidae; genus Pammene; species Pammene aurita. The sequence goes on from OX352308.1 coordinate 16,811,793, forward strand.
TCTATAATGTTTTTTAGAGTCTGTTTTGTAATTTATATACTTTTTAATTACAGCGAGCGTTGGTACCCGGGCGGTAAAACGTCTGACTTTCAATCCGAAGGTCTCGGGTTCAAATCTCGGCTCGTATCAATGTGTTTTTCGGAACTTATGTACGAAATATACATTGATATTTACCAATCGCTATCCGGTGAAGGAAAAAATCGTGAGGAAATCTGCATACATCCGCGGAGAAATTCAAAGGTGTATGTGAATGTGAAGTCCCCAACCCGCATTGGGCTAGCGTGGGCAGTATAGCCCAATCCTTATCGTGCACGAGAGGAGGCCTGTGCCCAGCAGTGGGACGTATATACATAGGCTAACATATTATAAATTAAAAAATTTGCATGAACTTATCTAAGGTTGAACACGCCAAAACTTGGGCACGCAAAATTTGTTTTTAAACCAGTTTGAAAATAAATAACTACATTATGAATACCACATTTAATGACAAATTTAATGAATTCTAAAATCACATTATTAATTTTAATTAATGTTTACACAGTAAGCCATAGATCGAACTTTTCTACGCACACGGCTCATAAGACTTTGCACCATCTCTTTAGAAAAGATTTTTGTCGCCCAGGTCCATATTTTTTGTAGCTCAGGGACCGATTTTACTTCTCCGCCTTTCTTTTTTAGAATTCCTTTCATAATACTCCAGTACTCTTCAACAGGCCGCAGTTCCGGACTATTTGGCGGATTGCATATTTTGGGTACCACCATTATCCTGTTAGCGTTGTACCATTCCATAACTGATTTTGCGTATTAGCAACTGGCTAGATCTGGCGAAAACAGCGGTGGTGAGGCATGCTGTCTTATAAAAGGCAGCAAACGCTTCTGTAAACAATCTTTCTGATAAATATCGCCGTTTATTGTCCCGGTGGTGATAAACGAGCGACTTCTTTTACCACAGCTACATATTGCCTGCCAAAGAAGGTATTTTTTTGGAAATTGCCCTCACTTTTTTAATTCAAAATCTTTAGGAGTATCTGTTCGAGATTTGCTAGTATAAAACTCTTTACCAGGTATTTGTTTACAATCCAATTTTATATACGTCTCGTCGTCCATCACCGCGCATTTAAATTTTGTAAGAAAATCTTCATAGAGTTGTCGCGACCGTATCTTTTCGGATAAGTTCTGTTTTGAGTCTCGATCTGGTGCGGCCTGGGCCTTATAACTCCTCAGTCCTGCCATCTGTTTCACTTTTTGGACATAGGACTAAGACATTTTCACTTTTTTAGCAACATCACGAGATGAAATCGTATGATTTGAGGCAAAAATCTTTAAAATACTCTTTCCTGTTTCTTATTCTTGACTCCCTGCAACCCACCACTTCCTGGCTTTCTATCTATTGTCAAGCGTTCACGGAAACTTTTTATTACGTGACCAACAGTAGATTGTGGATATTTCAGCCTTTTCGCGATATCTATGTAGCTTAACATGGGATTTTTTACATGTTCGTGCAAAATGCGTTCACGTTTGTGATATTGTATGCTCGACATTTTGCCAACGAATAAATAAAAGAAAATAAAACTATCATCATTTTATAGCCCAGTTTCTTGTGAGAAAATTGTTGTTTCAAAAGTTTAAATATCTCCATTTTTCGAATAACTATAGCTATTTTTATATGCCCAGGTTTTGGCGTGTTCAACCTTAGTCGTGGGTTGCATCACGAACAACTAACTAACTGATCAACGTTAAATATGGCGACGGAGCTGTCATCCCATAGAAAACTGTCAAACTTTATACAAGATTTTTTTTAACGATGACGTTGACGTTAACAGACGGTTTGGTGCAACCGTCCCTTAATGTCTAAGAAATTAAAGTTTACATAATTTAATAATAAATTATTTTTTTTTGTTGTATAAAAATATTTATTTAACAAAAACATAAAGTTATTAATTTAAAATCTGTCTAATTAAATGTAGAACGCGAAAATGTGCCACAAGTTCAAAATGCGAAGCAATATGTTGACCACATTTTTAGGGTTCCGTAGTCAACTAGGAACCCTTATAATTTCGCCATGTCTGCCCGTCCGTCCGTCCGTCCGTCCGCGGATAATCTCAGTGACCGTTAGCACTAGAAAGCTGAAATTTGGTACTAATATGTATATCAATCACGCCGACAAAGTGGTAAAATAAAAAGTGGAAAAAATCATTTTATTAGGGTACCTCCCCTATACGTAAAGTGGGGAGTGATTTTTTTTTTAATTTTAACCCTAACGTGTGATATATTGTTGGATAGGTATTTAAAAATGAATAGGGGTTTACCAAAATCATTTTTCGATAATGTAAATATTTTCGGAAATAATCGCTCCAGAAGTAAAAAAATATGCGTCCCCCCCCCCCCCCTCTAACTTTTGAACCATAAGTTTTAAAAATATGAAAAAAATCTCAAAAGTAGAACTTTATAAAAACTTTCTAGGAAAATTATTTTGAACTTGATAGGATGAATAGTTTTTGAAAAAAAATTACAAAATAATTTCTGAACTAAGTTTGTAATTTAACCGTATAAGCAGGTGTTTATTGTACCTGTAATTTCTACAAAATTACAATGCAATGACGTGCTTTCAAATAAAGTAAAAACGGTGAAAATCGGTTCACGCAATAAAGAATTATTCCATAAAAATCATCTTCCATACTTTAAGCTCGCGCGCAATAGTTTACTTAATTTGCCGATAGATGTCGCTGTACGTGGAACTCTCGTATCATATCCTACATGGCGGTGTTATTAACTCTTAAGTGGGGACACTTACTGTGACGGACGGAAAACTACGGAACCCTACACTGAGCGTGGCCCGACACGCTCTTGGCCGGTTTTTTCTCTATATTTATATGGCCATCGTAATTAAAACATTTTACACCAAATACGAAAATGCCGCTACACACCACAAATAACAACTTGTGTATTTAGGTATCTATTTAATACAAATTTGATGAAAAGTATCCACTAGCATCAACTGGACGGGCGATATGATAAATTGACACATTGTAAAACTTGCAGTTTTCGAAACATTCATCTTGGGTTATTGCTTGTCTATGGAAGGGGAATCCTAAAGGTTTCATATCAGCCTCATTTAAAACTTGGCTATAATAATTACTAATAGGTGCCATTACATCTAGCGCAGACTTTTCTGATGGCATCACCATAATAAAAAGAGTTAAATTAAGACCTTGTTCCAACCCTTTAGGTATTACAAGGTTTTTAGGGAATTTGAACAGGTTAAATTTATTAGTCTTCGTGTCTGTTGTTTCCATATTATAATATTCATCAGACGAAAATCTATCTGATGTGTCAGAAGACCAACTTATAGTATTAAGTCCTTGTTTAACTTGTGTTTTATAAGCATCTAACTCGAAAAACTTGTCATAGTTTTGCCAACAATCCTTAACGTTACATAGAGGTCCTAAGAAAAGCCTTACAATTATATCGGATTCGGTTGTCGAGTCAAGTGTAAAGTTGAGCACGAATGGTAAATGATTCAGTCTTCTTTGCCTCGCAGTAAATACTAGAGGTGAATGTAAATTGCCTCCTCCTAAACCCTTATTTAAACTAAATTTGTAGTAATCGAAGTATGTGGTGATGTTAGTGAATAGGTTATCGATTATAGCAAAATGTTTGTATTGGTATTGAGCTAAGTCGAAATTCTCTAACGTCTTCTTGTATTCCGTAAAATATTCCAACAAGCTTTTAATAAGGTGCCAATACGTATGGTCCCTTAGTGAGGTATGCGGGAAGTGCAACACTGACGGGGCTGGGTTATACCTGCAATAGAAAAATTGAGTTTATTGCCCGAAGCAGAAAAAATAAGTCATATGGTAACAAATACACCTAATTACTTTAGAAAGTTCGAAAGTACTCTATCGTGTTACTTTAATGAGTCCGTTAAATCAGATTTTTGCCATTAAAGTTGTAGTAGTAGTGTAATACTTTATTGTACAAAAAAGAAAAATACAACACAAAGAATGCATAATATTAGTAACACAAAGGCGGATTATCACTTAAAGTTTTATTTTTTTAGGAATATCGATAGCTCTTAGTTTCTGAGCACAATTAATAACTAATAAAAAAGAATTGTAACTAAAACTTATTACGATTTTTTATAATAATATTATATATTAGAACTTACCGATCCACCGGGTATCCATTGCCGCCGTAGCCATAAATTGATCTGATAATCTTCACAGATTTGAGGCTGTCCAGGTTGGCGCGAACCAATTTCGATAGTAGATCTATGTTGTACTCTCCCGCCATTGGAACTGTTGTACCATTACTATCCTGTAAAAATTGAGGCATGTTTACAAAATAATACAATTAATGTTTGTATATGTACAAAATAAGCCAATTAAAGATTTGTAGCCTTACCACTAATAGTCCTCTAGAGATGCATTCTCTAATCGCAATGTCAATCGATTTGAGAAGAGCTCTTCCATCATTCCATTCTTTGATAGGTGATTTAATAGGGAATGGTAAGCCATATTCATGCATGAGATAGGAGTTGTAACTGTTCAGATTTATATCGCACGTTTCATTACAATCCTTATTGAGGTGATCCTTCTCAAGTTGGTAACGTGCCATCAGTTGTCTGTGTGTAAAATAATAATGCTCTGCGTGGCGCGGGTTAAGCAGGTCTAACTCATCATTGCTCATCCAAAATGGATGCAATAAATGCACCCCATAATAGTAGCTGTTCAGTGCAATATCTTCCTTGAAATAATTGATTTCTCGATCGCATCCATTTTGTGGCAAATTCCAACCGGAATAGTTAGTATTAATTGAAAGTACGTCATCAGTTCTATAGTATTGATTAAGTTTCGCATCTTCTTCGTTAAAAATTCCGTTGCCTAGTTTTAAATGCATTGCTTTCCACATTACCTCACTGGTCACAAAATGGTTGGGTTTTTTCATAAATGGAGGTAAAATCTCTTCTTTCTTAAATTTATTCCCGTAGAGAGATGCTAATCGCCTGGCATAGTCAAACATGTCCGTGTTAATGTGAACTCTGGCCCAACGTTCGATGGTGTCGAACTTGTCATCATCTACGTCCAGCAATAGACGGTAGAATGCAACAGTGGCCTCTCTCATGTTATCATCGTAGATGTTGAATGTCAATCCAAGTTTTGTGTAACCTTTCTTCAAAATCTCGAGTATCCGCTTGTGGCTTGGTTTGTCCTTTAAATGTGAACAAAATTACGTATCTAATAATTCATCCCAAAATTTAAATATACCTGCATACTAACATAAAATATAAGTAAGTAAGTACTTTAAGTATTCACTTTACGTGTAGGCATAAGACGATATTGCATTAAATTACTAGCTCACCTTACTAACAATTTCAGCTAATGCAGGCTTAATAAAATAATCATTTTTCTGCGGCGAAAAACCCGAAGGAACAATCTTCATAACTGAAGCATCATTAGCAAATTCTGTAAATGAATAATATGGACATACCTATTTATATTTATTATTATAACTTAATGATCAAGGTAGAAAAAAAAATACATTTATTCACGAAACAACCCTTGGTTTACAAACTTTTCTTCTGCCAAACTGCAGGACAGTTTGTTGGCAGAGGGCAGTTTGTTGGTAATAAAACCATATTTTGAGTGCAAGGTCAATATAACCGGATTGTATAAGTAAGTATACGATATTAAGATAGCATAGAAAACATACATCAGTATAAAAATCGATTGAATAGGAACTGCCACATACCGCCTTCGTTGACTATAGCTCGATATTCTTCTGCCGGAGCAGATGCAGTGGTAGTCACAAGAAATAGAATCCAGAGAAACATTTTCCCTCTTTGATTGAGTTCACGGCGGACCATGAGCCCAACTAAGCACATCGATAGAGACAGGGACTATATGTAGCTGGAACCACGTAACTGTTTCTGCTGAACCAATTGAGATCCTTGCGGTCATTTTAATAGGCATAATTTTGTACAGTCCACGTGTAAGGTTTGTATTGTAACTGTCTAGATTGTATGTAAAATAAAAATTCATTTGTGATTCCTGAGAAAACGAATACTTGCAAGTAATTATAATATGCGATTATTTTTTAATACTTAAAAGGTGGGATCGAATTTGCCAAGGTAAGGTGCTCAACATAACAGAAACTATAGGTAGGTACGCCGATGGGATTCTAGTTTTTTAGTTTTACGGTCATGTTTATAAATCCATTATTCCTTTCCTTTATTCATAATTTGTGAATAGTAACTAGTTTTTTTGTCCACCTATATAATAAAATTCTGAAACCTTAGCAAACTAAATATTTAAAAGTTAAACTCAAATGACCTTAGAACAATAACATGATTGATATTATTTTTTTATTTTACTTCTTTTTTTTCTTTTAACGGCCTCCTAGCCCAGTCGGTAGTGACACTGCCTTCGAAGTAGGAGGTCCTGGGTTCGAATCCTGGTAAGGGCATTTATTTGTGTGTTTATCACTGATATTTGTATCTGAGTTATGGACGTGTTCTATGTATTTTTCAATATCTATCTATTATATATATCGTCGTCTAGTACCCACAACACAAGCCTTATTGAGGTTACTGTGGGACTAGGTCGGTTTGGGCAAAAAAATCGACTAACCTGACTGTACGTGAACGCGCATATCAGGAAACGAATGCAATTGGAAAATTGTCCAATTGTAGCGGTGGGAAGATGGCTAATTTTATCAAACAAGGGACAATTCCTCACTTTCAAACACCAATCACTTGGGGAGTGGAAGCTTTGGTCTGCTTATATAACCAATATACACCTGGCCTGGCAATTGGCGGCTAAATTTATACATGATTGCCATAGACAGAATGGATGTTGACAAACCGGAAATACGTCAAGCGTGGTAAATTATCTTGTAGAAACTCGAGCATATTTTTACAGATTTTATTAAAAAAATACTAAAGAACATAATTTGCTTAGACAAACATACTCGTATTAGTTACGGACTATTAGCTAATGTGTTAACATTGGTTGAAAACGTGCGTGAAATTAAACGTCCAGTTCGAAGTGGGGAACTGTGACGTCACCATCGTGTTGGGTATAAGATTTACACTGAAACAATTAACTGTAAATAGAAATTAAGATAACTATTAATGTGACTTTTTGTTTGAATTTTTCGAACAAAATAAATAAATTAAAATCCTGTGCAAACATAATCAACTGTGCAATTCACTGACAAGGTGGTTAACACTTTCTGTCAATTGATAATTGTCATAGATGTCATAAAGATCTCTTCTTAGACTTCTCTACAGATATTTTGTCAAAATATGGTTGTCTTTATTTAACAAATGGCATTTATTACAAAAGCGAGAAGCAAGAAGTGACAGTATGTGGCGTAAAGAGAATCAACACTGGGGGTCTATCGCATGTCTATCTAGTCTAAGACAACATCAAATAGGATGACATCGACATTTAGTTAGGCAAGTGGCCAGTCAAGTGATATAGTAGGAGAGCCCATGACACTGAACCTTGTTCGATAAGTCTCCTAGATGAGATATGTATAATTAGACGCGTCTTTAATGGGGGAACACGAAATGATGATGCTGCAATGCAAAAAAAGTGGTGGCGTATTTTAATTTTTTTTTGAAAAAAATTAGAAAATCTGGTTTCTAGTACGATAAGTCTCCTAGATTTCCTTTGTTCCTCGAAGCAGGGGAGGGGTAGGGCTACACGATAATGCGGTGCTGCAAGCCCCCGTGCGTGGCCTTGTCAGTGGAGCAGCATCAAAAGATAGTAGATGTATGAAAAAACAAAGCGCCTGATCTTTTAAAACATAAAATCATTTTAATAACGTAACATCTTGTTGTAGTTCAGGCGCTAAGTTTAGGTTACATAACATCTTGTTTTTGTTATAAGTACCGCATTATCGTGTAGCCCTACCCCTCCCCTGCTTCGAGGAACAAAGGAAATCTAGGAGATTTATCGTACAGAAACCGGTTTTTTTTCAAAAAAATATTAAAATACGCCACCACTTTTTTGCATTGCAGCATCACCATTTCGTGTCTTTAATGGTAAAGACGCGTCTAATTATATATATCTCATCTAGGAGACTTATGAACTAGGTTCAGTGTCATGGGCTCTCCTACTAATAGAGTTAAGAGATAATCTTTACTGATTATTGTTTATCTCATGAACATGGTGTTTTTACGTAGAAAATTTGTTTTCCAGTTTTCTCCAAAAAACATCATAAAACTTGTAAGTAAGCAGCTGTAAAAATATTTGTACTTAATTTGTTAGCACTTTAAAGACGATAAATATAGACCTAAGGCTACTGACCTCGCAACTAACCTGCGATTTTGATCGTTTTTGCTCTATCGATTGATTTCGTTGGACCTACCTAAACGGCAACGTATCGAAATTGTCGGTGCGTGCTACACAGTTGATATGTCTATGGCGCATTCTTATCGAACTAAATTATTGCACATGACGTTTGTAACTTGCGCATTTTGAGGCGCTGATTACATGCGCGAACAGAATGCCACATAGTATAGTCAATCAAAATAAAGGGGTCTAGGAGATTATTATATTCGGACTGTATAACAAACAGATCAAATCTAGCAATTGTAAACACACATTTAGCACTTTTTGTTTAGGTACCTACTATTCGAACTCGTTAAATATTTGACAGTTGACTATCGAATTGTAGAAAAAGTAAACTAGAAGAAGTATATGTAATTGATCTGTTAACGCTAACGTTGTTTTTGGTATTGTTTATTGAGGTAACTTAATATCAATATGTTTGTGTGGTGTTTTGTGTGATTTTTTTATGAATAAAAAGCTCAGCAATTTCAGAAACTAATTTATTAACAATAGCACTTATTTAGATGTCAATAACTTATGTAGTTTCCTCTTGTAATCAAGGTGTAAAAATATAACCATAAATATGATACAATGTCTCTTGAGAACTGAATGAACGTCATATATAAATTATTCCGGAAGTAATTCCTTAGAACGCTCTCTGAACCTTGACCTACTCAATGTAGACTGCCTGTCTAATAAAACGCACTATCTATAAGATAGATGATGTTCAGTTGTTATTGTCACGAACCATGCTAATACCGCATTATTAGGTTTGTACTAATATCGAAGTCTATATAACTTCTAAATAATGTATAAATAGTAACTAAATATAATAATACTATGGGAATATTGCTGATACGCCTAGTCTCCAGTCATCATCTCCATGAATTCTGTAAAAAAGAAAAATAGGGTTAAGGAAACTTATATAATAACAGATGGTAAAACATGCTAAAATTTTGAATTAATATGCTTATTTAAAGTATTTAACAATTTACAACAATCATTTTATACAACATTGATTTTTACTTGTTTTGACTGAGGTACCAACATTCTGAGTTTAATTTTCGACGTGTTTGGACTGATTTGGTTGCAATTGAAAAAATATAATCAAGACTGATCAAGTCAGCTCATTGTCAGCTAATGTAGCTAAAGCTAAAATAAAGTAAATATTTGGTACAAACGTAAGTGTAGATACCGTGTTAAAAATATTTAAATGTAATATCGTCTATAGTATGTCTTGGCTCTTGGTCCGTGGGACCCTGGTGCTCTCAGTATTTTCAAAGACCTATCGAAGAACTGAGAGATGCCACAAGAGACCAAAGAGCTGGCAGGTATCTGGGTCAACGAATTAGTCTTGCGATCCAGCGAGGAAATGGCAATGCTGCCAGCATAGTATGGTACTTTGCCGCAGGGGCATACTCGTATTTAGATATACTTTCGTTTTAGTTTATTTCTACTTTAGTGTTAATTATTTTGTTTATAAGTTTTTTATACTACGACGGTAGCAAACAAGCATACGGCCCGCCTAATGGTAAGCAGCTACCGTAGCCTATGAACGCCTGCAACTCCAGAGGTGTCACATGCGCGTTTCAGATACGTTACAAAAAGGAGGATTAACTGAAGTATTTTAAGTTTTAGTTTATAGTAGTTTGTGATTATTTTGAAGTATGTTATTTTATTAAGTATGATATTAATAAATTCAATTGTTATTCTTGATCACTGGCAGATCTGGAAGCGTGAACTTTTTTAAGCACTCGTCCGTGACCGTCCGGGGACGCGACAGCTCTTAGAGTCAGTGGCACCAAACCATTACTCATCTTTAACACGTTACATAAACTTTCTTGTTTGAGTTTCATAGTTCTCTGTTTAGTTAAAGCAGTTCGCCGCTGGTGGACGGTATAAATGACCCTTAGACATTCTTTATGACAATGACGTACCATCGAAATCGACGGTCCCGGAGCCGTCAGTGTCGATCTCAGCGATGATGCCGTCGAGGTCGGAGTTGCTCAGCTTGTCATCGAGCGCGGCCAAGATCTCCTTGAGCGTGGACGTGGTGATGTAGCCGTTGCCTTCGCGATCGTACAATCTGAAATTCATCATAAATTAACAATAAGATTTAAAGCAAACAAAGTTGAGATTCTTAATAGGTGCTCCCTGGAAGCACTTAGCAGAACATGAGCAGAACTTATGAGCAGAACAACATTTGGTCAGTAAAGCCGCAAAAAAACAACACTGTGTTGACTTTATTAGTCATAACCAAAGATAATGCATAAATAGAGGAGCACAGTAAATAAATAATAAATAAATAAAAATAAAAATATTTGGGGACAATCTTACACAAATCAACCTAGTCCCAAACTAAGCAAAGCTTGTACTATGGGTACTAGGCGACGATATACATACTTATATAGATAAATATATACTTAGATACATAGGAAACACCCATAACTCAGGAACAAATATTCGTGATAAACACACAAATAAATGCCCTTACCAGGATTTGAACCCGGGACCTCCTGCTTCGTAGGCAGGGAGGAGGCCGTTCAGACAGTCTAAGATCTTTTTGAGGTTCTAAGTTTGATTGCTTTATTAGATGGCGCTGTACAGCCCCATACATTATGCGGTAACTCTGATTCAGATGGCGCTTCAGTGTTACCGTATAATGTATGGGGCTGTACAGCGCCATCTAGTAAAGCTATCAAACTTGGAGCCTCAAAAAGTTCGTAGACTGTTTACCTCTATTTATACCTTCTCTTTGGTTATTAATATTTACGTCAAAGAAATTGGTGGTCCATAGCCATGGAAGAAATTTTGTCGAGTGGTCCCTTATTACTGAAAGGTTTAGAACCACTGGTTTGAAGTATGACAATATAATGTAAATAGTGATGAGATTTTATAATAAAGCTTTAAATCGGGAACTAGTTGTAACAGATACCTAAACTCGACTACTTATTATTAGTTAGTTAAAACGTTGTTCTTATTAAACTTGAATCTTATATAATAGAATCTTATAATAAAACGGCCTCCTAGCCCAGTCGGTAGTGACCCTGCCTACGAAGCAGGAGGTCCCGGGTTCAAATCCTGGTAAGGGCATTTATTTGTGTGTTTATCACGAATATTTGTTCCTGAGTTATGGGTGTTTTCTATGTATCTAAGTATATATTTATCTATATAAGTAGATATATCGTTGCCTAGTACCCATAGTAAAAGCTTTGCTTAGTTTGGGACTAGGTTGATTTGTGTAAGATTGTCCCGAAATATTTATTTATTTATTTATTAATAGTCGGTTTTAGCAAAGCTCGCTTAAAACTTTTTAGTCATGTATGGAGTGAGCACTCTTGGTTTACTTATTACTCCATGCCGCGAAATAATGCGAAAACTTGTTACCAATATGAAACAATTTTACTATTCATATTGGATACGAGAAATAACCAGTAATATCTAGAAGTACTTAGTACGTCTATTTTATAGGAGAGTGTGAAATTATGCATTTATATGTTAAATAACAGTTAATAAAAAATATTTGCATCTAACTAACTACTGACTTTTGTCAATATTTAGTATCGGTTGCGCCAAACTGTCTGGCACTGTTAAATTGTTCGACAAGTTACGTCGTTTTATGCCGAATTCAGTTGGTGCAACTAACCCTTAATGTGTTTTAGAATTATGTTTGATTCATTTGTTTATGTACTATGTACCTACCTGAAGGCTTCCTTCAGTTCCTGTTGCATAGCTTCAGCATCTTCCTCCTCCAAGAAGTGAGACGCAATGTTGCAGAAGCCATCAAAGTTGATTTTACCAGAGGCTGAAAATAAATCATAGTTTTTATTTTGACCGACAATTTATCGATTTTTACGTTATAACATTGAGTAATCTAAATTTTAGCTTAGTTGATAGAGACCCTGCCTAAAAAACTGATTTTCGTGGGTTTGGACATTTGTTCCTGAGTAACGGGTGTTTTCGGTATACCTATATCTTTATAAATATGTAAATCGTCGTAGTGCCCAATAGTACAAGCTTTACTTAGTTTGTGGATGATTGACTTCTGTAAGACTCCTTTCCTCCCTGCCTTCGACGAGTACCAGAGATAGTAATTTTTTCCGATCTCATTTGTCGAATCGAGCTATCTTGACTCGTTATTCCAAACATCATCAATATACAAGTAAACATGATATGCCCTTCATTGAGTGTTTCATAACATTTTCAAACGCGAAGTTTATTTGAAGTCGACTTTAATTACCACTGCCAGTCATAATTCCCTTTCATCACTTAAGGATTCCAGCGTAAAAAGTAAACCGAGTCGACCAAAGGAACGGTCTTGAGGTATACGGAAATAGCACCGTCAGTTGAGTTGAGGCGACGAGTAAAAATATTTCGTGCAGAGGTGCGACCGTCAACGCTACACGTGCTTAGGAAACGTTGCGTTGAAGTTCTAAAAATACTGACCGTTATACCTCGTTACACTTATTAAGTCAACCAGTTAATATTTTATTATTAAATTTTACGTGAGACATACTATCACTATAAAATACGGTTACACTCACGTCACTTTGACGACGTCAGTGACGTGAGTGTAACCGTTATATTTTATAGTTATTATTTTATTTGATGATGTATAATTATTCTGGGTAGGAAAATTTTAAAATGTTCGTTTACGAATTGAATTAAATTGTCGCTTAATTTTTAAACAAATAGGATACTGGAATTGTGGAATACAAATAAAAATAAAATTAATGGCAAACGTAAAATAATGTACCAAATTTTTTTGGTTTGGTTATTAAATGTAATAAAATAAACAGATCGGTTTTTCAAAGGCGCTGTTTTTTTTCATCTTTACGAGGCCCTGACGACATAGGTAATCTAAATTTGAAATTAAAACGTTAAAAGTATCATCGATTTCTTTAGCCGATGTGCTATAAAACATTGAAACACTGATTGAATCATTTATACTTAAAGCGTATTTAAATCTTTTATTATAATTAATTTAAAAATGTTTTATATACGCTTTAAGCCACTTACGTACTCAATGTTTGTTAATTTCCTATAAAACTAATAAAGATTTTTTTATTTAATAGGTCGCAATTGCAATGTCGTGCTTGAATTAAGTCGTGTTTTAGTTAATACTGTGTAAAAATAGTAAAAGTGGCATAACATTAAATTACTAAAAATAAATCTACGTTGAAATTTAGTGATATCGAGTATATCGGTTAATTTGTAAACTATGTACTCGTAGTAATTAAAATATTCGGATCCTCAGTAACCTTTAACTACCTAACCTAAGACTACGTAGTCTTACGAGTAATTGGTGAAAACTTATGAAATTGAAATGTTTTCCTTTTAATTCATATTTTCACTGAAATTATCAATAATTAGGTATGCGTTTCATACCGTTCAATGTATGCCTACCTATGCATTGAATGGACAATGTGTATGTGTATGTGACATACCTACCTACTAGTAAAATTAAGAATCAAGACTAAAAAAACTCTTTTATCATCTTCAGAAGTTTTACAAAAGTACCAATACAGTAAAATAAGTAGGTAGTGTAAGTAAGGTAAGCAAACTCCATCATTGGACTTTAACTTACTTTCTGGGTCATTCTCAACAATGAGAGCCTGCAGTTCCGAGTCGTCGAACAGCTGACCCATGGTGTTCAGGATGGTGGAGATCTTGAGGACGTCGATGTAGCCAGACTTGGTGGTGTCGAACATCTGGAAGGCTTTGCGAAGCATCGCCATCTTCTGATCGTCGTCCGTGTCCTATCGAAGAAGGTAAAGTTAAGAAGAGTAGGAGAAACAGAAAGAATAGACATTCTAGGCTGTTGGAAATTATATTAAAAGGAAAAAGTGTTATTTTGCAAAAAGAGAGCCTTTTGAGGTGTTTTGCTTATTAACCAATCGCAGTTCCAGAGTTGTAATTGTAACACTTGACACAATTTTCAATCACATCACTCAACTTCACATCACTAAAGGGTATCAAAATGCGTCCTCACCATGACAGTAGGGTTGGTAGCTTTATGTAACAAGAACCGAATCCGAGTGCGAGTGTTGTTACACTGGATTTCTCGTCCGCGTGGCACCCCTATTTATAGAAAATCCCCTCAAACGTAGAAACTCTGGAATACGAAAATAAGTGAAAAACTAATCTGCTTCTGTCTCTATCGAACGCGGGATTATGACGTGTTTATTAACTCGTAGTCGTCGATATATTTTAAGTTTACCTACTCTGTCTAAGGAAATATTGATCTTTTCAATTTTTTTGGATGTAAGAGTCAGTAAATTTTCATAACATGCCCATGTGTTATTAAAGATGTATATATTCGTTTGTAGAAATTGTAGATTCACTAAGTTTGGTTGACCACCTCGATCACTGACAGTAAGTACATAGTTTACAGTACGTAGTTTCCTAAATGCTGCCCAGCCTAGCTGGATCCTCCTCTTGGCCTCCTACTCACATTTTTTTTTACTTAACTGCAGGATCTGCCCAAGGTAGGTGTACTCAGAAACAATTTCTAGAAGGTGGCCATGTACGACGAACGGTCCTGGATCAATGTGGCTATTGATCATTACTTCATGAGACAGAACATAATCCTCCTAAAATTGTCAAATTATAACCCAGGAGTAGAAAAAAGGATGTAGAGTTACCACTTGACTGTGACTGGATCACACGATGTAACGAAACCGAAGCGTTATGTAATGAATCAATTTAAATACGTAAATGTTGTGGGATAATCCTACACACAATAAATGTAAATAATAGAACGATAGATAAAACAATCAGTAAGTACATCAAAAACATCTAAGGCAACCTCCAGAAACTTAATGCTAAGTCATTAAAATTAATATCCTTTTTGGGATTCATTTCTAAGACCAATCAATTCGTAGGTCAGATTATATGGCAACCATTTAACAAATTAGTTTTTACTTAAGATTTTAAATTCTAATATTTATGTTACTTAGTTGTAAAGTTCAATTAAGGTATACCTTTAATGACTTATATATGCATAGTATATTATGTTTTAATTTTGAAGCTAAATATCCAGTCTCCAATAAGAAAAATGACTGGTCTGGTGGATGCACATCACACATGACATTTTCGGACAAGCCCTTTACTGAAATAAAAAAGACTTCAAAAACTCTACGGTTAGCCTCAGAAGACAAAACTTTACACTGCTCATCAGCATTTATACTTAATTCCTGCTTGAAGAATTCGACTTCCGTTTGAATTCCAGGTAAACTGAAGTTTGATGTTTACTGAATCAACACACAAACATTTCACGCGTAACCCGTCCAGTCCTTGATCGTAACAGATACGAACGTCCATGCCAAGTGTAAAGCATTCCAGAAGCAATACGTAGCGGTAATATATTCCAACGTTTCATTTCCTTAGTTGGGAAATTCCTTTGATGCGAGTGGCGATACAAAACAAGCCCAATGAAAATTATGACTTTTCTGTCATTTGAAACCTTTGCTTTTGTGTATCTACGATTGTGAAGTCCCGCGTGTTTATTAAATATGCTTTTTAAATGAAGATAATATATGATATAACTAGCTTTCCGCCCGCGACTTCGTCCGCGTATAATACGGTTCCTCATACAGAGTTTCATACCCAATTTTATCTTCTTAACTAACTTTTGTTAATCCCCGAACCATCTTCTTAATCTATTTATACTTATAGCTATACAAACTTTCAACCCCTTTTTTACCCTGTTAGAGGTTGAATTTTAAAAAACCCTGAAATTACTTTTATTGTTTTTTAATTATTAGAAAATGTACGAAGTTTCAAATCTCTAACTCAAAATTTTAAACCCCATCCATACAAACTTTCAACCCCCTTTTTACCCCCTCAGGGGATGAATTTCGAAAAACCCCTTCTTAGTGGATACTAACGTTATAAAAACAACCTATTGTGAAAAATTCAGCTCTCTAGGTCCAACGGTTCGGGATGGGCGTTGATTTAAGTGAGTCAGTCAGTCAGTCAGTTAGTCAGGACTTTTACGTTTATATATATAGATAATCCTAATAGACTAATAATAAGTTGACAGTTTTTTAATTTATTTGTGGATCTGGCTAAATCTGGAAAAAGTGGATATAATATTCAGCGGGTCTGTTACTTGAGAAAATGGCAGGAGGTGACGTTGCTACCTTTTAGCTGCCTTAATATTGTTGCTCCTTTTGAAATAAGTATCACATCGTAATTATAGGCATTACAGTTTTTTAAACGTAAACAAAAACAAATATTTACGGGGCACTACTAGGCAGCAAAAGTGAGGATATCGTTGGTTTCGCCTGATCACCTTTATCATTAAGCCTTTAATTCTAAGCTTTTTATTATTCTATCACTTTTCTTTATTCAGCATTAATTTAGTAATTTTCTACACGAAAATGCTTAATGAACATTTTCAGTCAGTCATTCGAAATCCACACAATGGTGAGTGAATGCGTCATCGATTGGCCACTGGCGCGTGAAACGGGTTATACGGCGAGACGGCGCGGATATAGAATGCCGGTGATCGACTATAATTTTTGTATTCTCACGAAATACCACAACGAGAAAAACTATATCAGTCCCAATTCGTCAGTGCGACGCGGAAATAGAATTAGGTCAGCGTTTGATTTAATGACCGGATGGTAATTATGCGCTAACGATGTGATATCTGGTTTTATTTATACTTAAATGTTTACCAATTTTGATACTCTTAACATTTATGCGGACCAGACAAATACATTAAGTGATTGGAATACTTAATACAAAGATTCTTCTCTTCCTAAAGTTTTAATCAACATTTTTAATTATAGTATCTCGTCCTCATTAGATTTCAAAAGCGTAAGCCTTCTTATCCCTCTTTTATTAAATTAAATATTCATCTAAATTTATTTTATTCATATGGCATATATCCTACCTAAACATTTCGTAATAATCCAAAAAACCAAAAATTAATTTTATGTCAGGGTCCACATCTAAATAAAAATATACAATACATTTGTTCCAATTAGAAATAATGTAAATGGCACGAGAACATTACAGTTAGTATTTATAATTCAGCAATTGAAAACTTTTACTCGGCAATAAAAGTAATTAAATGTCTCGTAAAACACTTGCGATCTAGACCGTCTAAGGCCGATTGGCCGTTTCCTGAATGAACTCGCATTTGTGGGATCATTCAATCACTACAATTGTCTATTTTCATTGGCTACCATCTCAAACACTGCAAACTGACGTTGTTTAGTTTCCTACGTTTCCGCTTGTCGGCACTTCAGCATTCCTCTTTGCGATCTCTTGTCGCCGGCCCACAAGAATTGATGACATGGATTTAGTAAAGGAATTAGGTCGAGATTACCTGATGAAAGTAACGTCTATATCTTTCGTATGTTTATTGATAGTGTCATTGTTTATTCAAGTACTTCATTGTTCTTATGTTGGTTTAAGATAACTTTCCAAGTTTTTTTAATCTCGTTATTGAAGTAATCACGTTCAGCTTAGTAATTCCGCAGTCCCAGACACTAACGGGTTCTCATAAATTTACTAGTCGATCCGTAACTGACGTGGAAGCAATTTACTGTGATTTAGCATTCCCTGACCAAAAATAATTGGCTATCATAGCCAAAAGCAACGATAGATGCCTGCAACATCGGTACTGGACCCTGAATCATCGGTGTCAATGGAGTGGAAATATAACTTCATTTTGGCACGGAACCGACTATTTTCCTTGCAGAATTCAATGGTGATATCTAGACGCCAGATATAATACAAATGTGGCAGAGATATGCTAATCATTGAACTAAAATTAACGGTCAAATCTTTAAACAGATATGTCATAATTGCCTTGCAAAGGCGTACGAGAATTCACACGTGATTTTACGTTGCTTAGAGTTTGTTGCATAGCTTTTTGGCAGATGCTCGGTAAATTTAACGATGATTTATAACCAGCTAATAAACTAATATAAATTATGCTCAAAGTTTTATGATCAAAATATTTAAAATAGTCACGGTACATGGAGACTGACAGATATAGAGCGACATATTATATTGTTCGAGTATCGTGAAGCTCCGGTGATAAATTATCTTCCGAAATGTTTATCCCTAAAGGGAGTTTTACGCGGACAAAATCATGGACGAACGCTTATAATAATATTATGTTTATTTTGTTTAGAATTATTTACTTTTATGATGGATACAGATACTTAGTCCCAAGTAATTTTTGTATGCATGAATGTGTTCTAACTTTTATTAAACATGTATTATGTTTATAAATCATCATCTGAACGCTAATGCATCCGGAATGGGCGGGAGCGAGCGATGGACAGCACAAAATGGCGGGAAAGAGGGGAGACCTTTGCCCAGCAGTGGGACACTCTACCATGCTAATAATAATAAAACAATTTAAAAAATCGTCATCTACTCGTAAATAACAAAAATTGTTAAAGTTACTACAATATTTACTCTCATTCCAAACTTTTACTTGGCGTTTTTTATTCCCCCTCCCTTCACGTTAATTACTTTGATTCTCTTGAGAAACTTCTCGAAGACCTTATGCCTTCTTATAATCATCACATTCTTATGGGAGATCTAAATACGTGTCTTCTGAAGGATGACAGTCGATCCCGGCGCCTAAAATCCCTGGTAGATGCATGCAATCTAACTATTCTCCCTTCATACGCCACACACTATTTTCCAAATTGCTCGCCTTCTCTTCTTGATTTAACTTTAGTTTCTTCGACTTCTCATGTGTCTAAATTTGGACAATACTCCGCGGATGCCTTCTCATATCATGATCTGCTCTATATCTCTTACAAAATTCGTCCTCCCAAATCTAAATCAAAAATTCTTTTGCAGCGCAATTTTAGTGGATTAAATGTGGAAAAGCTTCGAGATGACGCTTTAACAATCGATTGGAGCAGTATCGCTCGAGCGGGTTCGGTAGACGATCAAGTTTCTCTCTTTAATTCGCTCCTCATACAACTTTATGACGCTCACGCTCCTGTTCGTGCAATAAAAGTCAAGCATCTCCCTGCTCCTTGGCTCACTGAGGATATTAAAGCCCTTATAGAGAGGAAGAATCAATCTAAATCTAAGTATAAGGTTAACAACTCTGAGAAAAATAAACTTAAATATCATACCCTGCGCAATCGCTGTAGCACTATATGTCGAGATGCTCAGAGGCGTCATATTTACAGTTCTGTTGAAGATGGAAATCCAGCCAAAGTGTGGAAATTTTTGAAAGGTCTCGGAGTTGGCAAATCTCAACAGGCAACCAATTTAAACTATATTAGCGTTGACCAGCTTAACCAGCATTTTTCATCGTCCACCTGTTTCAGTGGTCCTAAGAAATCTAACTCACTTCATCATCTTTCATCACTTCCTGCCTTAGATTTCTCTTCTTTCTATTTTAGCCATTTCTGTGAGAGTGATGTTAGGAAGGGTATATTGAATATCACTTCTAACGCCGTTGGTGTTGACTGTGTTAGCCGAAATATGATACTCCCTCTCCTTGATTTGTTTGTTCCTATTATCACCGGTATTCTGAATTTTTCCATTTCATCAAGTACTTTTCCCAGTCTGTGGAAGGATGCCAATATTATTCCTTTACCCAAAAAATCCAACCCCAGTTCCTTCTCTGACTATCGCCCCATCTCCATTCTTCCTTTCCTATCCAAAGTCCTCGAACGGCTAGTGCATCAGCAACTAACTTCCTTCCTGAATAGAAATGACCTCCTAAACCCATTTCAATCTGGTTTCCGTCCGGGCCTCAGTACTACCTCGGCTCTTGTCAAGGTTACCGATGACATCCGTTTGGGTATGAATGACCAGAAGTATACAGTTCTTGCACTTCTAGATTTCTGGGGATATTAAAGCCCTTATAGAGAGGAAGAATCAATCTAAATCTAAGTATAAGGCTAACAACTCTGAGAAAAATAAACTTAAATATCATACCCTGCGCAATCGCTGTAGCACTATATGTCGAGATGCTCAGAGGCGTCATATTCACAGTTCTGTTGAAGATAGAAATCCAGCCAAAGTGTGGAAATTTTTGAAAGGTCTCGGAGTTGGCAAATCTCAACAGGCAACCAATTTAAACAATATTAGCGTTGACCAGCTTAACCAGCATTTTTCATCGTCCACCTGTTTCAGTGGTCCTAAGAAATCTAACTCACTTCATCATCTTTCATCACTTCCTGCCTTAGATTTCTCTTCTTTCTATTTTAGCCATTTCTGTGAGAGTGATGTTAGGAAGGGTATATTGAATATCACTTCTAACGCCGTTGGTGTTGACTGTGTTAGCCGAAATATGATACTCCCTCTCCTTGATTTGTTTGTTCCTATTATCACCGGTATTCTGAATTTTTCCATTTCATCAAGTACTTTTCCCAGTCTGTGGAAGGATGCCAATATTATTCCTTTACCCAAAAAATCCAACCCCAGTTCCTTCTCTGACTATCGCCCCATCTCCATTCTTCCTTTCCTATCCAAAGTCCTCGAACGGCTAGTGCATCAGCAGCTAACTTCCTTCCTGAATAGAAATTACCTCCTAAACCCATTTCAATCTGGGTTTCGTCCGGGCCATAGTACTACCTCGGCTCTTGTCAAGGTTACCGATGACATCCGTTTGGGTATGAATGACCAGAAGCTTACAGTTCTTGCACTTCTAGATTTCAGTAATGCCTTTAACACGGTCGATTTTGACATTTTGCTCGCGTTCTTACAGTCTCTTAACATATCGGCTGCAGCGATTGACTGGTTCCGCAGCTATTTGGTTGGTCGTCGGCAAAGAATTAAACTAGATTCTTCGTGTTCTTCCTGGTGCAGCACATCAGCTGGTGTTCCACAGGGTGGTGTGCTGTCTCCTCTTTTATTTTCTATCTTCATTAATTCCATAACTCTTGATCTCTTCTCTTCGTATCACCTCTATGCCGACGACCTTCAAATATATTCGCAGGGTATGCATAGCGATCTCAATTCAGTTATAGAAGCCACGAATCTTGATCTGCTCCGCATATCAAATTGGAGTCAAAATTACGGTTTAAAAGTAAACCCCCTAAAGTCACAGGTAATTGTGATGGGTAGCGCTAAACAAATCTCCAAAATTGACTTTCTCAGGCTCCCTCCGATAGTCTTCGATGGTATCCAAATTCCTTTTTCCAACCAAGTGAAAAATCTTGGCGTAATCATGGATCGTTGTCTATCATGGGTGCCTCAGGTGAGTAAAGTGAGCAGGAAGATGTTTGCTGCCATAGGGTCTCTCAGACGGCTCCGGAATTTCCTGCCAAATGCTACTAAAATTGCGCTTGCTCAGTCGTTACTTCTTCCCATTCTTGATTATGCAGATATCTCCTATTTAGACCTAACCGAGGAGCAACTTAATAAGCTTGAGCGTATTCAAAATGCCTGCATTCGGTTCATTTTCGGATTACGCAAATTCGACCATGTTTCTAGTTTTCGTTCTCAACTCAAATGGCTCCCTATCCGTCACCGCCGTAACTCTCACATACTTTCTTTACTCTTTTCTGTACTTTTTAACCCTGCAACTCCCCGCTACCTCAAAGAGCGTTTCTCTTATCTTAATTCTATTAGATCCTCTCAAAAATTGCTCCTTAAAGTGCCATCTTCATCTTCCAAATTTTATAATTGCTCATTTACGTTCCAGGCCGTTCGTTTGTGGAATTCTCTCCCTCTCAACATTAAACGCGCGCAATCTATTGGTAGCTTTAAATCGCAACTTAAGGAATACTATTTATCTCTTCCTTAGGTTTTTAAGTTGACACTGTTGTTTCTTATTGTGTGTATTATATATGTATATATGTACGTATATGTATGTTTATTTTGTATTTATTTAAGTATGTATATTCATATGAATGTGCTGTGTTATCTATTTCGTCTCTTTTGTTTCTATGCACCACCTACTGCTTATTGTTTTTCTCTAGTCTCCACTACCCAAAGGTTGTCTGGAAGAAATCGCTCATTAGCGATAAGACCGCCTGTTGTTACCTCTACCTAAATTTATCTAATTGTAAAATTTGTGCTTGTAACTGTATGAGGTGTGCAATAAAGAGTATTTATTATTATTTATTATTATTATTATTTCAGTAATGCCTTTAACACGGTCGATTTTGACATTTTGCTCGCGTTCTTAGTCTCTTAACATATCGGCTGCAGCGATTGACTGGTTCCGCAGCTATTTGGTTGGTCGTCGGCAAAGAATAAAACTAGATTCTTCGTGTTCTTCCTGGTGCAGCACATCAGCTGGTGTTCCACAGGGTGGTGTGCTGTCTCCTCTTTTATTTTCTATCTTCATTAATTCCATAACTCTTGATCTCTCCTCTTCGTATCACCTCTATGCCGACGACCTTCAAATATATTCGCAGGGTATGCATAGCGATCTCAATTCAGTTATAGAAGCCACGAATCTGGATTTGCTCCGCATATCAAATTGGAGTCAAAATTACGGTTTAAAAGTAAACCCCCTAAAGTCACAGGTAATTGTAATGGGTAGCGCTAAACAAATCTACAAAATTGACTTTCTCAGGCTCCCTCCGATAGTCTTCGATGGTATCCAAATTCCTTTTTCCAACCAAGTGAAAAATCTTGGCGTAATCATGGATCGTTGTCTATCATGGGTGCCTCAGGTGAGTGAAGTGAGCAGGAAGATGTTTGCTGCCATAGGGTCTCTCAGACAGCTCCGGAATTTCCTGCCAATTGCTACTAAAATTGCGCTTGCTCAGTCGTTACTTCTCCCCATTCTTGATTATGCAGATATCTCCTATTTAGACCTAACCGAGGAGCAACTTAATAAGCTTGAGCGTATTCAAAATGCCTGCATTCGGTTCATTTTCGGATTACGCAAATTCGACCATGTTTCTAGTTTTCGTTCTCAACTCAAATGTCTCCCTATCCGTCACCGCCGTAACTCTCACATACTTTCTTTACTCTTTTCTATACTTTTTAACCCTGCAACTCCCCGCTACCTCAAAGAGCGTTTCTCTTATCTTAATTCTATTAGATCCTCTCAAAAATTGCTCCTAAAATCTTCCAAATTTTATAATTGCTCATTTACGTTCCAGGAGTGCGATTTTTGAATCTCACCAAGTGACTAATTCTCACCGATGTGAGTGATTTACTATCGGAAATCACTCACATCGGTGAGAATTAGTCACTTGGTGAGATTCAAAAATCGCACTCCAGGCCGTTCGTTTGTGGAATTCTCTCCCTCTCAACATAAAACGCGCGCAATCTATCGGTAGCTTTAAATCGCAACTTAAGGAATACTATTTATCTCTTCCTTAGGTTTTTAAGTTGACACTGTTGTTTCTTACTGTGTGTATTATATATGTATATATGTACGTATATGTATGTTTATTTTGTATTTATTTAAGTATGTATATTCATATGAATGTGCTGTGTTATCTATTTCGTCTCTTTTGTGTCTATGCACCACCTACTGCTTATTGTTTTTCTCTAGTCTCCACTATCCAAAGGTTGTCTGGAAGAAATCGCTCATTAGCGATAAGACCGCCTGTTGTTACCTCTACCTAAATTTATCTAATTGTAAAATTTGTGCTTGTAACTGTATGAGGTGTGCAATAAAGAGTATTTATTTATTATTATTATTTTCAATGAAGAATATATCCTTCATAAAATTCTTTACAACAATTGTCTTTGAAGTATGTTACTAGGGCTTATATTGGAAAACCCTTATTGGAAAACCATATATAAATATGGTTTTCCAATAAGGGCGGGTCGATTTTAAAATGCAAAATGTGTAAAATATTAATTACTTTTTGGTTTTATTAAAGGCCTATATGTGACATTATCCGTGATATATGACATCGTTCAAATGTCCACCTCGGCTTCTTCTGGTAGCCCATATCCATGAAGACCAATTTTCAATAACTCTGCCGCCCAGATCAGGCGTAATTTGAGCGATGGCTTGGGTTATATTGATTTTAAGGGCATCTTTATTGTCACTTTGTGGGATATTATTACGTGTAATTAAGGTATTCGTCGAACTTAATCCTTACTGGAATCATAGACAAAGTATTGTATGTATACAATAGTGACATAATTAAGCTTTCAACCTCGTACCACCCCCGTACCACTCAGCAAGCTTCATGGCCGTTAGGTGTAGTGTGTGTTAACACACTCTACACTCGACTGAAAAGCTCTTCATTATGTCATGTTTGTATAAAATACTATAATAAGTATAAATAGAGAACATTAAACATATTATGGTTTAAAACAGTGACATTGAAAGATAATCTGTTTTAAATAATTTACATAGTTTACCTTTACTGTACATATATGTAAGATGTATACTGCATTAAATTTGGATGGTTAATTTAATTTATTGTTTTCATAACAATTTTCCTTTTTCCTTTGAAGAGGACTTACGAAATGAAAATATTTATGTTGTTATTCAAGACAACTTCACAGAGACTTCCCAATAACTTATCATAATACCACGTCAAAAATATTTTACTTCTTTACTGAAACCTTGTAATCGACTGTAAATGTATTTATATTTGTATTTGAGTTCATGTCACTCTAGTGAGCGATGGTTTTTAAATTTTCTTAGATGAAAATAGGGAAAGCGAAACGGCGTTGAAGAATACTTGGAACTTTTCCAAATATAATGACAGAAAACCGCGTAAAATAGCAATAATGTGCATTAATGACGATTTGTGCTTATTTAAGCGGTTAAATGAAATTCTATATGGTAATTACTGTTGATCGTTTCGAATTAACAGTAATTTATATCTATATTGTTAGAGCTCGAGTCACTGTTGGCGACATGCGTGTCGAAATATTTAAGGAAAAATATGTGACTGTTTCGCACTTGACCTGTTTTTTATGATTTGTGTCTCGGAATGTGTGTCGTTTTGTAACTTTCATCTCAGATTTATTTAAGATACTCGTATAGTAAATACTTTTTAGAGTAAACGGTACTGAATGACTGTTGTCTCTATATAGAGAAGTCATTCATTATATGGGCTACCAAGTATGAAGAAATAATGTAAAATCAATTATTGACTATATGTTGGTACTTATTGGTGGTATCTTTTAATATAAAGATATTAGCGGACACCTTATAAGTAGGTAAGCATAAAGATGCTTACCTACTTATAAGGTGTCCGCTAGTCTCCTCCCATTACCCATTATCCAGTCCATTCAACACTATTGTGTTGAATGGACCATACCCATGACCCATGACATTAGTTCCCATCGAAACCAAAGTGTTGCACTACAATAGTCTTTGCACTTGGTAGGGACCATCTCTGGTGTATCTTGTTGTGCGTTCGGAGATGGTATCTGCCATATGTATATTGTGTATCCCTCACTTTTAGATCAAATTATTTTAAAGGGCCTATGCGCTGTTGGCTTCGGCTTCACGCATGCCTTCCAAAGGTCCGTAACCATATGACCCCGAGATATGGAAAGCAAAAAAATAATAATTGCCTTTTATTTCATATAAATTAGAATAACTATTTTCATAAATAATATATTTACAATTATAGCTTTCTACTAGCCGTATTTGAAAATAATACATTTTTACAAATTGAATGATTAATAATTATTAGTAAATTAATTAATTGCATGGCGGTTTACGCGCCTTTGCGCTTTGGGTAGGCCTTTGCCTACCCCAAGCTTTCCCATTTTCTTCTGTCTTTCAGATCGTCTCTCCATCTTAGTTGAGGTCTATGATTTTTCCTTTTTCTATATCTGGGCAACCACTCTGTTGTTATTTTTGCCCATATATCACTTGGCATTCTATATACATGTCCTACCCATGACCATTTAATTTTTTTGGCTGCGGGAATAAGATCCTCTATGTCTGTTTTTTCCCTTAGCGGTATATCTTATTCTGCCTTGCCTGGTCATTTTCAGCATCGATCTTTCCATCGCCCTCTGGCATACTCTTAGCTTTTCCGTTTGTTCTTTTGTTAGGCTCCATGTTTGAAAACCATATGTCAATGTAGGAAGAATAGCCGTGAAACTGAAATGAAACCAACGAAGCACGCAGCAAACTCTATTTCAACTCGACCACCGGATGTCACCTAAAAAGCTGGGTGCTTTCTCTAAACGATATTCAAAATTTCAGAAATAAGATCTCTATCACATTTCATCTCACACAAATTCTCACCGGCCACGGATATCATAAAACATACCTACATCGCTTTAAAATCACTCCCAACGCCCTCTGCCCATGCGACCTAATCACCCCTCAATCCATAGATCATTTTCTCAGACTCTATCCGAAATATAACAACTCACGACTGGATCATGAAATCGTCTGCCAAAATTTCCAAATCGACCCATATAATCTACAAGACCCCATTACAAAAGAAACCACACTATCGTCATTCAACAAATTCGTCACCACTATAGTCAACAGTCTAAAGTAATTCAACGGTACATAACTCATTAATTCACTATAATCATCATCAATCATCAATCATCATTGTATAACACACACAGACCCTAATATTTAATATAAATATTATTTACTATAAAAACAAAGACGAAGCTAATCTAGCCGCCCGTACCATTCGCGGGGACTCGATTCAGTCACCATAGAAAGAAAAAAAAAGTCGTATTGAAGGTTGTTCGTTTTATCTTTAAGGGGAGGTCGCTTTTCATAATGTATTTTAATGCCCAGTACTTTTTCCAGGCTTTAAGTATCCTATTATCTATCTCTTTGACTTGCTTGTTGTTGAATGAAAACAGTTGTCCAAGACAAGTAAAGTTTTCGACTTGCTGCATCTCTTTTTGTCCGAGTTTAATAGGCGTCCCTTATCCATTTGTCATAGTTTTGCATTTGCTTTGGTTCATCTCATGTCCCGCTTCTTTGCAAACTTCATTAAATTCTGCTTACATTATTTCTAGTGACGTCAAAAATAATAACGTCATTGGCAAATCTCAAGTTGTTTAGGAATTTCTCGTTTATTGTGAGGCCTTTTGTATCCCATGATAGGTTTCAAATATTGCTTCAAGACTAGCATTAAATAGCATTGGCGATATTGGATGTCCTTGTTTTACACCTTTTTGTAGTGCGAAGGATTCTCCTTGTGTTTCAGTTTTGATTAAGGCCTTGCTGGTTTGGTATATGTACTTTACTATATTAATATATTTTTGGTCTTCATTTTGACTTTCTAGGGTCTTGAAAAGAAATGTGTGGTCCAATGAATCAAAGGCCTTAGAAAAATCAATTAATGCAATTTAATTTTTTTGATTATACCCTATACTTTTTTCCATGATCTGGTTCAAGCTATGGAGGTGGTTGTGTTAAATGATGATCCCACTTGTTCTACCGGTTGTTGTACTTCTAGAGTTCGTTTCATTTTTCAACTTAATATTGTCAAGAATAGTTTGTATGTACATTATAAAGTTACTTAAACACCGAAGCTTAAGAACCATTTAACAAATTAATTGAAATAATTTATAGGTAGTTTATGGACATTAATAAAATATACTTAACATTTATTTTATTCTTTTTTTATTTATAAAACAAAAGGTAAAAACAACACAATAGTAAAAATACATTTACAAAAAATTACAATTTCACTTATAGATATAGTCATCGTACTGGCGTATCGGAATGACCTCTTGGTACATTTCTTCAATATTACTATTCACGATCCTTTTAGGCGGCACTCCTACGACGGATCCCATATCATCAAAATTAATTGAATCATCTTTAATATTAGTTTTGTGTGCGTCATAGTCGGTGTTAATATTCCTGTTTAGGTTGTTTTTATCGTCTAATTTATCATTTTCTGGTTTTTGTACTTTGTCCCTGATTGCATATTTGTTATAGTACTTACTTCCTTTAGCTTCATTATTATACTTGTTTCTTTTTGCCTCATAATCGTACTTGTTTCTTCTTCCCTCGTAGTCATATTTTTCGTATGGACTACTCCTTAAACGTAGAGTATAAGGTTCTTGGTCTGAAAAAGAGGTTCTCATCTGCTCATCTACTTCATAATCGGTAGATGCTTGAATATTGTCAGTAACTGTCTCATCATTTACTTTGGTACTAGTAGTAGGTTGATCGTCTTTTTTGGCTTCATAATCTTGGGGTTTACCATATTGAGTCTTCTTTAAATTGTAGTCATAGGGTTCTCTTTTCGGACCATAAGAACTTGTTTTATCACTTCCGTCCCATTTCTTCGAACCATCATATTCGCCTTTATTTGCTCCACTTTCTTTGTGCGTTATTACAATATCTTTCAACATTACATTTGATAATGTAATAAATTGTTTATCATCAAAGTCTAAATCAAATGGGTACCCAGGAGACAAGGTCGCAGAATTAAATTCTGTAGTTGGTATGACGTTTATTCCCCCAGGCGTTACTTTCGTAAATGGTGCTACAAAGATAAGTAATTGCATTGGAAGTCCTTCCGCAGTTCCTTTTGGAAGTACTAAACGTGACGGAAATCCAGATAAATTCTCAAGAGACTTCAGTGGTTGAACGTCTAGTCCAAATTCTGCATCTTCTACTAATTTGCGAAGAACTTTAAGTGAAACGAAATCTTCTGCTGTTCTATCAATTGCATTGGATGATCGAGATATAACGTTGCTTCCGAGTTTTAAATTACATTCAAAGTTATCTAGTAACATGAACAAATCTTTCTTCATAGCAAATTCACCGGGTAACATTTTTGGTCCCAAATAGATCTTAACTAATCCTTTCTGACTCACTAATGAAGATATGTTTAGCTTAAGAGTAAATGGTTTATGATTTAATCTGCTCTCGGCTACATTGACATCGAAAATTGGACGATCTGTTGATGTTTTCAAAGCATCGGTTACCTCGAACTTGAATGGTTCAAACATTGTTGTTACTTTTTTGACTTCTACATTTACAATTTGTACTCCAGGGAAGTATAACTCATTCCGTGTATACCCAGGAAGGGACTTAAGAGCTTCGTTCACCATATCTACAATTTTTTTATTTATGTTCCAAAATATTGGATCCCGCAGGGAAGTCATATAGTGCGCCAATACAGATGTACGCCTGAAAAAATAATATGGGTATAAAAGTAAGCAACATACAAAAAAAAATCGGCCAAGTGCGTGTCGGACCACGCATAATGGAGGGTTCCGTAGCTTCAATGGAATAAGAATCAGACTAATGCCAAAAGGTCGTATCTGATCAATATGGAAGAAGTTTTTTTGGAAATAATTTAAAAATGGCCAAACCGATAATGTTCAAAACAATTATTGTAGAAAGTATATGATAACGTGCATCTTCTCAATTTTTTTCATATTTTTTGGACTTACGGTTCAAGGGTTACAGGGGGGGACGCTATTTTTCCGACTTTCGGAGCGATTATTTCTGAAACTATTTACTTAATCACAAAATTTTCAAAGAAATCTCAATGTATATTTGAAAATTTTTCTTTAAATACCTATCGATTGATGTGCAACATGTTGATATTTGGTAATTTTTTTTTAAATTTAGTTACATATATGGAGCGCCACCCCTGAATAGTACATTACTGCAGAGACCAGTAAGTAAGCTTTCCTGGCTGAGTATTTAGTAGCCGTCCGAGTCGAAGACGAGGACGGCTACAATACGAAGCCAGGTAAGCTGATTACGGTCGAAGCATGTATAGTGCTTTTCTCAAACATGTAAGGAAATATTTTAATACATACCCAAAAATACCACCTAAACTTAAGCAATTTTTCTTATAATTGCTCTAGGTAAACGTACTCATGTTTAAAAAATATGTATGAAAATGAAAAAAAAAGTTACATTTATTCCTTAAACGACTAATTTTCAAACTTATTTATATAAAATTACTTGTTTAATGCTTCAGTTACTGGCTGAGTGATTTAATGTTGTATGAAAATCCTTTACGTACGTCGCGCTGAACCTGCCTTGGAATAGAGTCCCTACTGGTCTCTAATTACTAACGTAACAGGAACATTTCCGAGCATGTTTGAGAAAAATATATTTTTTTGTACTTTCACTACTTAAGTAAATAGCGGCATACAAACTACACCTTATGTCTAAATTTTATTAAGATACGTCTTATAGTTTCTGAGTAAAATGGCTGTGACATACGGACGGACGGACAGACGGACATGACCAAAACTATAAGGGTTCCGTTTTTGCCATTCTGGCTACGGAACCCTAAAAAAATACATTAGGGTTAGGGTCACTGAGAGAGGAACCCCCAGATCGATCTGCATGTATCTCAATAGAGCGTGGTATGAACATTTTCACTTACTGACGCAGAAGCGTCTTCGGCCCTTCACAGTCTACAATATCTACTGCGAGATTATATCTGTGCAAGTCCTGACCGTTAGCAAGTAGAGATCAACCAGAGATAATATGCTCGATTGTCTCTCCGGGCGACGGTATGCCCAAAAAATGCCGACCGTACCGTTGAGCACGATATTTTTTCGACTGTCATTCATTGTACGCATTAAATTATAACACAACGATAGTTTTAGACACCGAAATTTACCTGTCCTCAGTCGCAAAACCTGCAAAGAACCTGCGAGCATCCAAATCGTAGTTTTCCACATTTGCTACGAGAAGATTCATCAGGTTGCTGATTAGTTGTGCTTTAGTGTATCCGTTTTGAATCTAGAAACAAATTTAAGTAAATAGATTTTCTTTATAATTAAAATAATAATGATGCAAACGCTGATAATATTGTCTTACCAAAGTAGGAATCATTTTTATTACGTTATTCTCAATATTTTGTAACGTACTCAGGCCTGTGACGTCCACACCACTATGTCTTGGAGTGAATCCTTCTCCATTAGAAAACACAAGCATCGGATCATAAGAATCGACCTTGCATGTTGCCCAATCAATCCTGCCTAGTAAAGTTAGTCCATTTGAATACCGCTCCAAATTATCACGAGCGCTTAATTGTTTCAGGAAATTGTACATATATTCTGCATGATTGCTATCCACATCTTCAGTGTTAAACCAAGGAGCGTATTGAAGCCTCTTCAAGAAATAATGTGTATTTAATCCCATATCTTCATGGAAATATGCTAATTTAGATTCACCATTAGCATCAATATTGGATGTATAATTAGCATCTAATGTATATGCGTTGCCTTCATTAACAATGCTGTCTGTAGCAACCACATCTCCACCAGACAATAAAGACGAAGCTTTTATAATAACATCCTGGCGAATAAAATAATGTGGCAACAATTCATATGGTGCAGGAACTGTTATTCTTTCAGTGTCACGTCTTTTCAAAATAGCCAAATAAATAGCATTTACAAATAGTCCGCAGTTGACGTTTTGGCGGGCCCATGCCGCAGTCATGTAAAACAGATCGAAAGATTGAGCGTTGTAAAGAACATCGTAAAGCAACTGGAGTTCATACATGTGATCTTGATCTAGTTCCGTAAATATTACGCCTTTCTTCAACTGACCGTTAGCGGCATACAGTTTTTTCAGGTTATTAGCCAATTCGGGATCCTGGAAAATATAGTAAAAATTGGTTAGTAATATCTGAATAACTTAATTGATATTTTACAAAAATCTTCGCTGAACCACAATACATTGATAATAGTTATTATCGATTCGATTAGCAGTGACAATAGTGATAGACTAGGATTAGGTAAAAGCAAATGTGGCAACCTCTCTGTCTTATAGGTACAGTACAGTCACCGGCAATATCACACACACATATTTTAGTGTCACATATTTTTGCGGCCTTCGTGTAGGAAGATACTATTGCCGGTGAATGTACCTTGCTATTATGGTTACTGAATTACTGAGGTGAGGAGTAACCGATATCTAAGAATTCTTACCGTAAATTTATCAGCTATGGAATCTAAAGTGAACTCCTGAGCCAAGTGGATGATGGCTGGGTCAGTGCTTTCTTCGCAGACATTGTCAAATAAAGGCAGCAACAACTTCTGCATATGAATCCATCCCATAGAACCTGCATACAAGAAATGATAGGAGAAATCTTATATGAGAGATAACAAGTCAACCGCTTATCTCGATACTACCGGAATTCAGGTATATTGGCCTGGTAAAATAACCTGTATTTCATGCCACATCTTATCCGTGAGACTCGTCTAGATATCCTATTTTAAGATTAAAAGCAATAAGTTTTATTGTGTTGATGATAATGAGAAAATATTTTCTAAAAAAAAAATCTAAGTTATTTTAAAATGTAATAAATTCCCTACAACAGTTTCAGAGATTTTTACAGTATCAGTTACAAAATGGTATCATAATTCTTTACTAAAATAAAAGTAAGCACTAGAGTAAACATACACAAAAGAAAACTAAAATAAGCACTGGTAACTACACCTACGCATTAACCAATTATCTCTCTGATGAATTAGAATTCACCTACTTATCTATAAATCATAGCAGGTGGATTCGCAAAGGAAATAATTGAAATTAGTTTGAGTGCAAATAACAAACGCATATACCACTTCTAAGTTCTGTACCGTAAATACATCTTAGTATTGTAAATAGGTACGTATACTTATGCTTACTTGTCCGTATTGTTGGTTGTTGTATATCCGGAATCTTTATAAGAAAGCCCAAACTTTCTGCAACGAACACAGTCAGTAATATTATTGTCAACTCCTTCATTTTCACTAGAACACTGTTAATTTCTAAAGCTGCTTCAATATTTATAGGGATATTTTTTAAAGTTCATAGACTCAATTTAAAGATAATTGAATAGTTGAATGGACGAGTTGTTTGTTACATGAGAATAGGTAACTATTGCGACATTACTATCATAATTGGTTAATAACCTTAGTAATTCGCATAATACTTAACTATTAATGATATGTTTATCTCAAGAGTTTTAATCAATGCGAGTACCTACTAAAACCTAAGGACGTGACGTACTTTTTTAAACATTTATTCTAGAAATCGTCCACGCTCACTTTGCATGGACTTTTGACAAATGGTAAAATTGCTGTCAAAAAGGTTATATTTTCCTATAATTTTAAGGTTTTTAATTTGCGCTAGCAAATTCGGTTAACAGTTAGCGTAGTTGGGCTCTAATTACAGAGTAGATGATTACATATTACGATTAATTGGTTTCGTTTAGTTGGAAAATTACTCAGCTATTAAACTTATGTGATTGACTACGAGAAATCGCTTTTTAGCGATAAGACCGCCTGTGGCTTACCTCTAATTTGATTTATGCATTTTCTGTATTGGTTTTCTTTTTGAGATGTTCAATAAAGGGTATTTGTATTGTACGAGTATAATTACTAAATATAAGTCATTACGAGGTTACTAGCGCAATAATTGGAGCATTTGCCTTACAAAAGGTGGAGTAGAAAATGTTTTAATGGTTATTGGTAGGCTATAGGGTGGTTATTAGAATACTAGATTTGAGAGCTTGAGGGGGGGGGGGGGTGCGTTGGCCGCCATCTTGTGCAACAACGTATGAAGAACATAAAATTGTCTACAATATTTCCATACACAATACATCTGTAAGTCTTACAGATCTCAGAAGATACAGGGGGTGAAAAGTGTATATTTTCTTACATCATAAGAATTTTATTTATTAGCTTCAAAGTTTTGTGCTTCGAGATAAGGAAATAAAGTCTCTACCACAGTTTTGTCATCTTCTAATGATTCTTTTAAAAGATATTCAACAGTTGAATTCACCCCTAGAGCGCTTATAGAGGGGGTGAAAGTAGTAAGTCTCACACACAAAATCAGTGTTTATTACTCATCATAAAAAACTACTAGGCGTTGTCAGACATAGCTATGGATCAATTAGGGTATAATTAATTTAGATTTGACAAAAGACATATATGCTTTCATACAAAAAAAAAAAAATTAATGCTTGAATTGGAAAGATGATGTCGCATCAGTAGCCGGAAACCACTGGACTCGCCTGGCCCAAGACAGGAATGACTGGCATGGGATGGAGGAGGCCTTCATCCAGAAATGGAAGATCCCCACTTAATAAACATAAGAAACAAAATAAAACGTAAATTTAAAGTTTGAGTACAAGTTTAAATAACATAGTTAAGTATTTTAAATTAATTATTTGTTTTATTAGCTCTGTTAATTTTAACGTTAAATTAGGATAAGTATTTTTAAACAGTAACAATGGGGAAATAAAGGCTATTTTTATTTTTATTTTATTTTTATTTTATAGCCTACCAATAACCATTAAAATATTTTCTACTCCACCTTTTGTAAGGCAATGTATGGA
This sequence comes from Pammene aurita, assembly GCA_947086415.1. NCBI lineage: Eukaryota > Metazoa > Arthropoda > Insecta > Lepidoptera > Tortricidae > Pammene > Pammene aurita. The sequence continues at coordinate 16,846,315 of OX352308.1, forward strand.
GATGATTCCCCAATGATTGGATTATGCCTAATACGTGCCCCCAACACGTCGGCGTTCCCATAATATTGTAATTTATGTAGTAGGTAAAAGACACTCGCTCATTTCAGCTGTCCCGCGATTTATTGGTAAATATGTTAGAATTTTTATTAGATATCGTATCATACTACTGGACTCGGGTATGTCCTAAAACTACGTACGTGCAAAAGAGAGGAACGGGCATTGCAAATGTCTGAGTGAGGTAGAGTACAGCTCAGCGAATGTCATGTCGTCAAGTCTGGAGCAAAGCCCGGCTGAGGAATTACCTCCACCTTACAAAAAACCACAGTCAAATATCTCATACCTAGTGTTATGTTTCTGTCCTTTAGTAAGGTTGCCCGAGAGCTCAAATAGGACGCAGTGTGTTGACTGAAAGAAGACGCTTAGCCCTTTAGCCGTCAACCACAGATAACCTCAACCACCAGATAGATCATAAGTACAACTCGAGGACACCACACATCAGCGCTCCCGTACTAATTTAGTATATATGAGTGCGACCGCTTATTTCATTTGAGTTAACGTTTTTGATCATTACTCATGTGAATTAAAAATATCCACAATAAACAAGTTATAGGGACTAACCTGAATTGTTATACTACAAAATGGTATAGAATACTATTGAGATGTGCTGTTCGAATCGTAGAAATTAACGAATAAAATTTCGCTTATGTGTGGTGACCCCGTGCTCCTTGTAAAAGCTTAATGATGAGTCGTCGAGATGTGCCGTCAACACAGTGAGTCCACCTTTACATTAAAGGGTCGGCAACGCGCATGTGATACTTCTGGAGTTGCATGCGTCCATAATCTACGGTCGTTGACTAACATCAGGCGGGCCGTATGCTTGTTTGCCACCGTCGTCGTAGGGTAAAAAAAACCGGCCAAGTGCGAGTCGGACTCGCGCACCGAAGGTTCCGTACAAACCTGTAGGTATATAGGGGTAGTAACTTTAAAATTATTAAAAATATTTTTATTATCTGATGTAACTAAAAATTTACGGTTTTCGCAATTTTTCCTTTATCTGTGCTATAAGACGTTGCTTGGTACCAAATTTCAAGATTCTGAGTTCACGGGAACCACCCTAGGTTTTGATTCCCTTGTGAGTTTCGAAGATTTGCGGCATAAACGGCTGTATCTTTTGATTGCGTTGGCTTAGAAGTTTGATTTTTTCACAGCTCCAAGGGACAGTAGACCTGAGTATTTGATATAAATTTCAGCTTGATACCTTTACGCGTTCTTGAGAAAAAGGGTCTTGACAGACAGACAGACGAACGGACGGACGAACGGACAACAAAGTGATCCTATAAGGGTTACGTTTTTTCCTTTCGAGGTACGAAACCCTAAAAAGTATAAAATACAATTCCATATACAAATGTGTGGTGTCCTGGTGTGCCGTTTCGGCGTTGTAGGTATAATGCTAGTATAACAACGCCAATATTTGGTTACGTAATGCGAAAGCTTCATGGTTTAGACATAAGTAACTAGCAACCTGCCTCGGTTTCGAACGGGAGTTTTTTGTAGACCTTTTTAAGGTGTACAATAATGTAGGACATTATTTAGATCTATCTCGTAGCGTTTGCAATGTAAGCGCAAAAAATGTGTTTATTTACGACATCACATTAGAAACCTCGCGAAGAACCGACAACCGCTGGGGTAAACGTGTTCTTGAGTGGAGACCGTGACTCGGCAAACGTAGTGTAGGACGCCCTCTGGCAAGGTGGGATGACGATCTGCGAAAGACTGCAGGCAGATGCTGGATGCGGCAAGCTGAAGACAGGGCGCTATGGCGCTCATTGGGGGAGGCCTATGTCCAGCAGTGGACTAAAATAGGCTGATGATGATGATGATGATGATGATTAGAAACCTCTAAAATGATCAGTGTTTTTCTACAATATTATGCATGATACATATAAACCTCCATTCAAGAGAATCACTCTATATATTAAAAAAAAAACTGCATCAAAATCCGTTGCCTAGTTTAAAGATCTAAGCATATATAGGGACAGACAGACAGCGAAAAGCGACTTTGTTTTATACTAAGTATGTAGCGATAGTAAAGTTGACATTTAATGAAAATTTTGAACATCATTATCAGATGTTGACTATAATAGTTATATTTTGTCCAGTTAAAGTTGACGACCGTAGCCACAATAAGGTCAGTTCAATAACAAGCTAAACTCGGGTGGCCAAGGATTCCATATTTATCACCCGTTATTTAGACTAAACAGACATTTGGTCAATCATTTGCTCAATTTCAACGGATGACTTTAATAGTGTTAATACCCTGAACTTGACAAGTCGCGACTGTTATCATTAGGCAAACGGCGTTACGTTTATTGACCTCTGTTAAAATACAATGAAATTACTTTCGATATAAAAAAATGCGGCAAACCAGTGTAGTCTCACAGTTAGTAAGTATGGAAGGGAGGCACCTACTTATTAGCTATTAACCCAAATTTGGTTATTAAGATGAACGTTCATGTATTTCAGAATTCGTACGACCATCGTCTGTTTTCATTGTCAAATAAGCCCGGTCGTATTTTTGATTTCAGATAATTACGTAAGTACCTATCAGAAAACCGTGATTTGCAATTATTAGCAAGTTTAGAAACAGATAGTACACTATTTATCATTCTACACCATACTTAACATATTTTTCTAACTACCTGAGGACGACAACTCTAAGGAGCGTTTCCTTGCTTACTCTAAAATTGTAAATTGCATACATTGCATTTGTTCTAATGTCTCAAGGTCATATTTATTTGACACAGTATGAAAACTATCAAGTAGTCTTTGTGAATTTGACAATTGAATGCAACTTCCATTAAGGCGATGATATATGCAAACACGTCAAATCGAGGTGCTTTTGTGCAAGGTTTTTGAAGAAAACAAACCACGTTGGAGCATGAATGTTACTTTTTCTGTAGGGGCATATTTCTTCCCTCGATTTCAAATTAATGAAGATTGGCGTTTACGGATTTTGGAAAAAACATACAGGATGCGAGAAAGAGGTCATATTTGGTAAACTTCTTTTTGATGCCAATCGATCCTATTCTTGTATGGGATCGAAAATAATTTGCGGCTAGAAAAGCCACAAATTGAGAAAAACTTTTCCCATACTTTATGAAAATTTTTATTTTTATTTTTCACATGCTGCTTTTTTATGCCAATCGATTCCATTCCTATAGTTTCTAATAGTTTCCTATTAGGGGTCAACTTACGGTAATGTACTAAAAAGCCACAAATTAAATATTTTCCATACATTTACTATAAAGAATAAGTGATTTTTTTTACCTTTCACTTAACCAACATTCGTTGTTATTTAGCATACCGGAAGAAACTTTTACTTAAAGTAAAATGTGTAGGTACCTGAAAAAAGCGCCATCGCCATTATATCAAAATGCAACTAGGTACAGGTACACAATAGTGTTGGAGGATGTGTGGTTTGTATTTGCAACTAAAGGCTAATTTTCCAGATAGGTAATTGAATTATCCGATGTTCTCCCGTTGCGGTCTTATCTCAACGCACTTTACCGTCCTCTTTGAAAGCGTTTTTGACCATCTCTAATTTCGTTATAGATACTAAAAACCTGGATTTTTCAGAGCAGAAGAGGACATAAAACAAATTACATAAAACAAACAAAACAAATACTATTATCTTCAGTTAAGTACATTTTATTTGAACTTTTATTTTGAAAGACTTGACACGTACTTGACACATAGAAATATAACCGCCATGATGAATGCTTTATTTTGGATATTTAGAATAAAACATTATTATTGTGCGATTATGATACTATAGGTAATGGCGTGCGTTGGCCAAGTCGCTTTATCTTTAATTATTTCGTCATTGATTACCTACATACAATTGTAACTTTAATTAAGTACACATAAAATGAAATTATTATCAAAGCGCCATCTTACTGTAAAAGACCGCGATTGTTTGACTATTTAAACATGTCAACATTGAATTGTCATAGTTCATCTCAAGTATACTAGATGGCAGAAGCGGAAGCTGCGATTATAAAAACGCAAAATGCAGTCGTCAACCGTGATACCCGTCACCTTAAAGTAATAATACGAGATTATTAATTTCATGGAAATAAATTGAATGCCATATTTCAAAACAATAAAATACAAGTGGAACCGTTATTAAAATTTTCATATCATTTTTAGAATAGTAAAATATAAAACTGCCATGATCTTATAAATTACAGTTTTTACTATTGTTTGACTTTAGTTGCTGGGCAAACGGAATTATTCAAGGAAATAATTGATCGTTCCCCTAATATTTATTCCTACCTGGCTTCCGGATTCTTTTTAGTTTCTACCAATGAAACGCAGGATTTTTTTTACTGGTTTATTTGAACGCGCGGTAGGCGTACAGTTTTTCAGCAGGAACATCTGTTAACGATACTACAAATGTTTTACAGAGAATGGAGACAACCACTGCCTTGATTCGCGTCCCCCTAAGACACAAATGAAGATGTAGTGACAAAAAACGCAGCCAACGGGTAAGTCTCGGTAGGTAAGTTGGTACGGCAGGCATGAGTCGCGAGTTCAAACCTCGCCCGAGGCAGTTGATAGTTCACATTTCCTTTATCTCTAAAATATTTCATATTTAGCAGTTCCTTTATGGTAAAAAAGAATTATCTAAATTAAAAAGTGGGCTAAAACAAACAAACCAATCACAGCTTACAACAATCTGAAGGACTAGGACTACCACTATTAAGGTGTCACATATACACAGACAGATACAGGGACACCTGCTAAGACACGACGAGACGAGAGTTAAAAAACATTATAGAAGGTAGAGTTGAAGTACAGGAAAGCCAAGGAGAGCATACATGGATCAAGTAAAGGAAAAAATAAACGTCGTGTCGTGTTGTTTTAGGCTGTAAAAGAGAAAGCAAATCACAGACATGCATGGAAATTGCTCCACCGGTAACAGCCAGCTCTTAAATAAATGATATATGATGATTAGGTGTCGCTTATTTTCATGAATTAGAATTTTTCTTTCTCTCACCCCCTAAACCTAACTTCAATACAACTCCAATGCATTAACAACACAATACAGCTACGGCATAAACATCTGAATCAGAAATAGCAGAATTTGCTTGAGAAATATTCCAACGCAACTCCAATATAACTTCAATATTGGTTGAATGTTTGTTGTGTGTTGGAGTTATGTTTGAAATAGTTTGTATTTTTATTGTATTGTTAATGTATTTTTAAATTAGAATCCGGCACGAGGTTGATAATTAACTTCTAGAACGCTTAGCTATCTGAACAAAGTTGAAAACTATTTGAGTTACGGGCTGTAGTTATGAGTCACTTCGCCAATTGGGTATTTAATCCCGCACATAATTACGCCGGGCACGCCAGAGGGGAAATACACGCTCAACGTTCAAATGTCATTTTGTTTGTTTTCGTATAGACATTGCTCCACGCCTACAGGATTACTAACTAGATGCATTGCGCAGTGTGCCCGCGCCTTTATGTCATGCCACAGATAACTTCATGTCATGCTCGTATCGTTAGGTATGTGTATTAGCTATTGAGATGGACTTTTTTAACTAGTGCAAAAATGCAACCGAGACAAAGACAACCGTACATATGTAGCCACTATCTCATAAGTACATAAGTACCGTTATTATGATACAAGTGTGCTATGTCGGTCATTATTGTTGTACGCATGAGATGCAAGAAATTATGAAAAACAAACATAAACTTCTGCTTAAAAACGAACCAAAAATTACATTTTAATTACTTAATAGAGTTAGTGAAGAAATAAGAACACACATTCACGGTGACAATTGATGTACCTACCAATAAATTTTAATATGAGATACCTTAGCCAAAAATGGTTTGGAAATTATTTGGCAGGTATCATTCATTTCTTCGCTTCGATCAAATTCTACTTAAATAGGAAATATTTTATACCAGTATTCAATGGTCTCTCTATATGAATAGAATAAGAATTAAAGATAGCAAAGGCTAGTACGAGTACCTACGAGTACCCTACGAGATCCCTTTGGGTCGAAGGGTATCCATATGGGCCCTCGAACCAAATAAGATAAGAAGAACCTGTTACTAAGAGGGGGTAAAATTGAGTATAGTCACGGTTACCAAAAACACGTGGACTAAGGGCTGGCCGCGTCAAATATGACACAATAATAAGAGCAACGAAACCCGTCTAGTAAGATTGCAATACTATCCTTATTGCTAGATCCGGGCATCTGGAAGCTATTAATGAATGGAGGTCAGTGTGATAGACTAGCTTTTCAGTTGGCAAAAAGTAATACCAAAATAGGTGAAAACTGTCGAATTTGTCTTATTTATAGAGGACGGGGATATTTATTTTAACATTAGAAACAAAAACATTGCGTATTATTTCGGAAACTGAAACAGTAGGCTACTGGACTACTAAGGCTAAGGCTTTTGGACTACTTTTCCCCATCATAAAGTTTTGGCAATGATATAATCTAATTATTTATATCATTTCTCATAATACTGCATTAAAACATAGAATTCTAGGATTTGTATTCTTAAAGTGGTTTGCATTCTTTGACCTCCACCACTTTACAGCTGCCAGATGTCCGGATCTAGAAATAAGCATAGTATAGAAAACTAACTTGGGGAGTTTCATCGCTATCATTATTGTGTCATATCTGACATGGCTAGCTCTCCGTCTAACGGAAATCATATTTATCATTGGCAGGTATTGTAAACATACCGGTTGGTTTGACGCGTAACAGTAGGTACGTTACGTAACTCTTGAATATTTACTGACTTTTCGCACACTTGGCACAATAGGCGTCTTATATCTTTAAAATGAGGTGCCAAACGAAGGGGAGGACTTAAACGATTCTTTAAATCACTGGTGTCGGTTCGTACCTGCCAATTGCAACACGTGGGGTTTGTACTAGAAACGAGCTACAAATTAATACATATATCGGAATGCACTGTTTTGTAGTAGTTTAAGAATTTGGGACTAAAATAGGACTATTAGACGGAGACGCACCATTCCAAACGGGCATAAAATTTTGTTTTATGTAAGAGATAAAAACACATTCTTTGTATGCACTTAATTGCCATACTAATATCAAACTAATGCCAAATCCTAATATTAAACATTTTTTTTCGAATGTTGACTTAAAGGATCTTAAGCAAACATTGTTTGCATAACGTATTTTATTACCTAAGGTAGATTTCGTAATTCAGTGGGGTGATTTAACAGCTCCTGGCTTACAAAACGGTTGATAAATGTATATAAAGTGCTGTCAAATCACTCTGTTAACACTTTCACGACCAGGAACCAGACTGCCTGGTTCTCTCTTCGTAGCTACTACGCGCTACATACGACAAATACGTGCCTACGGGCTACGAGCGTAGCGCGTAGCACTAGGTGGTACGGAAAGTGTTAAATTATTGATTTTACCTTATGTACCATTTTATTTTATTTTGACACTTTTGACAGTTATTATTTACCATTCAAAAAATTAACTTCAACCATTAATTGGATTTCTCACTTTACTGCCTTGGCTTTACTGGTACGTAAACAGTGATACACTGAAGAATAAATAACCAGAAGGTATAAGTTTAGCCGTGAAAGCTCCAACCTTGATTCAAATTCAACCTTAGCCACCGGAGGTTTGTACCTATAACTTTTTTCTTTATTTTATGTGGAGTATCAGATTTATGTGAAGTATTTTATATAGTGTATAAGAGAAGGTCGTAGCCGTCGAAGCCAACCTCATTGAGTAGCAGAATGGGACTAATTTAGGGTGATGCACATGGTAAGAGTTATGTAATGTTTCCATTGCTATTTAGTACCTACCTAGTTTTTACTATCAGTCAGTCTATGACGTGTGCTACAATTAATAGAAGGAGAGCTGGCTACGCAGATATGACACAATAATGAAAGCAACGAAACCCCTCTAGTTAGTTTGCTATACTATGCTTATTTTTAGATCTGAACATGTGGCAGCTGTTCATTGGTGGAGGTCAAAGAATTCAACCACCTCAAGAATACAAATCCTAAGTTCTGGCTTTGATGCAATACAGTGAGAAATTATATAAATAATTAGATTATAATTTATCATTACCAAAAGTTTCTGCTGAAGTAGTGCCAAAAGACGTACTTATAATGTAATTCATAGTTTGTCACCTGCGGTTTATGTTATAAATATAGGCCTTGTCCCCTATAAATCAGACAACTTCGGCAGGATTTACCTATTTTGGTAGGTAGGTATAACTTTTTTCCAACTGAGTTTTTTTTTCCAAACTGTCACTCTGATCTCCACCAATTAAAAGCTGCCAGACGCCCGGATCCGGATATTGCCAATAAGGATAGTATAGCAATTACTGGTGGTTGTTGATTCAACGAACTAGTTGATTCAACCTTAGTCACTCTTCAACGAACAAAACGTTTCGTTCGACTGATTTAACTATTTGAAGTTCAACTTGAAATAAAATGAAACTCTAAAATCAAACAGTACGAGTATAGGCGATATTTGAGTAAATCGACTATCGGTTGAAGTTAAGCGTTTCATTGAAATCGTGAAAGAGCGCGCTTTTGCACGTTGCTATTGTAAAAAGATAGGAACTATGTTTTGGCGTAGATCTACAATTTTATGATGCTGCTGCCACTGATAAGGCAAAGCACTTGGGCTTGCAGCACTGCATTATCGTATAGCCCTACCCCTCCTCTGTTTCGAGGAACAATGGAAACCTGGGAGTTTTATTCATACTAGAAGCCGGATTTTTTATTTTCTTTCAACATTTTTTTTAAATACGCCGCCAGTTATTTTGCATTTCAGCAGCGCCATTTTATGTTCTCCCATTAAAGACGTAACTATTTATATATATGACATCTAGGAATCTTACCGAATTAGGTTTAGTGTCGTGGGCTCTTATATTACTATTGAGTAAGTTCATGAAATCAACTAGTTGACAAATAAACTGGTTGACGACTTCGACGTTAGCGTTTTTTTTTTTAAATACCACGACGGTGGCAAACAAGTATACGGCCCGCCTGATGGTAAGCAGCTACCGTAACCTATGGACGCCTGCAACTCCAAAGGAGTCACATGCGCGTTGCCGACCCTTTACAAAAAGGAGGATTCACTGTGTTGACGGCTAAAGGAACAAGAAGGTCCCTCATCGTCAACACACTGGGTCCTCATTGAGGTCTTTGGCAACCTTACTCACCAACAGGAACACAACACTATGAGTAGGGTCTAGTGCTATTTGGCTGTGGTTTTCTGTAAGGTGGAGGTACTTCCCCAGTCGGGCTCTGCTCCAGATTTGAGCGAGATAACATTCGCTGAACGTGTCCTACCACACTTAGCGAGATGCCATTCGCAGTGCCCCTCTCTTTTTGGCGTAGTTTAAGGACATACCCAAGTCCGGACTTAGTTTAAGGACATACCCCGGGTCCGGGTCCGGGTCCGGGTTTCGTTTCGTTGAACCTAAAACCGTCAACGAACCACCAGTAATAGCAATCTTACTAGACGGGTTTTGTTGCTTTCATTATTGTGTCATATCTGACGTGGCTAACTCTTAGTCTATACTAACATATCTACTGTGTTTACAATGTGTTGCGCTAAAGTCGAACTTCGGTGACCTAGAGATAAGTATGCGTGGCAACAACTGGTGCAACCGCAAACATTCGAAGATGACATTCATTGTCAATATTTTGATAGATAAAAATTCGATATGCAAAACAATTTCACTATATAAACATGTTTATCTTAATGTTGGCTAGTAGGTAATGAGAGTAGATATCGTGTTTGCTTCCCAACGGGCATAGACACTAGAACAATCTATTTACTTACATTGGCTAATCAAGGGGCGTCTTCAAAGACATTACATTTATATCAATTCTCTTTTTTACTAACTAGGTCGATGGCAAGAAAGCATAAATAAATAAATATAATGGGACAATCTTACACAAATCGACCTAGTCCTACAATAAGTACAATTAAGACTTGTGATGTGAGTACTAGACGACGATATATATAATAGATAGATAAATACTTAAATACATAGAAAACATCCATAACTCAGGTACAAATAAATATCTGTGATAAACACACAAATAAATGCCCTTACCAGGATTCGAACCCGGGACCTCCTGCTTCGAAGGCAGGGTCACTACCGACTGGGCTAGGAGGCCGTTCAATAACCTCTAAGCCTCCAAGCATAACCTCTGCCTGACGATAAGTTGGTCATCGCAGCAACAAGACTATAATCTATCTTATCAAATACGATTCATTTGCGTAATTTCATTATTAGCGATTTTCGTTTTCAAATCTTTACCGGACTCTTATTCCACAAACGGAGCGTTCGTGGGAGGAAATTCCTCTGACCGCACAGTGTGCGGCCATTTAGGACCCAGTATGTGAGGATGAACGCCCTGCCGACGGCGAGCGGTATGATAGAAAGGGGCCGTAGGCATCATGTCAGCTGCAGAGAAAATACCCCCTTTGTATGCAGCTTGGGTTTTTTTTCTACAGCTGACCGTACAAACGCTATAAAACATATAAAGAGATGGCTTTCCTTATGTTATTCTTAAATAAAACAAGTCAAATAATAGCTGATGATAATGTATTCGCTAACAAGAAATTTGAACTACTAATCTTTGGTATAGAATTTCAGCCACAACTTAAAAGGTTTCTTAAAATCTGAGCCAGCGGACGATGGTTTAATTTCATTAATTCTGCTCCGGTAATCTTTTCAGGTATAATTAAGAGGTAACGACCTCCACGGTATGTGCTCATCTTAAGCTTATGAAACGTGCATGGCGCGTCATCAGCTTATCAACTCATTTATTATTCGTTACCATTACCTACCAATAATTAGAGTTGTTTCATCATTAAGTTTGACTTAAAATACAGCTATTAAATAATACAGTAAAAAAAACATTAAAGCGTACTTAACTTAGTTGTCTTTTGTCAAATTGATTACCAATTTGATGTAAATTCGATGCGTCAACCGTTCTCGCTCTCGAGTTTAATCCGATAAAGATTCAATATTTCTAAAGTGGATGATATCCAATATTTTCAAAGGGCGTCCTATTGGACTAAGAGCTGGCCACGTCATATATGACACAATAATGAGAACAACAATACCCATCTAGTAAGATTGCAATACTATCCTTATTGCTAGATCCAGGGATCTGGCAGTTTTTAGTGGGTGGTGGTCAGAGTGACAGACTAGCAAAATTATTCAGTTGAAAAAAAGTAATACCAAAATAGGTAAAAACTGCCGAAGTTGTTTTATCTATAGAGGACGGGGCCTATATATTTTAAGAGTCCGGTAAAGATTTGAAAACGAAAATCGATAATAATGAAATAACGCACATGAATTGTATTTGATATGATAGCTTGTTCAGTCTTGTCATTGCAAATAATACTTTTGGTACACATTTATTATTATTTAATACCCGAAAACTCAATTCTTGCAGATATTGTTCAGTGAGGAAGTTGAATCGTGCAAAGTTGTCGCTTGATTTTTTTTATTATTTGTTAAGCCCTCCAAAATGTTTTATATTATCTGAATAAAGCATAAAATCAAACTTATTCTACATTAAAATTTTTATGAAATACTTTAATATATTCCAAAAAATACCACCTCTAGGGAAACATACTCTTGTTTAAAAAATATGTATGGAAATGAAAAAACTTTTCCACTTATTCCTTAAATGACTCATTTTCCAACGTATTTATATATTTTACATACTAGTTTAACATCACTGTATCAATAAAAATCTTACTCCCTCCACCGCTTCAAGCAAAAATCGCGAAACAGCTGTTAGATTAAGAAGCAAGTTTTATAAATGAAACATAAAATCAAAAACGTATTCCACTTATGCAGTTTTAAAAGAAAATATTTTTCAATATTGTATACAAACTAATATTACTCTTTATTAGTCACTGTAAAATTGTATTGAAAAGTTTAGCGAAATAAAAAACTTTACCATACTCTTAACATTAGAACAAAATACATTGCGTAATATTATTTCGGAAACAGAAACAGTAGGCGACAAACTATGAATTAAATTATACGTCGTTTTGGACTACTTTCCCGATCCGAAAATGTTGGCATTGATATAATCTAATTATTTGTATAAATACTCATAATAGGTCTAGGATTTGTAACCACCAAAACTCTAGGATTTGTATTCTTAACGTGGTTTGCATTCTTTGGCCACCACTGTACAGCTGCCAGATGTCCGGATATACAGGGTGTTTGGTCCATCGTTGGCCAAATTAAAATGGCGGATAGGTGGGATCGTTCCCTATCTCACCACGCTTTCCAAAAATTTTTTTGACCGACGTGCATTTTTTTTTAAATTTTTTTGTTGTTTTGAAAAGAAAATCAGGACCAACTCGTTTAAAATTAAATTTTGATAAAAAATAAGTGCTAGAGACATGCAATTGTTGTTCATCGTGATGTGCAACGTTGCACTGCTTTATTAAAGTGAAAATTTCGGACACCTAACGCTTAGTTTATTTTTTATTGGCCCTCGAAGGTTTTACAGCATGTAAAAATTTTGACAAAGGTCAACTTTGATTTGCAATGAAAAAATAAATAAAAAAGATTACGTTCTTAAAATTCTTTGACTAAATTGTGTGTTTTATCCTCTTTCTAATGATGTAAAATAATCCCAGAAAACCTTTCATAAACTTGATTTTTCCGCGGTTATTGTAACGGACGCGACAGGCAATTCATCATTGCCCAAACATTGACGCCTCTTTTTTGAAATCCCGTAAGTAACAAGCGGGTTTGTTTTCTCGATGACCGATGAGGTTTGCAGGTTATTAAGATTTAAAACTTATCTTACGTTAATTTGGCCTTGGAGTTGAAGGTCAACTTTCACATTTCAGCGTGATAAGATAAGGAAGTGTTTTTGGAAACAACACGTGCAAAGCCGGTAAAGACTGCTATCTCCCTCTTACACGGCACAATACGTGCAGTTATCTCTCTCTTTCATGGGTTAGACGTCAAACTGATCTATCAAAGGCCAGCAGTAGGGCTAGATAAGAAGACTACACTTTACTTAGGTAGTGACATCAGATTAGACTTGAGACGTGACTTAACCATCTTATGGTACATTAATCCTGAACCTTTCCTGAAATCAATTTTTCCCCGGTTCTTGTATGGAAGCATCAGAAAAGTATCGACATGCAGGTTAAAAAAAAAAAATTTTCTTTTTAAATTTTTATTACACGTGTTATTTTTACAAATTTTGTTCAAACTGGCGACCTCCGTTGCGAATGCATGCATAGCACCTTTTTCTTATTTCCACTGTTGTTATTCGCAATCGAACTTCTGCTTTAAGGTTTGGGCTTCTTGAGCACCTCGAAGGCCGCCAATATTCGTTGAGACAAATCTTCCCGCGATTCCACCTCCGTTTTGTAAACAAGTTCCTTCGCCCGTCCCCAGATGTAAAAGTCCAACGGAGTTAGGTCAGGAGAACGTGGAGGCCATGGAATAGGGCCATCTCTCCCAATCCATGAATTAGGGAAAGCGTTGTCAAGGTGCTCCCTGACTGTTATCCTCCAATGGGCCGGACATCCGTCTTGTTGGAAGATGATATGCCTATCCTCGTTAAAGTGCGGCACATTCTCCAGCAAATTAGGTAAATCATTTTGTAGAAAATGAAGATAGTTGTCTCCATTCAAATTGTCTGGCAGGAAATGTGGCCCGATGACTTGATCGCCAATAACTCCTGCCCAGACATTGACACGGTATCTTCTCTGAAACCCCCTATGTCTTTTTTGGCGTGGGTTTTCATTTTTAGGTGACCAGTGGTGGAGGTTGTGAACATTGAAAATTCCTTCTCTTGTAAATTTTGACTCGTCTGTCCACAGAATGCTTTTTAAAAAGTCACGGTCTTCTAAATCTGTGTGCAGCAATAAACGGCAAAACTGAACACGATTCCCAAAGTCGTTATCTTCAAGACCTGAAAAGAAACAAAAATCGAATAAGAACCTGTTCCTACATGTTTAATGATTGTTAGGTACAAATGACATGAGCAAGCCTGTTTCTTCACGGTTTACGGCCTCTACCTGCATAAAAAGCGTGAAAAAACAGACGTGCTCGCTGCGGCGGATTTCAGTTTTTAATTACGGTTATCAAACATCATGTTAAAATGTATGAAATTCAGTTCAAACGTTCAATACCTTATACGGGAGTGTAGTGAAATGCGTGCTGGTTATTTTGGCGAAGAACTTTCCACACCTTCCAGATAGAAAGTTCGAGTAATGCAGCTACATCTCTTATGCTTCTAGTCGGGTCTTCCTCAATCATTGCCAAAATCCGGTTATCAACTTCAACATTGTGTCGCACTACAATCCCTCTTGGTTCATTCACGTTCAAATTTCCAGTTTCCCGTAAGCGTCGGTAAGTGTTTTGAAACACGTTCCGGTGTGGTAAGCGTCTGTTAGGGAATCGTTCCTGGTAGATTCTTTGCGCTGCTCGTGCAACACCATCAGCTTTATTTACCATACGCCATCAAAATATCCGCGTATTCTTCATTCGTAAATGTTGCCATTCTCGAATAAACGAAGTAAACAGAACAGAGATTAACAATAACACTAATAAAACTCAACAAAAAACAACATCAGGATTGGAAATGGGTTAGCCACCAGAGACAGTCAAATAACGACTAAAGTCTAATCTGATCCCACAGTCTTATCTAGCCCTACTGCTGGCCTTTGGTAGAGCAGTTTGACGTCTAACCCATGAAAGAGAGAGACAACTGCACGTATTGTGCTGTGTAAGAGGGAGATAGCAGTCTTTACCGGCTTTGCACGTGTTGTTTTCAAAAACACTTCCTTATCTTATCACTCTGAAATGTGAAAGTTGACCTTCAACTCCAAGGCCAAATTAACGTAAGATAAGTTTTAAATCTTAATAACCTGCAAACCTCATCGGTCATCGAGAAAACAAACCCGCTTGTTACTTACGGGATTTCAAAAAAGAGGCGTCAATGTTTGGGCAATGATGAATTGCCTGTCGCGTCCGTTACAATAACCGCGGAAAAATCAAGTTTATGAAAGGTTTTCTGGGATTATTTTACATCATTAGAAAGAGGATAAAACACACAATTTAGTAAAAGAATTTTAAGAACGTAATCTTTTTTATTTATTTTTTCATTGCAAATCAAAGTTGACCTTTGGCAAAATTTTTACATGCTGTAAAACCTTCGAGGGCCAATAAAAAATAAACTAAGCGTTAGGTGTCCGAAATTTTCACTTTAATAAAGCAGTGCAACGTTGCACATCACGATGCAATAACAATTGCATGTCTCTAGCACTTATTTTTTATCAAAATTTAATTTTAAACGAGTTGGTCCTGATTTTCTTTTCAAAACAACAAAAAAATTTTAAAAAAAATGCACGTCGGTCAAAAAAATTTTTGGAAAGCGTGGTGAGATAGGGAACGAGCCCACCTATCCGCCATTTTAATTTGGCCAACGATGGACCAAACACCCTGTATAAATAAATATAGTATAGCAAACTAACGGGCTTCGACGCTCTCATTATTGTCTCATATCTCAGGTGGCTAGCTAGCTCTCCGTCTAGAAAGAGGAAAGAGTACGACGTCTTATGAAATCCTTAAGATATTGGTGGCAGCAATATTTTTCATTATTCCTAAAGTGACTTCATAATTCCCACGTTTTCCCCTTTAGTTGGGTCTTGTAATGTTAGGTACCAAATATTGTAAAAATATTTTATATCATTTCAATATCTAGAAAGAAATTGAGGACTACGATTTTATTTAAAACGTTCGTTCTCTTTTCTCTAAAAAAATAACTATTTTACGTATACTTCTTCTAGATGTGCTTGAATTAGATATTAGGTCAATTATTTATAGATTGCCAAAACTCAAAAGTAAGATAAGCTTGTACCTACTTGCGCGATGAAATTACTTCATATGGATAAAATTTACAGCGAACAACAAAATATTCTTATGAATCATACAAATAAAATGTCCTCTCCGGAATTCGAATATACGGTCAGTTTCGTAGGCAGGGTCACTACCGTCTATTCTGCAAAAGCCGTTTAGCTAAAAATAATATGGGACGGTTTAATCCAGTATGATCATAAGCTTCTAATTCCTATTTTAAATGGACAAAACGTAGTCACAAAAGTCCTCGCTCAACTTTATCGTAGAAAATGAAGCTTAGAAGTATACGATATTCAGAGCCGGAAATAAAATGATTCATTCAATTTTCGTTCACAGCCTTAAATAAAATGTTCTATTCGATGATTGATTAGGTCGTTCCTTAATATTATGTCCTCAAAATAGATCAGGCATAACATATTTTTTTTTAGATTAGAAAAATAACGGTTGATTTCGCCAATGTATCTATATTTTTTTCAGCTATATGAAGGAAAAATTTAATTGAAACTACTTTTTTCAATTATAAATGATATAAGCCAATAAGATGCAAAATGGCAAATTTTAAAATCATTTTTCCAAAACTTGCACCATGATAATCGCAAGAGTTTTCTTCCTTTGTAGAAACGTGCGAATTAGTATTTTCATTCTAGCTTTTATTGCCGTTCCGTAATGAAACAACGAATGAATATCCTTATTCGAACAGTGATCATCCATAAGTACATACATACTTAGTTATTGTACTCGTAAGGAACTAGTTCAATGTCAATCCTAGCCAACGTAGGTACCAAACAAGCAATGAATGCTAAACATATATACAACAAAAAAATCAATTAAAACTAATAGCTCATAGAAACGGTCATTGTTAGGGAGTGGCTGATTTTTATATGTATTAACATGGTGTGGAAATACTATTAGAGGCGAGTTTCTGACTTCGAAATCATACCAGATCATTTTCAAATTAAACACCAGTAAAATTTTCGATTCAAATTTTTTTCCCATAAAGGACGTATTATAAAAAGTATATAAATGGATTATGAAATACTTGTAACATCTCCATTATTATAGCAAGGGCATTTCACGCCATCTAGTGGGGAGTAGTAGTAAGTAAAGTGAAAAGCGAGGACGAAAATGTTCTCCAAGGGGATAGCTGGCATCAGCTGGCATCTCGTTTTGTCAAGGGAGTAATGTAATGATGTCATTGGACAATAATTCCAACATGACAACAAGTCATTATGTCAATAACGGATGCGAGTGGATAACGCCCCCTACGTTATGCTCTCCATCGAACAGTTTTTTCTAGTATCCTATGAACACCTGTTTCTCAGTAATAAGGTTAACCTGTGGTTTAAAAAAAGTGTAACAGGGCTAACCGGATATGTATAGGCCCGTGCGAGTAACATACCCATTATTTAGTACACGCTTTATTGTTCTACTAGATGCTAGATGGCGCTATCAACTAGAAAGGAGTGAGTCTGAATCGGCATCAAAACTATTAATGTTTAAACAATAATATTTTAGGCATTGATATTTGCTAGTAAATGACAAACAGAGGAAGCGGCTTCGCCTCATCTTTCCAAACAAAAAAGTCTGCAAAATCCAGGGAGGAACGAGGAAGCTAACATATTAAAATCGAAATAGAATTCGATCGGCTTTAAATTGATTCTGTAAATTAATTGTGATTTTCGATTTGGATTCAAACGTTTATCATAAGCATAACGATAAATAAAGTAAAATTATACTTAAATGTGAAATTGTATTCCATATTTTGTAAACTAGACGTATTAGAACATCTTTTACGTCAAAAAATAGCATATAAAAACTTTTTCATGAAGCTCTTCTAGGCCAAGCAAATAAGATCTATAAAAAGTGTTTTGAGGAATTAATTCCCAGCAGGATTGAAATCGTTTTAATACCTTCACGTGGTCTTAAATGCATGTGATCTGAGTTTGCCCAATCCCAGGAGGTGTGCATAACTTTTTAGCGAAATTTTTGCTCTTTGTCAGTTTTTTGCTTGTAGCTCGAAAACGATACGTCCGACGGAAAATGTCATTCATTACAATATTAAAGAGGGTTAAATTCTGCGTCGATTGAGTAACTTATCTTTTAGTTCGGTTCAGCGGTACAGCCGAAATCAAAAGTTGTAAACCGGGAAAATGTCTCATTTAATTTCAAAACTTATATTTTGACTTTCATACCACATATCTTTGAAACAGATGACTCCTGTTGAAAAACCTATAGAATAAAAGTTGTAGAGACTATAATTTAGCGTTATATCGACATTTCAATTTTCAAAAACAGTGATTTTGAAAAAATAAATTTGGCATGAAAACAAAACCAGTTTTTTATAAATTCTTCTGAGTTGCATATTTTCCATAAAATATGATGCGTGAGGCCTAAATTTAATGCATCGTTACAACTAAGAATATTTCAGAATTAGAAAACTATTTATTTATTTCGTGTTTTATTTATTTCTAAATTCCAAGGGTACATTCCTGAGCTTAACTTGAGTATATTTCTTAAGGACGCCAGTGCCCTAATTTGCTCCAGTTCTGTGGTAAGTAATCGATATTTCATTGTCGTCTTTCCGATTGTGTAAACCTACATTTAATTATATTTTTAGTCTGAGAACCCGCTATAAAATCATGTAACTGTGTGTTAAGTCACTACAATATGATTCCTTCGTATCTCGGATTGTAATTGTTCGAAATTTCATTGACATGTCATAATGTTCAATTGTTTGAATATACCTTATTTACATTAGGAGCCGATTGGGGAATCAATCAATAACTGCTGAACCTATTTGGATGAAACTTAGTATAGAGAGAGAGAATCCACTCCCCTTTTTACCTCTTAAGGGTGACTTCTAAGATAAAAACTATTCTATTTCCTTTTCCAGAATTTAAACTATCTCCATACCAAATTTTATCTATGGACTTAAATCAGTTCAGTGGATATTGATTCCCCGTACAAATAACTTTAGCCCCCTTTTCACACCCTTCAGGGATAGTTTCTGGGATAAAAACTCCCCAGAACTCAAACTATTTTCATAGGTAACCAAAGGAGAATGGGCATTTTGTACCATGATTGTATACGATTGAGACATATCTCATTTGAAAGGTCTCAACTAGTGCATTATTTAATTGTATGACGCCATCATTGGATAGCGTGCAGGGTCCGAGCTATTGAAAAAAAAGGTTGCGCATATAAACGGTTAATTTATAAAATATCCGGTCTATAACCAGTGATAGCGTATTTTATATGAAAGAATATAAGAAATGCTTCACGCTTATTTACCACCACCATCGGAAAAATACGTACAGGGCTGGAATTAGTAGATGAAACATTTGCTAATATGTAAAAACACCTGTAGCATGGCGAAGTTAACGTGTATACAAAAGTCGTATGTAACAGCTAAAAGGTATTTTTAAAAGTTATTTTTCGTAAATGATACTTGCACTCTAACGTATGCAGAGACCAAAATAAAACGGTTTTATGCGTTAATTAACTGTAATTAACGACAGCCTAATTCTTCTATTGAATACTAGATGGAGCTTTGGCAGCAAAATGGACAACTTTTGCCACTGGCGTATACAATTGAACCTTATCTCAAATGAAAGGTCTTAATGATAGCATTAATTAGTTATATGGCACCGAAGGCCGTAAGGGTGCACGTAAGCCGGTATTCATTATTGCATGTCTGCGCTGTGGCCTAGCTGTGGCAAAATCTGGAACTAACTAACCTACACAAAAAAGGTTAACTTTTATACACATTTACATAGTTTATTCGCCTGAAATTAATTTTAAAAATAAGTCATTAATTTTTTGTGACTAATTAATGTTAAATGACCGCAATTAACTACTTAAAACCAGTTAATTAAAATCAGTTACTGGCGACATCTTGTATGCAATAGAAGAACCGACTAAGAGTCGAGTAGTTTTAACTACTCGACTCTTAGTCTATAATATAGTCTATATAACTACATAAATATTAATAATGCTGGCTCCATATCATTGCTTTTTCACGCTCTAAAATCTGTGGTCCAAGGCTTCACGTCGCGTAATTATATATAAGTTAGTTTCTGAACGTTGACTATAAACTAGCTGTTCTAGGGGGTTACCTCAAACAACAGAATTTGAATTTGAAGATTCGTCTATTTGCCTTTCTCTTGTGCTTTCGCAAATTCGAGCGATGAAGAGGGAGATAGACTAAACTTCCTTTTTCGACTTAGCCCTGTCAAAAAATAATACTGTTTTTTTATCACGACGGTGGCAAACAAGCATACGGCCCATATGATGGTAAGCAGATATATAATATAAGCAGATATACGTTGTCATGATTCATGAATCATGATGGAGTTAGACCGACGCGCCGGCACGTCGTTTTTCTTAATGTCATTTAGAATTTTGGAAGCTAGCTCCATCTAGTGACGAGTAGAAAACTTAGAACTTCATTAAGCACAATTAATTAACATACAAAGTCGATATATCATCCTATATATGTATATGTATGATATATGTTCCTGCATGCATTGGAGCTAAAGTATATATTACGAAAAATAGTTTATAAAAATACCTTTGACATGTAATACGAGTATACGCCTCCCGTATACACATTACCTTGGCTCTAAACCGAGCGATATTCATATCAAGCTTAATTTACATTAATTAATTCTAGCTCTGTAAGTATTCAAACATAGGGTGTTTTACACAGAATTGAACCATTTCTCATATGCTTTCAGATAAACCA
Source organism: Pammene aurita (assembly GCA_947086415.1). Taxonomy (NCBI): domain Eukaryota; kingdom Metazoa; phylum Arthropoda; class Insecta; order Lepidoptera; family Tortricidae; genus Pammene; species Pammene aurita. Next base: position 16,867,013 of record OX352308.1, read on the forward strand.
TGCTATAACGGATTACATATCATATCTTTAAAAAAAATGCTGTTTATATGTTCGCTCTTTTTTGTTAAATATCTCGGTCCCTGCACGATATCCAACAATGGTGCCATATAATAAAATAATCCGATGATCACGAGCTTTAAAACGAGATACGTCTCAGCAGTATACATCCATGGTACACTCCCCATACAAAAATGCCCATTCTCCTTTCATCTAATTCGATTTAACTATATTAATAACTCTTCATACTAACTTCTTACCCACTTTTCAGCCCCTTAAGAGTTGGTATTTTGGGGTCAAAACTACTTTTTATGTACTTTTTACGGACTCAAACTATTTCAATCTCTATACAAAGTTTCACCTAAGTAGGTTCAGCGGTCACTGATTGATTCCTCAATCGGTCCCTAAACCAAACAATTGAAAACTAGACATGTCAATGTAATTCCATTTCAAACATTAACAGCCTGAAATACACAGGAAGCATATTGTATTGACTTAACACACAGGTGCATCATTTTGTAGCGGGTGCTCAGTGTAAAAAAAATAATTATGTAGGTTTACACAATTAGAAAGACATAAATGAAATATCGATTACCTCAGAACTGGAGCGAATTATGACACTGGCGTCTTTGAGAAATAAACTTAAGTTAAGCTCAGAAATACGAGTATACCCTTGAAATTACCAGAAATAAAAAAAACACGGTGTATACGGTAGTTTTCTGATTGGGTACGTTTTAGAAATTTGCACTTAAATGTTCTTAGTTGTAACAATCCATTAAATTTAGGCCTCACACATCATATTTATGGAAAATATTGCAACTTAGAAGGATTTAGAAAAAAACTGATTTTGAATTCATGCCAAATTTAGCCTTTCAAAGTGACTGAATTTGAAAATTGAGATGTCTATATATCGTGAAATTGTATTCTCTTCAACTTTTATTCTATAGGTCTTTCAACAGGAGTCATCTGTTTATAAGATATATGGTATGGAAGTCAAAATATTAGTTTTTCAAATAAATTAGACATTTTCCCGATTTATAATTTTTGATTTTGGCTGTGCCGCTGAACTGAATTATAAGTTAAGATGCTCATTCGACGCAGAATTTAGCCATCTTTAATATTATATTTAATATACATGATATTTTCCTTCGGACGTACCGTTTTCGAGCTAGAAGCTAAAAACTGACAAAGAGCAAACATTTCGCTAAAAAGTTATGCACACCTCCTGGGTTTGGGCAAACTCAGATCACATGCATTTAGTACCACGTGAAGGTATTAAAAACGATTTCAAGCCTGCTGGGAATTAATTCTTCAAAAAAATCTAATTTTCTTAGCCTATTCATCCACTGAGAGCGATGATCGAAATGCTTGACAACGATTTTTGAAATAGTTTTTATATACATGTATGATTTTACTGCCAATACTTTTAGAAAGCAGGGAAATAGCACCTAAGGCCGCTCCAATATATACAACTTTATAAAAAGTCTGCTTAAAAAATGGGTGCCAGGTATTATAATTAAAGCAATGGCGCATAGTTACAGTGCTCCCTGCGTGTTGTGGAGCCACTTTGTGCAACCCGAACTGACCCACGTTGGACTTTGTCTTTCACCCCCCCCCCCTCATTTTTTTCCGGCTTCCAACTCTGACGGTAACCGACCAACCAGTGTAAATGGCAATTTGCATGCTCGTTCTTCATCACATAAAGACGGCCTCCTAGCCCAGTTATGGATGTTTTCTATGTATTTACCTATCTATTATATATATATCTTCGTCTAGTACCCATAACACAAGCCTTATTGAGCTTACTATGGGCCTAGGTAGATTTGTGTAAGATTGTCCTATAATATATATAATAAAGATACTGGAAATTGAGGGGGAGGGAGGATGAAAAACCAAATCCAACGTGGAAAAATTATAAATTTTATCATGTTTTTTTGGTAAACTAGATTACTACGTAAAAACACCCTGTTCGTGTGATAAACAATAATCAGTAGTATTATCTCTTAACTCTATCACTTGGCTCGCCACTTGCCTAAATAAATGTCAATGTCATGCTATTTGATGTTGTCTCACACTATGGACTAAGAGCTGGCCACGTCAGATATGACACAATAATGAGAGCAATGAAACCTCCTAGAAAACCTGACTAGTTCGTCTGCTTTGCCATCCTTATTGCTAGATCCGGGCATCTGGCAGCTTTTGATGGGTGGAGGTCAGACGAACAAAATTTTTCAGTTGAAAAAAAGTAATACCAAAATCGGTAAATGCCAAAGTTATGTCATTTATAGATGTCTATATTTTAACATCAGAACAAAAAACATTGTGTATTTTTGCGGAAACAAAAACAGTAGGTGATTTACTATAAATGGCATTATACATCCTTTGGCACTACTCTCCCCCATCTGAAACCCTTGGCTATGATATAATCTAATTAATTACATAATTTCCCATAATATTGCATTAAACCCAGAACTCTAAGATTTGTTTACTTCAGGTTATTTGCATTCTTTAACCTCCACCACTTTACTGCTGCCACATGTCCGGATCTTGAAACAAACATAGTATAGCAAACTAACTAGAGGGGTTTCGTTGCTCTCATTATTGTGTCATATCTGACGTGGCCAGCTCTCCGTCTACTAGATTTACATGCGATTGACCGCGTGTTGGTTCTCTTTGGCGCCGTAAGTCACGCAATGACACTTCTAGCTTTTCGCTCTTGTAATAAATGCCATTTGTTAAAAAAATACAGCCATATTTTGACAGGACGTCTAGTCTTATTTTGTAGAGGAGTCTAATAAGAAATCTTTATGATATCTATGATAAATATCACTTGATAGAAAGTGTTCAACACCTTGTCAGTGAATTGCACAGGTGGATTATGTTTGGACCATGGATTTATATGAAGTGGATCTAATTCTTCGGTCAAGTGAGGCTGAAAGTGAAGGTCATGATGAGGTAATGACGTCATCAGACAATCAAAATGTCAATATGTGTCAAATGTGACAATTTTGTAACGAGTGCGAGTGAGACACCGCCCCCTACATTATGCTCTGTATTGGACCATTTTTACTACTTTTTACTTGTAATGTCACCTATGAACGACTGTTTACTCAGTAATAATGTTCAACTGTGGTTAGGGAAAAAGTGTAAGAATTGGAGCCACTTCATATAAATCCATCGTTTGGACAGAATTTTAATTTAAGTAAAAAAAAAAAATTAAGGTTAATTGTTTCGATGTAAGTTAACTTGTCTTAAAATATTTGTAGTTACTTAGTTAGCACCTTACATATATATGACTTATAGATAGCATAGTTTTCAAATTATGCGTCGCGCTATTTGTGGTAAGACATAGATATTTTCTGCCCTACAACACACTACAGGCCCCTACACGGTATAGATAAACATAAAGAAATTAAACGATTTTATTATTAAGGTGTAGGTATTCGGATATTTCGAGATATGTTGGGATAAATGTGATTTTTAAATTATTTTTGAATTGTTTGATATTCGGAATCACCAGTATTTTTATGTTAAGCACCTGTCAAATCATTAAATTTTTGAATTATTGATTTTGTAAAAAAAGTTGTTTTACGCAACAACAATGTAAATATTGTACAGCGTTATGTGACAGCCTACATCAAAAGGTACCATTTAGCCGTATTTATTGCTCGAAAACAATACGACGTAATCGCCTTCCACCAAACGGTACCTTTACATGTAGACCGGTCACATACCTATTACCTTTTATCGATATTGTTTTCAATATCGTCTCTTGGCAACTTAGGTACAAAGAGTACAAAGTAGTCAATAAATGCGTTACTTTGTCGCTTATCTCGAGTGCATATAGAAGGTAAAAACCTATTATCATTATCAAGCAGTATAAAAAGGGGCTGAACAGTGAGAGAAAGCACAGTTGGACTCCCGTTGGGTTGGCTGGACGATGAAGGCGATAGTATTGTTAGTTCTCGGCCTGGCCGCGATGGCCATGGCTAGAGAGGTAGATGACGACCGAAGGATAGGTAAGATTTTCAAACACATTTTTTATTTTATATGATTTAATAAAGGTAGGCCGATTCGGTTTAAAAAAATGATGTTAATTGATACAATATGCGTATGCATCTCGCTCGCATTGTATATTGCTTCAAGCGAAATATGTGTGAAGTAATATAATGCATAATATTATTAAATATGTGCCTAACTACGACTCAGACAAATTCAGACTTCTTTCGCACAGGGCTGAATATATTAGGTACACTGTTAACCCAAATTGTTTTCGATATCTCTTCTTGCCTAACCGATATTGCTTACTTCATCTTTATAAATGAATAAGGGTTCCTAGTTGACTACGGAACCCTAAAAATATTACATTTTATTTACTCTAAATAGTTTTACTAGTAGGACACAAAAAATAAGCCATGTATGCGATTAGACTAGATTTCCGCAACCCCAAGGTTGTCTGGAAGAGATCGCTCTCTAGCGATAAGACCGCCTGTTGACTTTCTCTACTTTTAATCGTGTTTACGTTTATTGAGGTGTGCAATAAAGTATATTTGTATTGTACTCGTATCGTATTGTATGCGAAAATAATTTTATGTAATCAAACATTTCAATGTGATTGAGAAATATACGTGCATCTAAACTTTCAAACTTCATAATATTAGAAGGGGCCATATTCTAACTTTAAAAAACATTTAGATTTGAACTAACTGTATCAAAAATATCAGAATTTGCTTGAAAATTATTCCGACGCACCTCCAATACAACTTCAATATTGGTTAATTATTTATTTGTTATATGTTGCAGTTATGTTGGTGATAAATTGTGTTTATAATGTATTTTTAAATTAGAATACGGCACCAGGATTTCTTTTGATACAACTTTACAAACGCATAATCACTTTGTTTTAGGTACAATCAAATTTGACGTCAAAGAGAAGCAGACGTTGATTCTCAAGTTACTGAACCATGTTACGGAACCCTGCATGTACAAGGAAATTAATGACATTGCCAAAAACTTCAAAATTGAAGACTTCGTTGATTTATATACCGTAAGTGAAAAAATACTTCAACCCTGAAACTTTAACTGTGTCACGTAGGTACATTTAACAATGGGTCAATAATTTATTTATTTAAATTTAATTCCAGAAAATCGATGTTCACAAGCGATTCATAAAGCTGCTCAAGTTTGGCGTGCTCCCCCGCGGTGAAGTTTTCACTCTCCACATCGACCGCCAGCTTGACGAAGTGGTGACCATGTTCCACATGCTCTACTACGCTAAGGACTTCGAGACTTTCATCAAGACCGCCTGCTGGATGCGTTGCTACATGAACGAGGGCATGTTTGTCTACGCTCTTACTGTTGCTTGCAGACACCGTGAGGACTGCAAGGGCATCATTCTGCCTCCTCCTTATGAAATCTATCCCTACTACTTTGTGCGTGCTGACGTTATCCAAAAGGCGTACATGCTGAAGATGAAGAAGGGACTACTTGACCACAAACTGTGCGATTTCTATGGTATCAAGAAGACTGACAAAGACGTATACATAATTGATGAGAATATCTATGATAAGCGTACGTACCTTAATGACGAAGACAAGCTGAGATACTTCACTGAAGACATTGGCCTTAACACCTACTACTACTACTTCCACATCGACCATCCATTCTGGATGAAGGACGCCATTTTTGACAAATATAAGACCAGACGTTGCGAGCTGACTCTGTATATCTACCAGCAAATCTTGGCGAGGTACTACCTGGAGAGATTATCTGTCGGATTGGGAGAAATAAAAACTCTGTCATGGCACAAGCCTATCAGGAAGGGATATTGGCCTTGGCTGAAGCTGCACAATGGTGTGCAAATTCCCAACAGGATGAACAACTACGTTATTGTTCGTGACGATAATATTGATGTGGTTAACATAGCTCAGACCTACGAAAGGATCATCAGAGAAGCTATTGTCAAGGGCTACATTGAAGTAAGTTATAGGCAAAAAACGTTGAGTAATTTTAATAAATGAATTGAGGGCATTTGTAATTATTCCTTTTCTTGTTACCAGATCAATGGCAAGAGATTTGAATTGAAGAAGACTGAGGATATCGAAACTCTTGGAAAACTTATTTACGGAAAGATCGACAAGGACGTAACCACCGATGTGCTGGATAAAGACCGTGTTGAGGCTTACCGTTACCTGCTGATCGTAATGAAGGCTTGCCTTGGACTTAACGTTTTCAAATCAGACAAGTAAGTATAAGCACATAGTCAATGTCGTTTTGTTCTATGAATGTATCAACTTCATTTAATGGGTTATAATTTGCTGTTTTCACTTCTAGGTACTTTGTCATGCCCTCAATCTTGGACCAATATCAGACGGCTTTGCGTGACCCTGTCTTCTACAAGCTCCAAAAGCGTCTGGTGGACTTGGTCATTTTGTTCAAAAGACGTCTGCCGTGTTACACCAAGGAGGATCTTCTGTTCCCTGGCGTTAAGATCGACAACGTTGTAGTAGACAAGCTTGTCACCTATTTCGATGACTATCTTATGGATATGACTAATGCCGTTACTTTGACTGACGAAGAATTGAAGAAGACTAAATCTGACATGGTCTTCATGGTTCGCAAACGTCGTCTGAATCACCAACCCTTCAAAGTGACCATCGACGTTTTGTCTGACAAAACCGTCGATTGTGTTGTAAGGATCTTCTTGGGACCCAAGGAAGATCACTTACACCGACTGATTGACATCAACAGGAACCGTCTTAACATGGTTGAACTAGACTCTTTCCTGTACAAACTGAACACTGGCAAGAACACTATTGTCAGGGATTCCAAGGAGATGCACAACCTTGTGCGGGACCGTATTATGACCCATGACTTATGGAAGAAGATCGATGGCATGACTGACATGCGAGATTTGTTGGTAAAGGACCTGAGGAACTACATGACTGGATTCCCGACTAGGTTGCTATTGCCCAGGGGCCATGTTGGAGGTATGAAGATGATGTTGTATTGCATTGTTACTCCCTTGAAGCTGGTTGACAATATGGACCTGACACTCTTGGACCCTAACCGCAAGGACCTTGTTATGGACTTTAGGTCAACTGTCCTGCTCGACAAGATGCCTCTTGGTTTCCCCTTCGATAGGCATATTGATGTGACTAAGTTCTTCACGCCCAATATGAAGTTTGTTGATGTCATGATCTTCCACAAAAGACAGGATTGCGACATGAAGACCCGCTGGAACAGATGGGTTTTGAAACGCTACGACATGGTACACATGACCTCTATCGACGATGACAAGACTTTCGTGGACGTCGACATCAACACTCACATCGACCGTGACGTCAATCTTCTCAACATTGATTACTGAACATTTTAACATGTTTACTCGTATACAAAATGCAATAAGAGACATAATGTAGTTATAAGCAACTGAAAAAGTAAAATAAAATATATTCATGTTTTTCATGATATTTTGTTTCATTAGCCTACTTTTAATAAAACTCGCTTATTAAAAGCGATTTTGAATGTATACCACATTACAATATGCGGAACGAGATCTCAAGTCGCAGGGACTGATATAATATGGTGTATTATCGAGAAATCGTATTAAAAGATATTAAGAGTAATTCAGTTTTTTTACATACATACGTATGTGGTCTATGGTATAGCCACTGCAAAACCATTGAACAATAAGCATTTATTTGAATAAGCCTCCAAAATTTTAAGTAGGTAGGGTAAGTACACAAAATAAATATTATGGGACAATCTCACACAAATCAACCTAGTCCCACAGTAACTTCAATAAGGCTTGTGTTGTGGGTACTATTAAGGCTACGATATATTAAATATAGTAAATAGATATAGATAAATATTTAAATGTATAGAAAACATCATTAATATTGTCTTCGGTTGCCGCGATAGTTATTTATGAAATAAAACAATTAAAAACGGATTTTATCGCGTGTATTGAGCTTAAATTACATCCCGACGTTTCGAACACTTTACAGCGTTCGTGGTCAACGGGTCGACTGAGGAAAAATGTACAATTACCTCCGTTCAAAAACTATCACAATATGCAAACCTACCCACATATTAAATATTAAACAAATTTAGTGTTTGCACATGCCAGAGGGGCCTTTATAAAAACAAATTATTTATTATTACAAAACAAATTATTAAACAATTGATTTTATTATTATTAGTTATTATTTTTGTTTTTATTTTTTTTTAATTTTTAAAATTAGTATTAAATTATTATTAGTGTCCACACTGTCCACCATTATGGTCTCACAGTCCTAAAAAAAATAAAAACAAAAATAATAACTAATAATAATAAAATCAATTGTTTAATAATTTGTTTTGTAATAATAAATAATTTGTTTTTATAAAGGCCCCTCTGGCATGTGCAAACACTAAATTTGTTTAATATTTAATATGTGGGTAGGTTTGCATATTGTGATAGTTTTTGAACGGAGGTAATTGTACATTTTTCCTCAGTCGACCCGTTGACCACGAACGCTGTAAAGTGTTCGAAACGTCGGGATGTAATTTAAGCTCAATACACGCGATAAAATCCGTTTTTAATTGTTTTATTTCAAAAACATCATTAACTCAGGAAGAAACATCCGTGATAAACATACAAATAAATGCCCTGACCAGGATTCGACCCGGGACCTTCCTGCTTCATAGGCAGGATATCTACCGAATAGGCTAGGAGGCCGTTGTAAATACATGTAATAAATACACATGTAGGGTTGTTCTATTCTTTTCTTACCATTTGCTTATAATAAAAGTTTTCGTCAAGAACAAGACAATCTTTGATGCTTCGAAACCAGAATCGTATTGAGTGCCTAAATATGTAAAAGCTCATAATAAACTTCTAGAATATAAATAAGTATTACGTGTAAAGGCTAGGTAATAAGTGTTACAATTTAAATCCCTAAATAAGACTTTCGAGGCGATTTTTTCCAAAATTCATTAATTATTTTTAATTTTTTACGTACGAGTATATTAAAGAGACCTGACGAATAATTGATATTTCTCGAAAAAAATGTTTAGTTTCATCTATAGGTAGAATCTATCAAATCCATATAATACACAGGTCCTATTTTTCAAAAAATCTATGTCGAGAAGCAATAATAATAATAATAAATAAGAGTCTCGACCAACATCTTGAGAGACTTTCGCTACGAGGTTGTGGTTGGATCAAGGGTCAGATTCAGAAGGCGGTAATCTTGGACACGGCGCGCATAGTCCGAAGGTTCCTCACTCTGCGGCCCTAACCACCGGCAGCCTGGGCCTTGCTCCGCTGCCGGCGGCACCCTAGATTAGGTTTTTATAATGTTTTTATTGTTTTTGTATGTTTTAGATGTATTTTTATATTTTATTTTGTAAAAATATTATAAAAACTAACCTGAGACAAAAAATAAATAAAGATGATAATAAATAATAATAATAAATATTATAGGACAATCTTACACAAACCGACCTAATAAACCATATTACTTTTGGGTAGCCGGACATTTTACCCTATTTAGACACTGCTGTATCGAAATTGTCGGCTACCAGCAAAAAGTATATGACTGGTAGTGAGATATTCATGATGGCGTCCACAAGGCTACAAAAACCGACAATTCTTTTTTTTATGGATGGAAATCGCTTAGCTTTATTTTGTTGTAGTGGGTTGCATTATTTGTAATTAGTAATATAGGTATAAACACATATTATCTGAAAGTTTTGACTCCCTGCCTATAATAGTTTAAAATACAGTCAGGTAGTATATGGATGCTACATTGGTCTTATAGTATGACCCGTGTCAATGCAATATAATTGCTAATTGAAAATTATTTGTGTTAGAAAAGATTATTCACTAGAAGTGTATATGATACTATATCATATATAAGTAGTATCTCATTTTAATAATATTGCACTTAGTTCATTTTTAAGTGAGTAAAATGATTTTAAGCAAGCATCTTTTAACTGCTGAAATCAAATTGTATTCAAATATTTACTAGAGGTAATAATAAACATCAGATAATTTTGTTTCTCAATAATTAAATCGGATACTTTTGTACGGAGCGCAAGTTCTCAAACATATTGTGACGTTAGTCATCTTGCAACTACATTTTATTTAGAGCTACATAACCCTCTTCAGTGGCAAACCATAAGTTTTGGGTATGTTTCGGGTAATAGAGCTTAATAAAAAAAGGGGATTAATAATGCATTTATGCGTTTTGTGTTTTTATCAATATGTAATTCGAAGTCAATTTATTTATTCTTGAATAATGTTCGTTAACAAAGCAAAACAAAACAATTACATGTAAGACATACATTAAATATTAAATACAAATCTAAATAACTTAAAAATAAAATAATTCTAAACTTATAAAATAAATCTAATCTACAAGAAACCCACTCCGAGCTGCTCCCGGTACAAAGGTGCCCATCACGCTCGCTACGTTTCCGCGTTGGATCGCGATGGACAACCTTTGCAGCAGGAACGACCCAGAGCGGGGGTCAAGACCCCTCTGCTGCAGATGGCGACCCAACTTCCGAAGGAAAACCTTTCCCTCCGCGCACCAGCACCCTGATGTCTCTACCGTCAGAGGGACAAAGAGATATGCCGAGAGGGCAGCATATTTGTCTTTTTTAAGGGATGCCGCATGCTCAGCGGCTGCTCCTGCCGAGCGCATAGTGCGGCTGAGGTGGGAAGCAGCAAAAGTGCTGACGCATGTGGCGTCCCAGAGTAGGCATTAACCCCCTTTCCCACGGTACCAGCGTTGGCGGCTCAAGCATATAAGGCACAATAGCTGAAACGAATGCCCTTTTTATGATGTCATTTAACGCGTGGTGTCGTGGGAATCTCCCAGCACACCGACAGCAACTCAAAGCGAGGTGACCGTTGCCCTCTATTCTGGAGCCGCAGATGCATTGATGTGGTTGGCAGGCAAACATGAAGAAGAGCAACAGCCACCCTCATTGAGTCGTTGTCGAGTAGGGTGCCTAGGTTCGGGGAGGAAAGGGCGTGCAGCCAGGCCCCGGATTCCGGCTTCGAAACTACGTTCAACCTGGCTCTATCGGCGCCAGTCGTATTCATAATGAGTCCGTTCAATAAGTGCTTTACACTGACGTCGTCCCATAGGCGTTGGTGGTAAGGCTCTTCGGGTGGAGGCGCGTCAGAATTGAAAGCCCTCCAGGCCGACAAAGCATCGGAGGCATAGGGTATAAGTGGCCTTGGCACCATGCAGTGATAAAATTTTAGTGACAAGGTCCACAACACCCGCCGTCGACGCCAAGAAGGCCGGAAGGCTTACGTCTCGTGCGCGCCGTATGCCCAATCCACCGTTGCGTATGGGCAGCGAAGCCAAGACCCATTGCTCTTCATTTAAAGAGACATTAATCAAACATTCAATTGTTTCCTTTAAAGCAAGATCAAAGGAGTCAACGTGTGTGGGATGAAGCCAAGCAGGATTTCAGAAGGGATACATGTGCAGAGAGGTTTTTTAACCCTATATCTTGCAGATATGAGTAGCTGCTCTCTTAACTGAAAGGCTTCAGGGACGGCATCAGGAAAAATCGGAGAACTCAAAAGGTTAACATTTTGAGGGGACAATTCTTTGAGGCCAGGAAGTAGGGTGCTAAATGAGGTAAAGGAGGGGTAAGAAAGAGTGCTGCAAGGGAAGAATTCGCATTTGTTAGTGTTGATTTCGAGTCCCAGTTCGCCGAGAAGTGGGAGTAAAGTGTGCAAACCTCGAAGAACTTCTGCCGGCTTACCCCCGAGAGTACCATCGTCCAGATACCAAACGTTAAGCGGGGATAAAGGTCTGGATATGGTTTTATGTATTGCAAGGCTGAAGATCAGAGAGCCCAGTGGGTCCCCTTGTTGAGCCCCAACCTGAGATACTAAGAGAGATTCGATGTAGAAAAACTTAAATGGAGCAGAGTAAATTTGATGTTAGAAAGGGTAACGTGATGGTACTATCTCTCTGACTTCAGAAAGAAGTACATCTCGCTCTAAGGTGTTAAAGGCATTCTTAATGTCAAGTTTGATGCCGACGGAGTCCGAGTTGTTTGGGTCTAGAACGAAGGCTCGGGTGGCGTGAATGGCGGCTTCATAACCTAGTTTTGTGCCAAAACCCAATTGGTGTGGTTGTAAAAAAGCTGACATTTTATCACGTAAGTTAGGGAACTTAGCGGTTAGTCGGCGAAATATGCTTTCGATGGCGATCGGTCGTATGCCGCCGTCATTTTTTGAGAGTGCACATAGAGACGCACCATATATGTATAGGCAAACCGCGGGATTCAATTGGCCACTAAAGAGGAAGTTGCACAGGTTTGTCAAGCATTCCAGCAACCAGAGCCAGAAGTAAGTTCCTTGGTTGCTCGCGTTCAGATGGCGCTTCAGACTTGGAGCTTCAAAAAAGTTCTTAGACTGTGCTGCTCTATTAAATTATATACTATCTGATAGAAACTAAATACTATACACGGCGTCTCACGACTTTGCCACATGGAGGAGAAGTACTTTAAATACTGTAGATAAGAAATTTTACTAATTTAAAAAAGACTTCATTTTTATTTTTAAAACAATACTAACTGCATTCAAATAATTTTTATTAATCACCGTCTGAGCCGGGAATTAATTATAATTCACTTAATGGAAACATTGTCAAGAAAATAAATAAGCAACGTTACAATAAATAAATTCATTAATCTGTCAGATCATGTATGTAATTGATAAAATGTCAAAAATTATATTTTTACCAGAGAAATGGGATGACAAGCGCCATTTTATATCTATGATTTTTACCAGAGAAATGGGATGACAAAGAATGCTTGTCAACGATCAAAAGTGTGGCAAAAAAATGAAATCCATGTATGTGTCTAAATTGTCTATGTGAGCGTAAAATAGTGATGCCAAATACAATAGGTTAATTATCTATCGGTATTTGACTTTCTTATCGATACGTTCTAAAGGCCTCTACAGACGTAAGCGACTAAGGTAGAATTAATAATTCAGTGGAGTGATTTGACAGCTCTCTGCATACAAAGCGGTTGTCAAATGTATGTAAAGTTCTGTCAAATCATTCCGCTGAATTATAGATTCTACCTTAGTCAAAGTAGTAAAACGGCTATTAGACATGGCAATTTGTAGGGCCCAACCTGTTGTGTTGGGAGGTGTAATAGGAGGTAGGGCCCGTAGGGAGCTGAAGGAGGGTGAGGGAGAGGCAGGGTATACAACAGGTTGCGGCCTACAAATTGCCATGTCTAATAGCTGTTTACACTATGACGTCAGTTGACATCTGTAGTGTATAGTTGTCTCGAGTACATATGGCAGTAGGCGCCCGACCGTGACAGAGGGCGGACGTGCGGTATGTATTGACGAGCCAACAGGAAAGAAGAGGAAAAGTCAAGGACATTACAGGTGGCGACGAGGATCAAAGTGAGTAGCACCAAAAGAAACGTGTATTCGAAAAAAAATAATTATAAAATCGAATAATAACGGGCCATGATACACCAATAGTGCATGTGTCAACAAATTTTTCGTTACGCGCCATTCAAAGGTGAAATACATAAGTGTTTGGAGACTTGAAAATAATTATTGGAATAGGTACGTCATTATAACTTTAACTTAACGTAGGCAAGTCATTAAGTACGACAAAGGAGAATGATTACACAAATAAATCGGGTCCGGTCAAGACAATAAGCAAAGACGAGGGTATTTCCCTTATCCGCTCGAATGTAAGACCAAATCCGATGAGGTATTTGTAATAACTCCTACTTAAGTAATAATCTGCACCGATCTAGTATGCAAGTTTCTACATTAAATATATTATACCTACCTACGTTATCGTTGCATAAAAGTCACAGTTAGGAATTTTTTACAATAAGTGTGACACAAAATCCGCGTTCCGGGGCAGACTAAAGGAAATAATATCTAATAGCAAGTAATTAAGTTTCTAGTTACCTTAGTACTGACGCCTGGTTCGTATTGGTTACCCCGTAGCTATAGCTATGCATGTGAAAATATTTGATCGCATTAGACTCACGATTATTCCGACGAAACAGTCATTACCACAGTTTTGATAAGGATTATTCTACAAGACTATTCTACCTACCTACTTAAATGATAGGATAATTACAACTAAATACCCTATGGGGAGAGGGTGTTTTCTATCTTGCTCCAGGTTATACTAGTATCCATATTACTTACACATTAAGTACATACACCGACACATACCTATAAGCATGAACTTGGTATTTTACCAATGTTCGAGCGCAGGGTGCTAAAGAAGTAAATAAACGTACCTACAACTACTTAGTGCTTATTTAAAGCAATTCCATCTGCATTAAACCACTTTTGTCGGTTAACTTGCCAATTTACTTGACACTTTTATGCATTTAACCCATTAAGTGCCTAGCGGGCGCTTTGCTCGTAGGTGCGTAGCCGGTTACCTACATGCGTTTACACGTAGGTAGAAGAAACCTCTTATTATTGCGAAAATGGGTTGTAGGTAAAGTGTAGGTAAAGATGGCAGGAAGCGTCGGTGCACTCGGTACACAAAATTGTATTGTTAAGTACATACAGTACCTATTGACCATGTAAATGGCACCTACTAAGGAACTTTACTCCATTTATGGTTGGAAAGGAAATTCATTAAATTGCAAATAATAGTAGATAATGCATACACATTAAATTGTAGAGGTATTATTTAGCATGACTATTTAATTGGCATCTACTAAGGAACTTTATCCATTTATGGTTGAAAATGCATTAAATTGCAAATAATAGTAGATAATACATACACATTAAATTGTAGCGGTATTATTTAGCATGACCATTTAATTGGCATCTACTAAGGAACTTTATCCATTTATGGTTAGAAATGCATTAAATTGCAAATAATAGTAGATAATACATACACATTAAATTGTAGAGGTATTATTTAGCATGACCATTTAATTGGCATCTACTAAGGAACTTTATCCATTTATGGTTAGAAATGCATTAAATTGCAAATAATAGTAGATAATACATACACATTAAATTTTAGAGGTATTATTTAGCATGACCATTTAATTGGCATCTATTAAGGAACTTTATCCATTTATGGTTGGCAATGCATTAAATTGCAAATAATAGTAGATAATATATACACATTAAATTGTAAAACCATTTGGTATTGACCATTTAATTGCCATCTACTACTGAGGCATTAAAATGCGAATTTGAAAAGCAGTCGATAATACTGAACATTTAGCCATTAAATTGTATTGTTTAGTATGTAAAAAAAAAAACTTGAACGTGCGCGATTAAATCATATGATATGATCTGGGCATTAAAAAGTGATAGATGTAATGAACGAGCGAGATGGGAGATAACTGCCCACATGGTTGCTTGAGCTGCTGATGAATAAGTTATTGCTATGCAGTTGGGGTTTCAGACTGTCTTATAATAACCTACATGTGAATGAATTTTATGATCCGGAAACTATAAAGCAAATACTTGTAGTTGCAAAGACAAAGACCATATTTACTTAAATGTCTATATAATAATTCACACTTTTAAAAACCAATGGTTAAATGTGTCTGTTATTATCATTAAACTCCTATTGAAAGAAAAATATAAGTTCATACGTAACATATTGAATAGACTTGCAAAATAGGCACATGGTCCAAATAGGTATGAAATATAAAAGTGAAATAAATGGAGAATTTGGTACTAGTGAAATTAACAAAAAAATTTAAAAAGTTGGCTACCGTAAAAGAGGGTGGTTTAAATATAGGTGGAGACGTTTTTACACCAATTTGTCCTTTTCCTCCGTTATAAAATACTTTTTCTCGCCGCACTTTACGTAACACACAAGAATGAAAGAAATATAATTGTTTAACTAAACAGATGAAGAAAGTTCAAAATGATGCAGCTTATGTGTGTTGCATTGATTTATTATGTATTCTACTAGATGTGACATCTAGAACAAATTTTGTGCGCCATGTTTGGCGGTTGACAGCTGTGCCTGAATCAAATAGTAGTATAGACTTGTAGTGGCTATACGTCTGTTTTCGGTACGAAGTGCCACAGCGCCATCTGTCGAGACGGAGTCGAGTTATTCTGTCAGCGTTAAGCGACGAACAAAGTATTAGAAACTAGGATTTAGTGTCTGGTGTAACCAATAGATGACGCTAGTGCTTTAACCTGAAATAAAAGGAACGCGATTTTGTATGGATATTATCCATCCATGTCTATATCATCCTTGGCAAATAGGAACCGATCCAAAATAGTATAGTGATGATAAAATCAAGTAAATTAAAAGGATGCGCCTCATCGCGGCTACCCTATTCAATGTATTATTAAAAATACAAATTTTAATATTTGATATATTTTCCGAGTTTACAAGTAGAATTGCGTATCGCACTACTCTCAAGACGTGTTAACCTTAAATTCCGAAAATTCATTAATTGAATTATGACATGACTTTCATTGGTGTAATAATACATACATATATCGCGTTATTTACCCATACTTGTTTAAATATGGCAAGAAATTATATCAAATGTTTAAGTGTGAGGAACATACCCTCAATTTTATACTTGAAAAATGTTTGAACTTGAGGATCGGGATATCAATACGCACATTACCGTTGAGGTTACAATTGTTACAAATATGTGACAAAAAAAAAAATATATATATATATATATTCACTTTTGTTGAAAAGTGTGGATACGCTAGAGAGTTGATAAAGCTCCCTTTAAAGGTCTTGTATTTCTACTCTCAGAGACACAAGCTAAGTAACAAATCTATAACGGTAAATTGTTGTCATTATATTGTGTTGAGAAAATAAATAAATAAATATTATGGGACAATCTTACACAAATCAACCTAGTCCCACGGTAAACTCAATAAGGCTTGTGTTGTGGGTACTAGGCGACGATAGCCTTGTATGCTGAAATGGTTAAGAAAAGTATACTCTTGTATGCAGTGTAAATGTTATAATTACTAAAACGTAAGTATTGATTTACAAGTAACCGTACTGTACGGTTTTATCCTTTAACATTTGATACGAGTTACTTACTTTCTTATTAACTTGATACATGCTTGATACGCAACTGTATACAAGAGCACAGTTCTTAAGTTTCGTTTAAAACGAGTATTTCATATAAGTGCTATTGAAGTACAATATTTCCCTTTAGACAGTATTCTAGTAAAATTTTAATGATAAAATAGGCATGACGCCTGCGCAAGGATGACATGCTCATTTGGGAAAGCATTCCACATTTTGACTGGCATATAAGACTTCTCAAACACTGCCTGCGCAAGGCTGACTATCCTGTTGAGCAAGGAGCCCACAATCGCGGCAACATTATTTAGTAACTGCCTCCTGGGCATTAATTTTGATTTATAATAAAATTGACTGTGACCACCTGCGCAAAGGTGTATAAAAATATGATAGTCATATCATTATTATTTGGAATCTGCTTTCTAGTTATTGCGACAAACTGGTATAATATTCAGCCTTCGCAAGGTACATTATTAAATTTATAATTTGGTTGGGCAATGAGGATAAACGCGCACATTGGTTATGGTTTGGAAATTTCTAATCCATACAGTCTATGTTACTGTTACCGAGTCTCTAGAGACTAGACCTCAGAAAAGCGTCAGAAATGGTTCCAATATAACAGTTAATATGGACCATTTATAATCTAAGGGTTTTTATCCTTATTAGCCTATAGCTAGAGAAATACTATTCACAAATTACTTTAGGGGTTATTGGACCTCATCAACACTGAAAAGTATGTAAAAGGCAAAAGACCCTAACCTGCGTTCAATCATTATTAATCTGCAGATAAGCAGTCTAAAGCGGACAAATTCATTATACGTCACAGTCGGAACTAACCGACGACCATATTTACAGCTTCAGATGAACGTTCATGCGTCCTAGTAACATTTTCTTTTGCTTATCATATAATGTGGTCATGGTGGTGAAAAGGTTAAAGCCATTGTTCCGCCTCCCGAATATAACTGATTAAATTAAAGCATGTAATGAATTGATATTTCAACCTGTCCTCGATGCAGGGAAACTATCATGCTGCTGCGTAGGCAAGCATGTTGAAAACCGAAATGTACAAAAATGCCCCTACAAGGGTTTGGCAACTTACTTGCAAATATTTCGAGACTCTACTTATAATATTTTAGTATTGTAAAAAAAAAAATTGCAAGTAGTTAACAGGTTTCTGTGATCCGTCCATATACAAGTGATGCCATTGCCATGAGCACACACAGACTTTATTTAATCTGTTATTACTAAAAAATACCTCGTTTGAATGGTTCAGACATCATGAGTACACATACTATGTAATGCTCTTAAAACTAACTTCTAATGGTTTGGGACGGGAGTTTCAAATCCTACAGGCAAACTCCCTCAAAAATCTGAAAACTAAGCGGTCTTGCCCAGAACTGGAGCCTTCTTTGCTACAGCAAAGAGTGCCAACAAAGCAGTCTCTGGTTAACAAACACCTCATTCATCGAAGTTTTTAGTGCTTTTAAATCTAAGGTTTGCATAAAACCAGTATTGGGTTGTTTCTGATTAAATATAGTGATTAATTGGAAACATGAGTTGCAATAAATTAAGTACTTGAGACTCTTGGTCTTTCTTAACCATTTTTTAATAGTAACAACAATCTGGGCAGTTGTGAATAAACAAAATTAGGAGCAGTCAAGCTACCGAAATCCAGTGTTAGTCTTAGCTGAAGGATAGTTTAACTTGTTGATACAAGTATGCTATATCACTGCTTAGCTTAATGCTATATGTTTCCATTACCATTGCCAATATTGGTTGAAAATAACTATAGTAAAAAATCGCAAGTGATTTCAAAGCAGTTTGTAAGGACGTAGTCCACTTAAAAAAAAAAAAAAAGATACACGGCACATGGAGTGTCATAAGCGGAGACGACGGTGATGAAAACTATGAAATGACAAGTGACATCGATATGGAGAAGAATTATAGAAATGGAGTATTTACACTGTGATAATTGTGTTAAGGAAAAGTAATCTGGATAATCCTCAAATTATGGGAATTGTATTTACGTTAATACATGTATCCAAATTAAAATGTTAATCTATTATTTAAATCTACAAATAAAAAAATAAAATAAAAAAATAAAACAAGAAAGGGATGTAGTGTATAGTTGTCTCGAGTACATATGGCAGTAGGCGCCCGACCGTGACAGAGGGCGGACGTGCGGTATGTATTGACGAGCCAACAGGAAAGAAGAGGAAAAGTCAAGGACATTACAACATCCCCACTACCAACTTGACGTTTAATTTCACGCACAGTTTCGACTAATATTATTCTTCTTTCTCCGTGCCTCTTCCCATTCGATCGGCCCTCCGAATATTTTTCCACCAGTTGGCTCTCTCACACTACAGACCGACGTTCGACTAATATTATTACAGTACCTAATTAAATAGTTAATAACTAGTATGCTTTTTCTAAGCAAATAATATATTATTTAGTATTTAAAAAAAATAAACAAAATTATTTATTATTAAATTAAAAATATTAAGTGAACGAGATTATTTCCTAAAATAATTTCAAATATTTCATACAACGGAAAACGGAATTTCAAGTCGCCGGTCGAAAGCGCATTCGATTGATCGCACGACCATTTTGACAGCTGATCTCTCATTCCAACTATATTTTTATCTCGTTCTAATCGTTTGACTAGTTGCTTTTAGGCGCGGCACACACTTGAGCGGAATCCAGCTATCATAAATAAAAATCAGCCGCAGCATAAAAGTCGGAAAATTCTTTACGGGAGCTGAATTTTTGTATGGAGCCCATATACAATATTCAGCCCGATTTCCGTTTTCCGCTGCTTTTTGACTATGGTAGCGAGTTCCGCTAAATGTGTTGAGCGCCATATTTAGAGATTAAACGAACTTACCTGTAAGTGAAGTTCTATCCTAATTATACGAAGGTTTCGTCCGAAGATATTAGCATAAAATACACAAGTAGTATCGCGTAACGCATGCCATTTTGAGAATATATATTAGTTTTTTTTTTTTGTAAGGTAGATTCTCCCACCAGCAGTGCAGTACTTCATTTCGTTTGGAGTATAACTAACAGCAGGATTCTCATATTTTTACGATCAGAGGGGTGTCATGTCATGACACAATGTGGAGGGAGGGTTGCTAATATCTTCGGACGAAACCTTCGTATAATTAGGATAGAACTTCACTTACAGGTAAGTTCGTTTAATCTCTAATTATACTCGGTTTCGTCCTCTATGTAGACTTTTAGAGACAATGATCGTAAAATTATGAGTTATGGAATGAAATACCTTGTGGTACTCATAACAAATCTTTTATTGATGTATTAATTAGTTAGATAACATTTTTATATACTAGTTAACTTCTCATGATTGTCAAGCCAAAAAAAATCATCATCATTTGAATCGATTATAGGGCGATTATAAAATTTGGCGAAAGTTTTTGAGGCACAACTCCAGTCCGCAGTTTTACGTATTGTATCTACTCGTATACTGACCCCTAACCTAAGCGCAGCGGAGGAGGCTGCATGGCGGGTACTATGCGCAGTGAACGATGACGTATCAATTCCACTTAAGGTCAATACACTTTTAACCCATCTACTTAATGTTTGCGTGCCAACTTGTTTATGTGGCTTTTTTAAAACTTATATAAAGGCATTCTGCCTGTTTCTAATATTTTTAGTTTTTTGCAGGTATGTATTAACTGTTCTTGCCGGACAAATCTCTGGTATTTCATTAAAAAAGGGCATGATCAGAAATGGTTGTGAAGAACCAACACGAGATGTTTTTATGAGATCTGGAATTTTAATTTTAATTTTATTTGAACAGTTTTCTATGTTACAATATTGTTTATGTTTTAATATTGGCTAATGTTTGTACTCTATGAGCGGTAATAAGAGCTAAAAGTGTTTTTTTTTTTTTTAGTTATTTGTCCGAGAGTTAAATTTTCGTTAGGATACCATTTTGCCAAAAAATCTAGCACGATTGATGGGTCCCATGTTTCATTATATTTAGGAAGTGGAGGCCTGGAGCGAAATACTCCTTTAAAAAATCTTTTTAAATCATTGCCTTCAGAAACCTTATCTTTAGCTATCAAGGAGAGGGCAGATCTATAAGAATTTAATGTTCCATATTGGGGAGCTTTACTGAACAAAAAGGTTAAAAATTGTATGATTTTAGGAATGATGATACATCATAAATGTTCAATTTATTTTCTTTACAATAAATGAACCACTTTTTATAGCACCTTTCATACTGTTTGTATGAGTTATCCGAAAGCGAAGTCAAAAGTATATTCGTAGAAGATGATAGGACAATATTCCTAATATTCCTGCCACCAGGGTAGTCTGCGAGCGCACCTGACGGCGGCTGGAAGTAGCAGACACAATAAAATTACTATTTGCTTCAAGTACTAAAAATTTTGAAACCAATAAACTTTTGAAAAGAGGATACCACGGTTGCGTGGGCCATTGTGGAACTACCATTATACCTCTAGCCTTATCGATTATAATTTTCGCATAAGTGTCGGGATGTCTATGCCAAGATATATAAATCGGACATTTATTGTTTATTCGACTAGCGAATAAATCAATATTCGGAACACCAAATTAATTCATAATATTTTGAAATGCATAGTTCGCAAGTTCCCACTCAATATTCGGATGCGTACGCCTTGACTCCTGATCTGCTATGAAATTATCAGTTGAGCTGATATATGAAGCGAATACAAACAGTTTTTTAGTTTCACAATATTGCCAAAGTTGTTTTGTGATTTCCGTCAAGTGGGGAAACTGAATACCTCCCATCCGATTTATGTAGGAAATAGCAGTAGTACTCGTATTATCAATGCGTAGTAGTATTTGTTTGTTGTACAATTCCCGTGAAAATATTTTAAGACCAATAAATGCAGCCGTAATTTCTAATTGGTTTATATGGTGTTTGCATTCATCTGCATTGTACGGACCGCTTGCCTTCTGGTCTCCGCATGCTACCCTCCACCCACTAGTTGAGGCATCAGAAAAAATTTCAACAGTATAAAAATCGGCTTTGATTTTACAACTACAATTTTCTGTTGTTTTCCATCATTCAAAATCATTGTGCAAGTTGTTTGGGATAGTCATGCAGATGTCATAATTATTTTGATCTTTTAATTTAAGAAACTTGTACCTTTAGAAAAGTTTTGTATAAAGCCAGCCGTATTCGACGGCTGGACATGCAGATATTAAAAGACCGACAAGACTTGCAAAGTTTCTTATCTTGCATCGTTTTATTGTAGAATATTTTTTGATTTCGTCTTTAATTTTTAATATTTTTTCTTTTGGTAAAGTTACATCTAATTTACTTTAATTTATAATATATCCCAAAAACTTGCAAGAGTTTGAAGGGTTGAGATTACTTTTCTCTGTATTAATAATAAATCCCAGAGAGGTAAGAAAAGCTTTTTTGTATTATTAATGATTGTAAGACATTCATTATAGTCTTTGCCGATAAGTAGTAAATCTTCTAAATAGATGGTAGATAGGTAACCACATGACCTCAGCAACTTTACTACTGGTTTTATAATTTTTGTAAAGACAAAAGGCGAAGAATTTACACCACATGACAAAACATTAAATTCGTAGGTATTATTTTCAAATTGGAATCTGAGGTATTTCCCAAAAATTTATCATTTTGATATATTTTAATAAGAAAATAAGCATATTTTAAGTCCAATGTACTTAGATAACAATTCCTTGATATTAACTTTAAAGCGGTGCACAAATTTTCCAATTTGAAGTGAGAAGTGTCTATGAATTTATTCAAAGATTTTAGATTTAAAATAAATCGCATTTTGCCATTTGGCTTGGGTATTAGAAAAACAGGCGACAAATATTGATCGACGCACGCTTCACATTGTGAAATCGCTCCAATTAACAGTAACTCTGAAATGGAATTACGTAAGTGTATTTTTGCATGATTGGAGTAATTCGTTTCACCAGGTGGTGAAAATTGTGAAACTGGTTTAGAGAATGGAATTTTATAATACTACAGGATCATCCGTAAGCATTAGCCATTGATTATACAATTTAGCTAGTCTACCTCCTGGTATTACCGTTGTTAACGATGTCTGTTGCTCGATCTGTATCAGCATCAGCGGATGCTGCGATGGCCTCGAGGTGTGCATGGGCCGATGACGTGTCGAGGTCGCAGGCTCCCTCGCTCGTGAGGGTCCCGCCTGCCTGCGAGCTGGACCCGGCTTCCAGTTAAAAATTTTATTTGTATGGGGTATATTAGGCTTTTTACCGGAGGCTTAGGCGCCGGTAGTTTAAGGTCATCTCCTGATTTACTAATGGCTTTAGCTAATTTTAAAGTGTCAGCTAAGTTCTCGCTGAACAAATACTTGTCAATTTTAGTATTCTGAAGCTGATCCCTCATTTCTTTCTTCATGACGTTTAATAAAAAATACTATACCAGCATACTGATACCAGCATGTTAGCAATCGCATAAAATTCTACTTGAATCTACTAGAAGTTTAAGCAAGGGTGTATTTTTCTCTTTATTTGACATGAGTAGCGTTATAGCCTGACCTAGGCAGCTAATGGCGGAGGTAAGCTGTTTTTGTTTATTTTCGTCGCGTTTAAACACGACATCCGATACCGCTGCCTTGACTTCAGCGTTGATTTCAGGAGGATCTATATATTTGCAGTTATCAGGTGTCAAATATCTCTCTTTGAACTCTTGACGCAACTCCTTTGTCAATCCGTTTGTTTTAATCGGATTGACAGGTCCTTTTGTACGTCTTTTCCATATCTTTTTTACAGTATTAGGGTCAATTCCCAGGAGTTCCATCAAATCTGCATCTAAGGCTTCCTCTGTTTCAGGTATTAGCTGGTCGACGTTCTCGGCGGTTGCAGCAGCTGGAGAATCTACAGATGACGCGGCAGAAGCAGCAGCAGCAGGTCTAGCAGGCGTAGCTGGTGCAGCTGGTGCACCAGGAGCAGGTGGCAGGCTTATAAGTGGCGCATTGGCGGCCGGTTTCGGCGTGGTAGCTATGGGCGGCGAGTCTTTGGCGGATATAGGACCAGAATCTTATTGTTCCGGTGACGTATCATAGGCATCATCCTCAGGAATCACCCATGCGTCTAAAAGGTCGGTGTCTGACAAACGGAGACACAACCTTATGTAGTATAATAACTGTGTAAGTGGCAGTCGCAAGTTTGTTAAACAAGAACTGCCCCCAAACTGTTATTCCACACTTTTTAGTGTACTACGTCCAATGTACGTGCTAAAAAATAAACACGTGTGCCATTTTTGTCTTTTATTTTATTGTTTACAATGTTAAAATTATCGGTAGGACAGTCCCAATGCAAAGCTCGTACTGGTCGCAACCGTAAAGTAGGTTCGTTAACGTAATTAAACGTTTTTTGTATGAAGACCTTCCGCTTATAATGATGTACGTGACTATCTGTAACCTTATTACACCTTGTTGCCTAATAAAATCAACTCAAACAGAAGTAGGTAGCACGATGTAATAACATCGTCAATACAACTAACTACTTAAACGTTCAAGGTTTAAAGTTGCAATTGCTCATTTAAAAAAAAACACCAGTTCCAACACAATCTGTTTCAAACCTTTTGTCTGCTAATTTAAAGCAAACCATTTTAAAACACGTAATTTACGTATATTCTAATACAATGGTAATAAGGTTGTCTATCGCGTACCTGTTTTATCTTCAGCCGCTTGCTCGGCGGACGATGCAGATGGCGAGTTCGATGGGTCGCGATGTTTGAGCAATCTCTTCTCGAGCCGTTTGATTTTCTTTAAGATATAATCTTATCCTTCTCGCGTTTACGTTTAGGCATCTTTAATTCGTAAATCACTGATATAATATCACTTATACACGGGAGCGCGATGTGAAACGTCGGGGCACTAAAAAGCGAATGGAGTACTGGTAGACAGTGCTGGTGGGAGAATCTACCTTACAAAAAAAAAAACTAATATATATTCTCAAAATAGTGTGAAATGGCATGCGTTACGTGATACTACTTGTGTATTTTATGCTAATATAGGACGAAACCGAGTATAATTGAATGAAATAATACTGCAAGGTAAAAAAATCTTTACTAGAAGGTTTTTACACAAAATAATCATGAATATTAACTATTATGATAAAATATTAGCACACAGTATACGAAACACTAATAATTAATAGTATCTAGTAAATACTTACACGATTTATTTTGCTAATATGACAAAATATTGTTTCAAAGACATCGATCGGAATATCATGTAAACCTGTGAAATGAGTAATTACTTGGGTATTTCCTATGAGTAATAGTCCAATCTGGAACACAACACGACACCATGTTTCTCCTTTTTCATCCCAAGTTATTTTATTCACGATTGTTTTATATTTTCCACGCTAAAATATGAGCTGTCACGACGTGGGTACGTAAGCTGACTACCCAAATTCAAAAGCTGTCACTCCTTCAAAATGATCGTGTGTCTCTTTTGCACTCGTGGAATGTTCATATACGTGTTGGTTTCTCTTTTGCGCACTTCGTTTATCTTTTAGCGACAAGCGCCATTTTATATCTATGATTTTTACATGTCTCCGGATAAATAAATGAATATCTAAACTATTTTTTTTATTTATTTAGCTCATTTCTGAGACACTGGTTGTCATTGCATGCACCAGTATCTGTGCATGCAATGCAATGACAGCCAGTGTCTCAGAAATGGAGAGTCAAGTCGGTCTGCGATGACCGCTAGTAGAGCGCTGCCTCTCTCAGTTATATACATATTCATCTATGGCTGCCTCCGGCGCGCAGGCGGCGGGCCGCTGACGTAGCCGTCTTGCGCATGGTGGTGTAAAAACAATACACACGTGCCTCCGCGAACATACTGCGGTAGCCGCAGCAGCGCCCTAAAGCTAGAAGCATCATTGTATTGAACACGTAGAGCGTTGTATGCCTTTCGTTTATACTTAACCCACAGGCTGCACTTGTAGAAACTGGTGCAATATGCACGGAAAAGTGACACTACGTTATACGAGCATCGCGCAAACCTGCGCGCCATCATATTGGTACGGACTGACAACGCTATTGTTTTAAACATAAAAATGACGTATTTTTTTCCGTAAAATTTGCTATCTACAGTATTTAAAGTACTTTCCTTCCACGTGGCAAAGTCGTGGGACGGCGTATATTACAATTTACGTTAAAATCCGTCTCATTGACATTGCTTGTCAGTCTTGTCAGCTTTTCACCCTACCTACACAGACATAATTAATTTCGCAATACATTACATGTTCGAATAGACTTTAAAGTCTAGTAGTAGTAGTAAAACACTTTATTGTACAAGAAAACACAAAGAAAGACATATAACACAACATATACGTACAAAGGCGAAGTTATCCCGTTAAGGGATTTCTTCCAGTTAACCTTTGAGCAATTGAGAGAGAAAGTTGGAAGTGCTAGGCAGACTTAGGTACTGTACGATACGGTAAGATGAGTTGTATTATAATTTATGATCTAATTAGGTAGACACTCAGT
This sequence comes from Pammene aurita, assembly GCA_947086415.1. Taxonomy (NCBI): domain Eukaryota; kingdom Metazoa; phylum Arthropoda; class Insecta; order Lepidoptera; family Tortricidae; genus Pammene; species Pammene aurita. The sequence continues at coordinate 16,893,593 of OX352308.1, forward strand.
TCGGTATCATACATTAATATAAATAAACTTCTTACATAAATACAAAATATATACTATACATACATACTATAAATACATACTACCTACATAAAATAAAATAATAATATGAAAATTATCGAAGTTATGAGTTGTTAAAGTCTATTCGAACATGCAATCTGCCTGCGACCACGAGCGTTACGGCACGCTCGAAACGTCAGGAAAATAATAAAAGTAAGTGTATGCGATTAAGTCCCGTTTTTGTCAAAATAATGAGACTTTAAAGTGCACTAAAAGTCAAATGACATGTTATTTTTTTTAAATAGTTGCTGAACAAACGTACCTACGAGCCGTAAAATCAACGTTTTAAATTTTTCCTTGTGTCACAGGCTCCCTGAATATCATACCCCCTTATTCATAAACGTCTCTCAGGCCTCAATTAGTTAATTTATGTTTTGTCCTTATCTGTCACTTTGACAGTTGTGGTTGGTTGAAACAGATAAAATATAAATTAACTAATTGAGACCTGAGAGACGTTTATGGATAAGGTGGATAGTTTTTAACTAATATTCAGTTTCTTAGATTCAATTACAAATTATACATGCAGTGAAACAGTAATAATCGCTTTATAAGTTTAAAAAATCCTTACTTCTAAATAATTTTAATGTCTTAACCTGTACTAAATATGCGGGGAGTTATGAAGGAAAGCGCTTTCTATAAACATCGTCGGTCCTCTGGTTTTCGTTGTTCATGGTTATATCCCCATGATATGTCGCTTCACTTACATATAAATATTTATAAAACAAGATTTGTCATCGGTGTGTACTGGTGTGTACCTAAAGTCATTAACGGAAAAATTGGTTATTGAAGTTATCGACTAGTAACAAGATAATATGCCTCAAGGTAGGTACAATAGGTTGATAACTTTGAATGGCGAAGAAAGCATCATTATATATGTGCAAATATGTTGTTTATCTCGGAGTAGCAGATTGTAAGAAAGAAAAACAATGAAAGGTGACATACGTCATATATATTTAGCTGTATAAAAGAGGGTTGAACAGTGAGAGAAAGTACAGTTGAATTCCTACTGGGTCGGCTGTAGGATGAAGGTGACGGTGCTATTGGTGCTCGGCCTGGCCGCTATGGCCATGGCTAGGGAGATAGATGACAATATGACCAGTAAGTTATTTAAACCATTACTAATTATTAATTGCTTTTATTTTATTCTTATTCTTATCTGTGCAAACTGCAATCAAATTATTTGGATTTCAAGGTGTCATAGACATAGTTAATATTATACTTAATTGTAAAAAAATATTATAAAACAATATGTGACAGTGTTTTGTAAAATCGTGATTATTGGCGAATAAATTAGGGATTTATTTTTAATATATTATCTGAGAAATATAAGTATTCAACACGAACTATTATACAAAAAACATGTAAATGTAGGGTTTCTGATTTCTCGACACATTTTCGAGTTTCGAGAATTCTCGACCCATATTTCTCGAGTTTTCTCGAGTCTCGAGTCTTTTTTTTTAAACCGTAAAAATGTGTTAAAATAAAACAAAAACAAACAGATTAATTTGTATTTTTAGAGTCTGTTGAGTCGTCGGCTTATCTTTGATTTCGAGGCTGTTTATCTTCATTAATAGCAGTTGAACTGGTTAAAGTAGGCTCTGACTATTTCAAAGTTATTTTATTGTTGAATTGAATTTTATCTAGGTGTCTGACTAATCCACTTGTATTCGAGCTTTTCAATAACATTTGTAATCCGTTATTGCATTGTTTAGACGCTTTATTTTTTAACTTTTGTGAAATATTGCCTTTGATTTCTCCATTAAATAAATATTATGGGACAATATTACACAAATCAACCTAGTCCCACAGTAAGATCAATAAGGCTTGGGTACTAGGCGACGATATATATAATAAATAGATACATATAAATAAATACTTAAATACATAGAAATCATTCATAACTCGGGAACAAATATCCGTGATAAACACACAAATAAATGCCCTGAACAGGATTCATCAGGTCCATTGTGTGATTAACCGTAAAATATGAATGTACCTAAATTACTTTCATAATTAAAATATTGGAAATTCATTCACATTATTAATGTAAAACACTGATTTAAACTTTCACGGTTTTTACACATATCTATTTGTAATAACGGGACTTAACCGCGTATATATTTCTAAAAATTACCTTCGACGTTTCGAAACGTCGAAGGTAATTTTTAGAAATATATACGCGGTTAAGTCCCGTTATTACAAATAGATATTATTAATGTAGTCAAAGATAATTAAGGAAGCTTACTTATTTATCTATGACGTAGTTAACTGATTATATTGACATCACAAAACCAAACAGTTACTATGTAGAATAAAGACACGAAATATAGTAAATCAAAATCCAGTATAATGATACTATTCTTAAGGGACTAGACATAAAACTCGCCTTAAACTGTAAAGCATAATATGCGGGAAACTTAAGCCTTAGGCAGGTAACCCGCAGTTCAAGTTCGGAACCTGAGAACTCTCGAGTGTCGGTCATTTTTTCTCGTCTCGAATCGAGCCAAAAGTCTCGAGCAGAAACCCTATATGTAACAAATAACTAGTACCCATTAAATATCAGTTAAATATAATGCCAAAATGAGCTTGACACGACTTTATTGTTAAGAGAATAAGAGCGGGAGAAGGTCATTTTAAACACCGCACTCGCTTAGCTACTTCTGCCGCTGACTGTGATAAGATAACTTTTATTTATATCTGACAATATTGTAAATTTTTTTTCGTATACGTACTGCAAGTATCTTTTTTCGGCCTCAATGAATAAATCATTAACGGATCTATTTTTTTTATTAAACAGTCAAAACAGACATAAAAGAGAAGCAGAAGTTGATTCTCAAGCTGCTAAACCATGTTACGGAACCATGCATGTACAAGGAAATCGTGGATATCGCCAAAACTTTCAACATTGAGCACGGTGTTGACTTATACACCGTAAGTAATTTACACATTACAATATTTTGCAGTCAACGACAAACAACATTCAGCTTGTTTAAGCTTAATTTGTTTTTCAGAAAACCGATGTTCACAAGCGCTTCGTAAAGATGCTCAAGTTTGGCGTGCTCCCCCGCGGTGAAGTTTTCACTCTCCACATCGACCGCCAGCTTGACGAAGTGGTGACCATGTTCCATATGCTCTACTACGCTAAGGACTTCGAGACTTTCATCAAGACTGCCTGCTGGATGCGTTGCTACATGAACGAGGGCATGTTTGTCTACGCTCTTACTGTTGCTTGCAGGCACCGTGACGACTGTAAGGGCATCATTCTGCCTCCTCCTTATGAAATCTATCCCTACTACTTTGTGCGTGCTGACGTTATCCAAAAGGCGTACATGCTGAAGATGAAGAAGGGACTGCTTGACCACAAGCTGTGCGATTTCTATGGTATCAAGAAGACTGAAAAAGACGTATACATAATTGATGAGAATATCTTTGATAAGCGTACGTACCTTAATGACGACGACAAGTTGAGATACTTCACCGAAGACATTGACCTTAACACCTACTACTACTACTTCCACATCGACCATCCATTCTGGATGAAGGACGCCGTTTTTGACAAATATAAGACCAGACGTTACGAGCTGACTCTTTATATCTACCAGCAAATCTTGGCCAGGTACTACCTGGAGCGATTATCTGTAGGTATGGGAGAGATCAAAACTCTGTCATGGCACAAGCCCATCAGGAAGGGTTACTGGCCTTGGTTGACACTGCACAATGGTGTCCAAATTCCTAACAGGATGAACAACTACGTTATTAACCATGACGATAATATTGATGTGCTTATCCTAGCTCAGACCTACGAAAGGATCATCAGAGAAGCTATCGTCAAGGGCTATGTTGAAGTAAGTTGTAAGCAGAAAACTTTCAGTAATTTTTGTGAATGAATTGCAGGCATTTGTAACTCTGCGTGTTCCTTTTTTGTCTCCAGATCAATGGCAAGAGATTTGAATTGAAGAAGACTGAGGATATCGAAACTCTTGGAAAACTTATTTATGGAACGATCGACAAGGACGTAACCACCGACGTTCTGGATAAGGACCGTGTTGAGGCTTACCGTTACCTGCTGATCGTAATGAAGGCTTGCCTTGGACTTGACGTTTTCAAATCAGACAAGTAAGTATAAGTGCATATTTCCGTTTTATTCTGTAACGCACTGGAAGCTTTGCGTTGATGTTATTAACATGAAATCGTAAGTAAATACTTACCCCACTCTATGCAGTTTTAGTCTAGGCAACGTATTAGTTTATGTACTTTTTGACTTATGTGCCATGAGAACTGTACTTTAATATAAAATCGTTTCTTTTACTATTCCTTCAGGCATTTAAGTTACTAATTTGTTGTTACTACAATAAAATTGTACATTTCAAATATGTTTCTACTAAATTTTGTGGGCTATACCTAATTTGCTGTTTTGTATCCAGGTACTTCGTTATGCCCTCAATTTTGGACCAATATCAGACGGCTTTACGTGACCCAGTCTTCTACAAGCTCCAGAAGCGTCTGGTGGACTTGGTCGTTTTGTTCAAAAAGCGTCTGCCTTGTTACACTAAGGAACACCTCCTATTCCCTGGCGTTAAAGTCGACAACATTGTAGTCGACAAACTTGTCACCTACTTCGATGACTACCTTATGGATATGACCAACGCCGTTGCTTTGACCGATGAGGAGATGAAGAAGACTAAATCCGACATGGTCTTCATGGTTCGCAAACATCGTCTTAATCACCAACCCTTCAAAGTGACCATGGACGTTTCGTCTGACAAAACCGTCGATTGTGTTGTAAGAATCTTCTTGGGACCCAAGGAAGACCACTTACACCGACTAATCGACATCTATAGGAATCGTCTTAACATGGTTGAGCTTGACTCTTTCTTATATAAACTGAAGACTGGCAAGAACACCATTGTCAGAGATTCCAAGGAGATGCACAACCTCGTGCGCGACCGAATGATGACTCGTGACTTATGGAAAAAGATCGATGGTATGACTGACATGCGTGATTTCTTGGTGAAAGACCTGAGGAACTACATGACTGGATTCCCGACTAGGCTGCTATTGCCCAGGGGTCATGTTGGAGGTATGAAGATGATGTTGTATTGCATTGTCACTCCCTTAAGATTGGTTGACAATATGGACCTGACACTCTTGGACACCAACCGCAAGGACCTTGTTATAGACTTTAGGTCAACTGTTCTGCTCGATAAGATGCCCCTTGGTTTCCCCTTCGATCGCCATATCGATGTGACTCAGTTCTTCACTCCTAACATGAAATTTGTTGATGTGAAGATCTTCCACAAGAGATTAGAATGCGACATGAAGACCCGTTGGAACAGGTGGGTTTTGAAGCACTACGACATGGTACACATGACGTCCATCGACGATGATAAGACTTTCGTGGACGTCGATCTTAATACTCACATCGAACGTGACCTGAACATTATTGACGTCGATTTTTAAACAGTTTAACAAGCTAGTCCTTGGTTAGTGTATGATGAATGTAACAAATAAGCAAGTATAAAATGAAATAAAAAAGATTTTTTATACATTTATGTTTAACTAGCTGTGCCCGCGGCTCCGCCCGCGTGGAATTTGGTCTGTGTCAGTAAGCGGCTAATTCACCCCTGATTTCTCTCCCGCTACCCTGGAGGCGGAACTTGAAGTAAAATTGACAGACGGATACGCTAGAGGACAGTAGTCCTAATAAAGTCCTAGCGTATCCGTACTAAACTCAAAAATGAATACTTTATCCATATCCATACTAATACTATAAATGGGGAATAAATGGGAAAGTGTGTGTGTTTGTTTGTTTGTTTGTTTGTCCGTCTTTCACGGCAAAACGGGGCTACGAATTGACGTGATTTTTTAAGTGGAGATAGTTGAAGGGATGGAGCATTCTCACTATATAGGCCTATGTCACTACATAGGCTACTTTTTGTCTCTTTCTAACCCCCCACTTCCCTAAAATGGGGGGTGGAAGTTTGTATGGAGCATTCCGGGGGGAAAGGGGAACCGTGTTACCCCCAAATAACGCAAGCGAAGTCGCGGGCAAAAGCTAGTATGTTATAAATATGAACACCTTGACCAAAAAATTACAAATTATTTTAATACCGAATTTCATCTAAATACGTACAGCGGTTATTGGTTGTTTCTTCCCCACGTAAACTTCCACTCCTTTTGCATCCGCTTAAGGGATCATTTCCGAGATAAACAGATAAACAGACAAAAATTCAAAAAATTGTTGGAACGTGTTCTGTTATCGATTCTAAGTATCCCCAACCAACTTTTTTTCGAATATATTCCAAGAACAGACTTTCGACCCTCTTCAGCTTTATTATATGTATAGATATTTTTTATTGAAAGTACCTTTCAGGCTTCACTTCCATTATTTTTTTCTATTTTTTGGACCTACAGTTCCAAAGTAAGCTACAGTTCCAAAGTAAGATGGGGGGGGGGGGGGGGGGGCTTTTTTGAAGATGAAACTATCCTTTGTCCTTTCTCGAGACCCATACTATCTCTATACCAATTTTCATCTAAATCAGTTCAGCGGTAAAAAATTCCTCATACCAACTTCCAACCCCCTTTTCACCCCCACAAGGGTTTGAAAACTATCCTATGACGTTTCTCGAGACTCAAATTATCTCCATACTCATTTCTATTTAATCGTTTAAGCGGTTAAAAATTCTCCATACAAACTTTCAACCCCATTTTCACCCCCACCAGGGTTGATTTTCGGGATTAAAACTATATATTATCCTTTCCCGGGACTCAAACTATCTCTATACAAAATTTCATCAAAATCCGGTCAGCCGTTTTCACGTGATGCGCGGTCAAATAAACAGACAAACAGATAAACAGATAAACAGACAAACAGATAAACAGACAAAAATTCTAAAAATTGTTGGAACGTGTTCTGTTATCGATTCTTAGTATCCCCGGCCAACTTTTTTTCGATTATCTTCCATGTACAGACTTTCGACCCTCTTCAGCTTTATTATATGTATAGATGTATCTTGCCACTTCTATACATCTTTTACTCGTATTTACCATCTATATTAAACTGAGATATCTGATCCTGGAATGCTATTCAAAAATAGTCTTACTCAGGAAACCTCCTATAAATAAAATTGTGTAAAATTAAAGCTACATTCTATCAAACGAGACGCAACCGTATGTAACACATTCCCGAAAACCTTCTGGAATAACGGTAACCCCCAGGAAAATCTGGAAATTGAATCAATTGTGTATTCCGGAAGCACTTACTGTGAAATGCTACGTTTTAATACAGTCGTTATACGGTGAATTTCGTTACGTTTCAATTTACCTAATTACTTATTTTAATTTTCCATTACATAGGATGCTTTCAGAAAAAGTATATTGAATTATTGATACAAGTATTTGACGCGCTGTTCAGTAACTTATATAATATTTGCGTGTCTAGTAGTTACTTTTGTAATCTTATTTCGTTCGGCAACTTTTGTTGATTACTGTACATGTGCTGTTCGGATTGCGAGAAGTTTTTGGTTATGCCTCCCTAGTAGGAATCGTAAGTAACTATTAATTGATTGTTCTGGGATAGTCGTACAAAATGTGTCCCTATATATGTATATTTTCTAAACCACTAACTCAACTATGATGAAACTGATGAAATCGAAAGAAAATAATACAAATCATTTATTAGAACACTCCTTGTGTCCAATTGGAATCAAGTCCATTTAGTATACCATTCTGAATAATAGGTGCCGTTTTTCTTGATATCAGAACACAGAGGAGTTCAGAAAACGCCCAAGTAAAGGATGGTGATCCTCTGAGGTTACGTGATGTTTTCTATACAAAATTAATCGTCGGAAGTTTCGTGTAGGTAGCAAAATCGAACAGCGTAAACCATTCTTAATCATGTTTAATTCGGTGGCTTGAACCTTAGAGAATTCAACCCGGATGGAGTAGCCATGTCTGTCATTTCCGATACATAAAAAGTCTGCCGATTTTTGCGGGGGAGGGGAACGTCAAATGTGTACGTAACGTACAAATAGCTACATCAGATAGACGTCAGTCCATACATGTATATGACCACTGGTCATATGTTTTCGGCAGAGGGGAACGCTTGTCAATGGCGACTTCGGTTGGTTGTATTCTTAAAGGCTTGAACAGTCGTTCAAGCTAGTTCAAGACGGTCATACTATCATATGGCAATATACTGTCAAAAGTAATCTTAGTTTAACAAACATTTGTATTATGCTGTATTTTATACACTACCTATTATTTTATTGCAAATCTCACAAATAAAGAAAAGAGGTAAAGGCTGAACCTAAAAATATTATTAAAATTAAAAATTCATTTCTTCTATATGTAAATACCTATACAACTCTTTCATAGACCCATACAACAGAGGCATACAAATATAAATAAAAATACAGGTACCTACGAGTTAAATTCATTAACGTGCAGAAGTATTTATATTTTACCATGGGCCATCATGGGCCACCATGGGGGCGTAAGCTATGCGTTAGAGGGAGCAAACGATATTGCGATCTCGTTCCGTCGTATAGCTGCGTCCCTTAGGTAATGCTGGCCCATGGTGGAGATCATCAGCCTTTACTCCAATTTATTTTTTATCAGTGAAGTTCACGTATTTTCGTCGGAAGCTGCTATTTGAGCTATATAGTGGTAACTCTGAAATCCAAATTTGTTACGGATTTGTTATAGATAGTGATCTTCTTTTGTCGTCAAAATGACATATAAACAAATTGTGACCTTGACGCCCATTGTCATAAATCGTTTTTCTACTCGTCGACTATAATGCTTGAATTGATACTTTGCAAACCGAACTACTAGGGCTTACTTTGCGATGGAGCAAAACCTCGCAATGGTCGCATATTTTAGCATCGTCGACGATGCTGAAATGAATTTTCATATATTATAGCACGGCTGTGGAGGAGGACAACGTCCTCCTCCCCGACTGCCGGCACAATCCAACGAGAGATTGGAGTTACTAAATTGTATAGAGGGAGCAGGTTGCAAGGCATTCGTCGAACTGATTGCTTACCGGCTTGCCTACTTTGAGCACTCGTAGAAAAACTATTGTATTCCATAGTGACATCATTAAGCTTTTCAATATCGTACCTTACTTAAGCCACGCAGCAATTTTCTGGGCCTAAACACGGTACTCGACTGAAAAGCTCTTCATTATGTTGTTACGATTGTATAAAATACTATTTACGTATCGTGTTGACATTAAACAATATTATTTGGATCAATGGATGCCTGGGGCTATTCTAACTTTAAAACACGTTTAGACACTTTTCAATACAACTCCAATACATTAACTACGCAATACAGCTAGCGCCTAAAAACGTCTGAATCAGAAATATCAGCTTGAAAATTATTCCGGTGCAACTCCAATACAATTTCAAAATTGGTTGTGTGTTGGAGTTAGGTTTGAGATAGATTGTGTTTTTAATGTATCTATTGTATATCTAAATATATAAAGAAGAAACTGACTGACTGACTGACTGACTGATTGACTGACTGACTGATTGACTGACTGATTGACTGACTGACTGACTGGCATATGAACGCACAACCCAAACCGCTGGTTCTAGAAATTCCAAATTTGGCACGTAGGTTCCTTATAAGGTATAGGGATGCACTAAGAAAGGATTTTCCAAAATTCACCCCCTAAGGGGGTAAAATGGGGGTCCAAAGTTTGTATGGCGAATCAAGATTTGTTAGACTATTTAATTCAAAACTTCACAGGAGTATTTCTAACGATAAATGAGTAAACACGTATTTCAGGTTTTTTGAAAATTCAAACCCTAAAAGGGGCAAATGTGGTCACAAAGTCTGAAAATCAACATAAGTATCGTATCCTTTTTGAGTACTTATAGTACGCGGGCGAAGCCGCGGGAAAGGGCTAGTGTATTCTAAAATTAGAATACGGCACCTGCTTGACATTAAATTGATAACAAAAATGGATGATCTGAATAAGCCAAAATGTCACTAGTGACAGGACCAATCCTGTTTAATACCAAATCAAAACCATATCAAAAACATTTTTTTTCTCCGAATATGGCTAGTAGAAAAGAAAGTTCGGTACTACATAGATGACTAGCAGTCGTATATCAGGGGGTAACGATTCATTCGAGTACCTACCGCCTATTCCTTGCGGTTATTTACCTTTATTGTTCCGCTTACTTTATTTTCTTTGTTTTTATATGATACCATATCGTTTTAGGAGCCTGATCAAGTTAATTTATAGCAAGTTAGAGATTACAAGATGGGAATAATGATGCAATGTTCCGATGAAAACGATTACGTCATTATACTTGTGGCCTCATTTGTATGTACGCAATTAATAATATTTGAAACAAAAAAGAACCGACTTCACTTAGCCTCCGCCTTTCAAAAGCAAATGCCCGAGCTAAAAATTGATGCAAAAACAAAGATCCCGACAAATTAAGTCAAAGTCAAAGTCAAAGTCAAAGTCAAATAGTTTATTTGTACAACATGGGTATATAGTACAAACAGAGGTACAGGTCTTACAGAAATAGAGTAGCATCACCATGTCGGGCCACAGGGCATACAAATTTTAGTGTTTTTTCTTTAAATCTGTAACTACATGTTAATATTAATTGCAGTCGGACAAAAAACCCTTAACAGTATACAATGTACTATCCACTAAAAAATCAAATAATTTTCTTTTGAAACTTATAATATTTTCTAAACTTCTTATTTGTTTCGGAACTTTATTATAGATTTTTGGAGCCATACCAAGTATACTTTTCTTTAAAAATGCTGTGTCGGAAGACATTGAAGCTATTTTATTTCTTAAACGAATACTCTTAAATCTTTTAAATAAGTGCAGGTTGCTTTAACAAAAATAACTAATTCATAAATATACAAACAAGGCAGAGTCAATATACGTAGCTTTTTAAAGTGTGGTACGCACGAAGCTGGTAGCTGAATTCCACATAAAGATCTAACGCATCTCTTTTGCGCTTTAAATGCAGTTTCTCTATCAACTGAGTTTGCCCAGAACATGATACCATACCTTAGTGTCGATGTTACATAAGCGTGATAGGCCGTTAAAATAACCGGTTCATCAACATTTTTCCTTAGATTATGTAGGAGGTATGAAAATTGATTCAGTTTCTTACATATATTGTCAATTTGATTATTCCATGTTAACTTATGATCTATGCTTATTCCTAAAAATTTTGTCACATCTGTTTCCTCAATTTTTTTCCCTTATATGATATATTTAAATTACGGGTATCATTTCGTCTATGTTTAAATGTCATGATTTTAGTTTTTTCCATATTAATTTTTAAATTGTTGAATTGTTGCTAACCAGTTAATTACTGTTTCTAATGTTTTGCATATATCATTTTCATATGTTTCTGGGTCTTTACAAGGAAACATTATAGTGCTATCATCAGCAAAAAGAACCATGGGATACTCGATAGCTCGTGGTAAATCATTGATATAAATAATAAATAATAGAGGGCCTAAAATGCTTCCCTGAGGTACACCGTAATGAACATGTTGAACTTCCGATGAATAAGTGACTTCGGTTTTTTTTCTAACGCATAGTCTATTTATCTGAGTGAACTGTAGTCGATTTCCTAAGTATGAATTAATCAAACTATGTATCCATATTTGTATAATTTGTCTAGCAATATTTTATGATCTACAAAATCGAAGGCTTTCGACATATCCATGTAGAGTGCTGATATCGGAACTCCTTTGTCCATATTTGTTATTACTATACGCATTAGGTCAAAAATAGCCATATTAATAGACTTACCCTTGCGAAATCCCATCTGTTCTTGTGTTAATAAATTATTTTTTTCGAAGTATGAGTAAATAGAATTGTGAATTACTTTTTCTATGACTTTTGAAAAAATGGGTAGCAGTGCCACAGGTCTATAGCTAGCCAAGTCTTCCTTATCCCCTCTTTTAAATAGTGGTTTCACAATACCAATTTTTAATTTTTCTGGAAATTCACCCTTCCACCACCCATCCACCCCTTAAGAACCTCCTCCTTCTTCGAAATTTTGAAGTCGGTTGAAAACGTCACATTCATTTTATCTAAGCATTGCTTTGTGGAAGACCAGATTACGCTGACTCTGAGTCGACTTTTCTTGTTAGAAACTGTGCAAACGTTTAAGGTATAGTTCCACATATTGACTACCTATACAAAATACTATTTTGTTCGAGAGCTTATAACACAGGAATAGCTGGGAGGCTCAGAAGGAGCAAATTCAGCTTGCTAGGAATAGTCGGAATCTTTTAGCCGTCTTCGGAGTGAAGCCGTTGCCCCGGGTGGACCGCGAGGAGGTAGATTCTGACCAATTACCACCCACCAATTAATACTATTTTGTTCTTCATCATACATACACGTACCTATGATCACTTAATTTGTTAATTAGTATATCTATCATTATCATGTACACCCAGATTCAAAATTGCATGGACAATTTATGAATGAATTCATTCCATGTCCATGCAGTTTTGAATCTTACTGTACATATGTAGCTACTAGCTTTCCGCCCGCGACTTCGTCCGCGTATTATACGGCTCCTCATACAGAGTTTCGTTCCCTATTTAATTTTCATCTTCTTAAAATGTGATGTTTGGTATTAGAACTATTTTTTATTCAGTGAGTAGTCTAAACATTACTTTTGACCCATGGTTAATTCTATACACAAATGTTCAACCTTGTTTTCGCTACTGTTGTAAATGTTATTAAAAAATAAAAACCCGCATAATAAACATTTAGTTATACAATAGTATTTTGTGCAACAGGTACATAATAAGGGTTCTTAAGATTCGAGGGTCGAAGTTACAAAATGAGGCGAAGCCGAATTTTGTAATAACAGACCCGAGAATTTTAAGACCTAATTATGTACCGTTGCACACGAAACTTTTTCTACGACAGTAGCAAAAACGTAATTAATAAATAATTTTAAAGTTCTTAAGTATCACGAGTACATAAATCAATTTTGTTTTAAGATTTTTCTATCAACTAATAACTCTTACTTTTGTGCCGAAGTCTTCGGATATTCACTATGAAGTTTTCTTGTCACTTATTTTATGAAAATTAACATAAACTTCTTGATATTAACATAATATACGAGTTTAAATACAAAAATTAAGCCGTACATTGTGTTGAAACTTTTTAAATATTAACTTTTTGACTAAATGTCATAGACAGACCACGAGTTGGTTTTCAATTGCAAAAAAATATGGCTTCGTTCAAGTAACTCTCAATGCAAAAGTTTACATTAAAGTACTATTATGCTTTTCATAAATATGAAAACTAAATTATTTAAGATATTAATACGTTAAAAAAGACATGATAATGTTTTTATCATGGTTTGTGCAAAAATAATTTCAAGTATATATCAATTTGAAAATATAATTTATATTGTAAACAAGAACGAACCCTTTTTAGACATGGCACCTGGAAGTCAGTGTATTAAAAAAACAAAAACAGTTGCACAATATGTTTTGTGTGACTGCTAGCAGTTATAGAAAGTACCTATAGACAAATAGACTTTAGCGCCTTCACTTAAATGATGTAGTTTTAGACACCACTATCAGTCATTTAATTGGCATATAGAAGTGCTGGAGTAGAAAAAATATTTTATAGTTATCAAAGGATCATTGAATAGAAACGGAAATAAATATTTTTTCATATATCTACTAAATAAGTCTGATTATAGCATATCTATATGAAATATATCGCGGCACTATTTACAGCAATTTCTGTCACTTCAGATAATAACATGTCAAATATACTGACACGGTCGGTTCCTATAGAAACCATACACAAGGGCGCCTCTATCCTAAGGCCAACTGACGCACTCATAGACTAATTAACCCGAGACCCCGCATAGCCGGGCGACCCCCGCTGCCATGCTCGAAGTAATTTCACTCTAAAGCACAGAAGAGATAATAGTATTTCATATCTATAGTGAGACACTAATATTGGAAGTGACAGTAAACATAGTACGTCTCCATGGCAACCATTAATGTCTGACTCTCTCTTACGCTCCACAGAAGAATCGCGCGTTCCCTGTCTAGCATCGCGAGTTCCCCTCCCGCACCCCTTCTTTTTGGCAGCTTAGGTTTCAAAGAAATAAAGCGTTAAGCGGAGTATAGAGATATCTTGTATATGGACGCACTAAAGAGGTTGGTGCTTTGTGGTCAGTTACATCGGTAATTTATTACACGGCTAAATTACGAACAATGGCAAGTGGCTCAACAATCCGGATTCGTGATTGTACATATGTGTAGATACGTATGTAGCTACCTATATTAATGGTTACTGCACAAATTCAATAAGAACTACTACGGACGTGTTGAAACGCCTACTACCTAATCCGAGCAATTGGATTTATCCCAGAACAGGAATCTTTTCTTTCCCGATAATAATAGGAATCTATCCTAAACTGCTAACCATCTTTATGGGTAGCCTTATTCTAGACCCGTATTTAATGACTAGGCAAAACACTGGTCATAAACCGACTTGGAAGCAGAATGTCTGTACTTTATTGTGTTTTTAAATGCCAATACTAAACATGCGCTCGTGAAACTGAGGATAGGTAAAAAACAAGAAACGCTTATATAAATATAAGCAGGAGCCCCGATATTATACCAAAATTTAGATATGGTCGGATTAGATCGGTCAATCTGGCATTATAATCGAGTCCTTAATATAATAGGTATTCACAACTCACAAGGTTGTTTACATTATTAACCCATTATAGGCCAACGGTCTCAAAAAAGACCACCTGTAACATCATCTTTTGTATTTTTTTCTTGTACAGAATTTTTAGGACTGGCTATGAGGCTTGAATTGAGGATTTTTTTCAGTTTTGCCCGTGAAAGGGTTAAAGATTTTCTTTAACCGTATGTATTATACCAACCTTTACAAAAAAATGTCTGAATCACAATACTTTTGACGATTTTTTGGAATATATATGTTTTATTATTTTTATGTATTTTATAAGCAACTATGCTTATGAAAGCTTTAATTGCAACAATACTTACCTAAGTATCTCTATTAGACACCAAAGCCAAAAATTTTGGGCCGACACATGGGTATTAAAATGTATATAGGTAGGTGTTTGTACCAATTGCAGGTACAAATTATTTTTTTACCTTTTAACCTGTATCTAATACTAGTAGGAGAACCCATGACACTGAACCTAATTCGTTAAGTCTCCTAGATTCTCCTTTTGTTTTTTCATACATCTACAATCTTTTGATGCTGCTGCCACTGACAAGGCCATGCACGGGGGCTTGCAGCACCGCATTATCGTGTAGCCCTACCCCTCCCCTGCTTCGAGAAATAAAAGAAATCTAGGAGACTTATCGTTCTAGAAACCGGATTTTGTAATTTATAAAAAAAAATACGCCACCACTTTTTTTACATTTCGTGTTCCCCCATTAAATACGCGTCCAATTATATATATCTCATCTAGGAGACTTATCGAACTAGGTTCAGTGTCACGGGCTCTCCTACTATACCTAAGTAGCATTTTGTGCCAAAACTACTTCTTTAAAATATAATACGTTGCAGATACATTGCCATTGCTCGTAATTTAGCCGTTTAATAAATTACCGATGTAATCTGACATTTACAGCTAGTCGGTCGGTAACATCGGTCAGTTAACACGGCTAAATTACGAACAATGGACAGTGGCTCAAAAATCCGGGTTCGTGACTGAACTTCTTAATTTTGTAAAAATATTGCAGATAATCATGAGAAAATGTTTGTACAAACTTATTTAATCTGCTTTTAAATTTAGTGGTTTTCTGGTACAATTAACGAGTTTTCTGTAACATATGAACTAAGCGGTAAATGCTTAATAATTTAACTACTAACGAATAGTTTTATTAAGTAAAGCAGTTTACTTAATTAAAACTATATTCGATACTTATCGGGACATCTTAAACCAATAGCTTTTAGATTCTTATCCTTCGAAGACTGCTAAATACGCTAAAACTTAAGAGGTTACAAATGTATCAGAGGAATATAGGTAGGTAGAGCGCTAAACATACCTGAATATCATTAACTTTGTAAAACTCGTTCATATTTTAACTGCTTCATCCGAAAAGAATCCTATAAAGGCGTAAAATAAAGTCTATTTTTTGTGACAACGTATTAAGGTCTTAGACGTTTAGAAAAGTTGGTGGATACGGATAATGCGCTCTCGACAGCATTGTGGGTCCCTTGTGGTTTCGATGAGATGGAAGGAATATGTAAACTATGCTACTTCCACTTTGCAGATCAAAATTCTGTTTCTTTTTAAGCTGGATGGATATGCTTCGCAAAGTTGCTTTTTTAGCATTAATAAACTAGTCATATTTTAGAGCTAAGTAAGATACATCCATTCTCGCCATATGTTAAAACTTGCTTACGCGTTGCGAAGATTTTCTGCACGTTATCAGGTAGTTTAGTTAACGCACTAATGAAACTCTGGAAACGCTTTAGGGTCAGCAGGCTACGGTATCCGCTTACCAATAAGAGGACTATAGGTTTCATTTAATCCTTTAAAAATAGCCTGGCTAATTTAGAAGACATTAAGGGCCGGTTGCACCTAACCGTCAGTTAACGTCAACGTCTTCGTTAAAAAAATCTTGTATGTAAAGTTTGACAGTTTTCTATGGGATGACAGCTCCGTTGCTATACTTAACGTTGATGAGTTCGTTAGTTGTGCGTGGTGCAACCCACCCTTAGAATTTACTTAGGTTAGGTTGTCCGGTAGCAATTCCAACAAAACGATTTATTTACGGTTTCTAGATAGAAGCACTAGCCTTTACCTATCTACTTAATAGTTCAATTACAATAGGTTCAGAAACCCTTTGACATGCGGTTTTGGCCCGGAGCAATTTATCGAGCCCATAGATATCCATTACAACATGAAACGTGCGGCTCTCAGTTAATTACCAAGCGAGAACGGTCTTAATCTGGGTACATTGCCGTGTCGATAGCTTTACATGATGTGGTCTTAGTTAATTTAACTAGAAGAACATGTAATGGATTGTAAGCTACATATATGGTAGGTATTAATAAACTCCGAATTCACTTAGCTGCTAGCAGAAGAAGGTCACTTCTTCTGCTCAAACTTAAAATGCTACACCAGATGTACAGTCGCCATCAGATATATCCAAGGTGGTCACAAATATCTGAAAAACGCCTCGATTGTCAAGCCGGTAAAGTGCATGTTTAAGATATTTTTAAGTACCTTGGTCGCTCCGATATATTTGATGGCGACTGCACGAGTACCTATGCTTTGTTTATGCAAGAACAAAGGATCTCTTTATATACGACTTAAGTCGATTCGACGTAGACAAATGCGTTATATTTTATACGCCATTTAAGTGAAAATAATTGGTATGTATGGTAAATATTTAATTTGATGTTATGTTTCTGAAACGAAATAGTTATAATAATTAACTATTTCGTTTCAGAGTTTCAAGGGGGCAAAGTCGATATTTATCCTCTTGCTTTTATTGAGACCCGCGCGAGCCAGCGAAAAATTCCAAAAAATTAATCTTGAGCGTACGGGGGCTTCAAGGCAAGATAGGTTGAACAAACTTTGCTGCCGAACGAAACTTTACACCAGACCACCACATAGAAAATATAAGCTATAAAATATAAAAAATCAAAGCCAAATGAAATACAAATACAAAACAAAAAATATATACAAAAATGGACGATGACGGTATTAACGGAACGGAAAGGGGGGGGGGGGGGGGGGGTGTAAGATCTTGCTTAGTATAAAATTCCGGCGCCGTCTTCGCATTCGAAGACCTTGATGCGTCTTCTAGTGCCTCTCACCCTCATGGAGACTGCTCGAATGACCGATATTTGTACTTTAACTTTTAGCCAGAATATTATTTATTTATTTGTTTATTTGTCCAGCATAGGTTACAGGTTCTTACAAATTACATTTGAGTATCACTATGTGGCGCCTTACGGCATACAAATTTAGAGCATGCATGTCAGCTTCAGTCCTTAATTGTATGTCCTTATCCTCTAAAAAATAATTTACAGAGTAGTAATTTTTCCGAAGTAAAAAAAGTTTGAACATACTTTTAAACTTATTTAGGTATTGTGATCTTATATCTTCTGGTAATTTGTTATATAATCTAGGTGCCATCGCGGCTACCTTTTTCTGAAATAGCGCCGTGTCGGGTATGAAAGGATGTAATACTCTCCCATACAAACGTGCGCTTCTAAACCTTAAGAATAGATGGGAATTACATTTAACAAAAACACACATTTCGTAAATATATAAACAAGGAAGGTCAGGATTTTAAAATTTTGAAAATGAAGTCTACAAGAGTCGAAATAGCCAAGTCCGCATATTGACCTAACACAATTTCTCTGAGCTAGAAACGCACTTTTTTGATCTGTGGAGTTGCCCCAAAATATTAGTCCGTACCTTAACGTTGATGTCACAAAAGCATGGTACGCAGTGAGCACTGCCGATAGATTTACCCTTTTTCTTAAATTATTTAAGGCATAAGAATATTGGCTCAGTTTTTTACATATAGAGTCAACTTGATATTCCCATGTCAGCTTATTGTCTACGTTTAATCCTAAAAATGTGGTTATGTCAGTTTCATAATTTTTTTGTCCCTTATAAGCTATGTTAAGATCAGGTGTAACAGTCCTTTGTTTAAATGTCATAAGTTTAGTTTTGTCCAAGTTAATTTTTAAATTATTTTGTGTTAACCAGTCTATAATTGTGCTTAATGTCCTATTGATATCTGCTTCATATGAATCTACGTTATTTCCTGAGAATATAATAGTGCTATCGTCAGCAAAGAGTACCATTGGGTGGTCAACGGTAGTTGACATGTCATTTATATAAATGAGAAAAAGCAGAGGGCCTAAAACGCTCCCCTGTGGAACGCCATAACGAACTTCCCTTACATCCGATAAGTAAGTTAGTTCCATCTTTGACTTGGTGCATACTTTACTAATTTGAGTCATTTGTGTTCTTCCACTTAAGTAAGATCTTATTAATTTATGGACATTGCCACGTATTCCGTAATGGAAAAGTTTGTCTAAAAGTATTCGGTGGTCAACATAATCGAACGCTTTCGACATATCCATATATAATGCACAGACTGGGATCTTCTTATCTATATTCTTTAAAACGATTTCTATAAAGTCGTAAATAGCCATATTAATTGACATACCCTTGCGGAAACCCTTCTGTTCATTAGCAAATAGGTTGTTGTGCTCAAAGTAATTTGACACACTGCTGTAAATATATTTTTCAATAATTTTGGAGAATATAGGAATAAGTGCTATTGGTCGGTAATTATTAATATTTTCTTTGCTATCTTGTTTATAGAGAGGTTTAACAATGGTTGTTTTTAATTTATGTGGAAATTTACCATGTATAATACACAAGTTAATAATATGACTAAGAACAGGTGAGATTATCTCTGCTACTTTTTTTACTATAATTGTACTAATACCGTCATAACCATACTGTTAGTGTTCTTAATACGGTTAATTATGTTTTTAATGTCGTCAGGATTAGATGGCAGCATAAATATAGATTTGAGCGTATTCAATGTCATTTTGTTATTGTGATTTTTAGAGTCATTATTTTCGTCATTAATGGGCTGAATTTGGTCAGTAAAATTATTATTAAATTCCTGTGCAATACGTTTCGGGTTTATAATTATAACGTTGTTGTTGTTATTCGTAATTATTTATGAAATATGTTCTCTTGGTAGATTTAACTTTGAATTATTGATTATTTTCCATGTAGTTTTGGACTTATTATCAGCATTATTTATAGTACTAGCTGTGCCCGCGGCTCCGCCCGCGTGGAATTCGGTCTGTGTCAGTAAGCGGCTAATTCACCCCTAATTTCTCTCCCGCTACCCTGGAGGCGGAACTTGAAGTAAAGTTGACAGATGGATACGCTTGAGGACAGTAGTCCTAATAAAATATTTTAAAATTACCACGAAATGAAACTACACTTAAAAATGAATACTTTTTTTTATCATATTAATTTTTTTGGCATGATTTAAACGACATAGAGTAGTAGGTGTATATCGGACGATACAGGACCACTTTAGTATTTATACGTTCATGTCCACGGCAAATGTCATCCAAATCGATCCTCCCGTCAAATCAGTCTAAGCATGAAAGGTAAGAACAGGCGCGGTTGAAATTGGGGAAGGGGGGGGGGGGGTCACAAATGCTGAAATGATTTTTTTCTATATTTTTATTTTCATTACGTTACCGTAGGTAATGAATTTTCATACGTTTTTACTACACTGTCACAGATAATACACTGATGTTACGTTACTGGTTGCAATAATGGTGGTAATTACATACGGTTCCGATAGAGGATTTATGATATTGGTATAGATCGAGATATATTTTTACTAACCGTATATGTATCCGACCCCATACGTGTTAGGTATGGTAGGCTACCAGGCTCTAGAAGCTCGAAGGAATATCACCTTGGTGCGTTTCTTTCTTCGTCTATTAAGAGGGAATGTAAACAACTGCTATCTGTTAGAGCAAATGTCTCTAAATGTCCCACCTGTTTTAAGATACAACTTACGCCCTCGTAACCTACCCTTACTTAATCTCCCAGATAACAGCACAAAGTCTCTCTCCAACTCACCTCTCTACCGGGCTATAAAGCTCATCAACAATTTACTGGACCAGGACGATTCATTGGACTTATTCTCAACACCTGGAGTGCGATTTTTAAATCTCACCAAGTGACTAATTCTCACCGATGTGAGTGATTTCCGATAGTAAATCACTCACATCGGTGAGAATTAGTCATTTGGTGAGATTCAAAAATCGCACTCCAGAACCGAGATTCTTAGCCACAGCCGGGCGATATCTTGAGAAAATTGTGGCATCTAGCACTATCAGTACCTAGCCTAAAATTTTGTTAATTCTGACAATTTGTTGCTAATTTCTGTAATCCATCTGTTGTCTAGTTAATCTTTTGTACTTGTAATTAATTAACTTATATACCTGTATTAAGTAATTATTATTTATATCTGTATGTCATGTGTGGTGTAAGCTGTAAGTGACATTATAATAAATTATAAATTATAAAAATAAATTTATTCTTCAATGTAAGCACATTACAATGAACTAATGAACGTCAGAGAAAAATAAAATACATGAGTGTCGTGCAACACGCGATTGGAACGAAGTTATGTTATTTAATTTTTGTATTTTTTGGAAATTTTGGAATTTTTGAACTTTTAGAAATTTTGGAAATTTTGTAGTTTTTAAAATGTGGAAATTTTTGTAATTTAGAAACTTTTCCATTTTTGATATTTTCGACATTTTTTACTTTTAGGTTCTCGACTTTTTTCACTTTTATCCCTTTGTCACTTCTCACTTTCACTTTTCACTACACTTCACTTCACTTCACTTTATTCTATTTTATATATTTTTTATTTCATTCCATTTTACATGTTTCTCAATCGTATGGGTGTCACGTTTTCGTGACGTGACGCTTTTTCGTGACGGTCACGTGACTTTTTTTCGCCTAGCCCCCCCATCCGCGAACCGTCCGATAAGGAACTTCGTTCCAAAACTACCACCGATTCTAACCCTACACCTCTGGCCCAAGAAGTATTATGATCGAAAAGAAACTCAACGGGACTTCTTTTTTCAAAACAGTAATACATTATTAGATCTTAAAGATACAAAATAATGCGTAGTTCTTCAAGAAGGCATATTAAAACATCTTGAGAGACAGATAATGTACCCATTGTTTAATTATAAAGAAAAATAAATCCTAATCTGACTGCTTCACAAAACGTTTGATATGTTTTCCTACCTAAACGGTGTCCTATAAATGTTCTAACATTTGATTTTGTAGTAGTTTATTGGTTTGGGCCATGCAACTTTGTCCGTCATATATAGTCCTCGAACCTGCAATAACCCTTTGACATTCATGACATTTTCAAATCATCGACGCATCGACGGGTAACATGTTATAAATATGAACACCTTGACCAAAAAATTACAAATTATTTCAATACCAAAAATTATCTAAATATTCCTTCCCCATGTAAACTTTCACCCCTTAAGGGATTTTTTCCGAGATAAAACTATTTTATTTCCTTTTCCAGAGCTCAAATTATCTCCATACCAAATTTTATCTAAATCGATTCTGCGGTTAATAATTCCCTATACAAATTTCCAACTCCCATTTCACCCCTTTAGGGTTGATTTTCGGGTTGAAAACTATCCTTTGTTTTTTCTCGAGACCCATACTATCTCTATACCAAATTTCATCTTTATCAGTTCAGCGGTAAAAAAATCATCATACCAACTTCCAACCCCCTTTTCACCCCCACAAGGGTTTATTTTCGGGATGAAAACTATTCTGTCGTTTCTCGGGACTCAAATTATCTCCATACTAATTTCTATTAAAAATTCTCCATACAAACTTTCAACCCCCTTTTCAACCCCTCCAGGGTTAACTTTTGGGATGAAAACTATTCTTTGTCCTTTCCCCCGGGACTCAAACTATCTCTATACAAAATTTCATCAAAATCCGTTCAGCCGTTTTCACGTGATGCGCGGTCAAATAAAAAGACAAACAGATAAACAAACAAACAGACAAAAATTCTAAAAAATTTTGGAACGTGTTCTGTTATCGATTCTAAGTATCCCCAGCCAACTTTTTTTCGAATTTATTCCATGAACAGACTTTCGACCCTCTTCAGCTTTATTATATGTAAGTATAGATAGTTTTTATTGAAAGTACCTTTCAGGCTTCACTTCCATTATTTTTGTCAAATTTTTTGGACCTACGGTTCTAAAGTAAGATAGGGGGGGGGGGGCTTTTTTACCTACCCATACTATCTCTATACCAATTTTCATCTAAATCAGTTCAGCGGTAAAAAAATCCTTATACCAACTTCCAACCCCCTTTTCACCCCCACAAGGGTTTGAAAACTATCCTATGACGTTTCTCGAGACTCAAATTACCTCCATACTCATTTATATCTAAATCTTTTCAGTGGTTAAAAATTCTCCATACAAATTTTCAACCCCATTTTCACCCCCACCAGGGTTGATTTTCGGGATTAATACTATATATTATCCTTTCCCGGAACTCAAACTGCCTCTATACAAAATTTCGTCAAAATCCGTTCAGCCGTTTTCATGTGATGCGCGGTCAAATAAACAGATAAACCGATAAACAGACAAACAGATAAACAGACAAAAATTCTAAAAATTGTTGGAACGTGTTCTGTTATCGATTCTAAGTATCCCCAGCCAACTTTTCTTCGATTATCTTCTATGTACAGACTTTCGACCCTCTTCAGCTTTATTATATGTATAGATGATTATTTTGCGATTTCTGAGTTAAGTATATAATTTTTTTGAGTCGTTTAGAGTACTCTTTAAAATATTCTTTATCGCCCTTTTCACGAGAAATACGACACTTCCAAAGTAGGTACCTTTTCCGCTTACAGCAGTTTTTTATACCTCTTGAGATCCATGTAGGTTTTTTATACGCGGATATTTTAAATCTCCGGAAAGGAAAGCACAAATTGTAAAATAGCTCAAATAAATCATAAAAACCATTGTACGCTTCATTGGGATCATCGGAGAAGTATACCTCATTACATTTAAGATTTTGCAAGCATTTGAAGAACTTAGCAATATTTTCTTGGCTTAGATCTCTCTTTTTTATGTACCAGTGATTCAGAACACTAGTTGTCTTCACTGGGCATTTTATAATTTGGGCTTTGTGATAGGAAAGTGCTAATTCGACCACTTCAGTCTTACTTCCACGAATATTGTGTATTTATGTTATCTATACAAGTTTTTCTACACAATCTTGTCGGCTCCTGAATACCGATTCTTAAATTATAACAATACAATAAATTCTTAAATTCTACCGAGGTCAATGTTCTTTTTAGTACGTCAATGTTGAAATCACCGCAGATAATGACTTTCTTATTTGTATTACAAATTTTACTTAATATACCCCTAAATTTATCAAAAAATATTTTTATGCTAGTATTGTCATTTTTGGGTACTCTATATATAGCAACAATGATTATTTTGTAATCTGTCATCTCAATACCACAACATTCCCTCCCAAAAATGGAGAACCCTGCAATTTCCGGCAAAGTGTTATAATTGTGTATATTCTTAACTAAAATACATGATCCACCATTTCTAGAAGGCCTTGAGAAATGAGCTGCTAGATTAAAGTTACTTAACGCTAAATGAATGTTGTCGTCGACTTTCATGTTATGTTCTGTGATACAAACAACGTCTATTGGCTTTTCGGACTTTAGTAGATCTTCTAGGTGGACGCATAATGTGTCAGCTTTACTAATTAAGCCGTTTATGTTTTGATGTAAAACAAATATATGTCTATAAATAAGAAAGTCTTCATTCATTATTGAATGCAGTTTTTGTTGTTGAGCCGTATTACAAGTTACATTATCTATAAAAAAGACCCTTTATTGTAAAATGATTCATTGATGCTTTTTAGGACACCATTTATACATTGCGCTAGTTTATATTTTCCCCTATAATTAAGTTCATTACCATTGAATGTATAGTCAGATGTCCCTAAGTAGATGCTGTTTGGTTGAAGCCAGACGTGCGAGTCAGTATTGTTAAATTTTTTATGCAAAGCAAAATTAATTTTCCCTATGTAATTATTGTAATTGTCCGCATACTTATTTATACTATATGGAATGTCACAAATTATTACATTGGTGTGAGTGACATCTTTAACAGTGTGTTCCAAGAGGCTGAGAACTTTATTTACAGAATTATTGTTGTAGTCACTTCCACCACACATTATGACCAAACAATCACTCTTTGTAAAGTTTGCAATTTTTTCTTTAACACCCTGCAAGACACGCTCAGTCGTTCCGTTCTTTATAATGTCCGCTGTAAAATTGTAGTCATTTCGTCTTATCTTCGATAGGGGTAGTAGCAGATCACAAGCATGAAAATCAGATAGAAGTAGTAGTTTTGGCTTGTGAATATTTCGTGTTATGCTGTCTTCTGCAGCGCTTTTCCCAGTACTTTTTTGTCCATGGGGCAAAGACAGATTTATGACTGAAGTCTCATCTTGGTTTTCTACTGAAACATTTTTGCTGAAGTGTTCTTGTATTTGGTACGCAGTTCTTTGTAAAATTTTCGTTGATTGTTCTATACTATAGATTGTGTTAGTGTCCAATTTTTGCTATCAAGATATGCTGATTTACGTTTTATTTCCATATTAGTTTTGAGAGCATTACTTAGTTTAGATTGTAGGTGTTTGTTAATGTTTTCCATTTTTGTTATTTCGGTTTCCAACATTTTTATTTTCTTTAGCGCCTTCGATAGTTTATATTCCAAATTAAGGTTAATCTTTGGTGAAGCTACAGTTAAATCACAGGCAGCCTTTATTGGTGAATTCCTTTTAGAACTGTCATCATTTAATAATTTACTATAGATATTTTTTTTTTCTTAAGATCGTCTATCTCTTTGTTTAAAGCAGTATTTTCAGTATTTAACTTAATAATCGCATCATGAGCACTGGATAATTCAATATTTAGTCCATCTACTTGAGTCCGCAATTCAAAAATTTCAGAGTTATCCCCATGCGACACATTCGGCAGACTTCTTCGCGCGCTACTGTCATCATCAATCAATGTGGAACTCAGAATTTCATCAGTATTTGAAGTGCTGGATAAACTTTCACAAGATGGGATTTTACGTAAAATATTTTTCCTTTGTGTTACATTAACCGGTGTAGAATTTTTAATTTCGCACGTATTTTCTGAAGAAATTTTTGTAGGTTTTTCCTTAGGTTTTAGGCAGTTTTCACATTTCCAAGTTTTCTTAAATTCTTTGGTCACAGATTAAAATTTTTTAATGGTCATTTTTAAACATTTTAAGTCATATTACATGTAGGCATTGTGAGCATTTTAACAAGTCTTCATTTTTAATGACCTTCGTACATTGGTGGCAAGTATTTTAGTAGGCTTAGTCGGCACTGTCGGAGTCATTGTAGGTAATCTATTTAATCACTTAAATTCTTCGTAAAGGTATTCGAACGCACCAGCGTATAAGTTTTGATTGTTTTGTTTGCAAATTTCTGAACGCAACTTTCTGTCAGTGTCACTGTCAAGTGTTACTTTAGTTATTTGTTGTTTGTTGTGACTTATGATTTAAACCAGCTGTATGTGCGGTAGATTTTATTTGTTTTCGAAATTTAAGGACGTTATTATGATTTACATATGTGTGCGTAATTGTGTCGTGTCGTATCAAAAACAGTTTTCGTTTATACTTTAGTAACTCACGGTTCTCGATGAAGATAATGTTTGTGCACGACGATGAGGTTATGTTCTTCACTTATTTACTCCATTTGGTGCTGTTTATTAAGGTTTGTCTTGAGATATTAACAGAAATTTAGCAGCGACTTTTGGGCCCATCAGTGAACACCTACCTCGCAAAATGCCTACGCGGCAGAAAAACTACAACGCTAATTGTCTATGACGCCAAAAAACCTACAGTGCAACTTGTCTACATCGGAAAATGTACACACAGCAGAAAGCCAACGTTGAAGAAAACCCACTACTCTCAATACCTACTTATTATTAGGACTACATCGTTAAATGACTCTGTCGCAAAATGACTACTTCTTGAAATATATGGTCAGCAAAAACGACACCTTTAATAAAATTATTTTATACAAACATTTACATTATGGAAGGATGGGAACACATCTTAGATGACATACGCGATTCTGATGATGACCAAATGTTTGAATTTAAAGAATGTGTTCACCTTTGGGCCCGAATACTTTGAGGGGGTTGAAGCCTACAGTTTAAAGAAAAGTGGTCTGAATACCTGGAACTTGTCAGTAATAATAATTGCCTTGAAGGCTGGCATAGCAAAATTAATGGTCTCGTAGGCAAGAGGAATCGACCAAGCATATTTAAGGTATTGTCTATTTTTTTTATGCTAATTACTACATGATTACGATGAAAGGTGGGCTTCGTTAGAAACGAAAGAAAGGTACTTTGAAACTACAAGAATTTATTGAGAAAACATATGTTATGCTTGAAGTTACCGATTCATATGTTGGATTTTTCTTGGGGCGATTGGCCTGGAAAGGGTTAGTTGATCATTAATTAGGAAAACTGAAGGTTTCTTTTATACAATTGCCAAATTGTATAAAAGAAACCTGGATTGGAGCCACCCAATCTTGCTTTGCTCTTTGGTGATATTCGCACGCACGCGTACCAGGAGACACAAACAGTTGCAATTGGCAAAGCAATGTTGCTTTCAAAACATTGTGGACCCGGTCTTGAAACAAATTCTGTTCCACAATGTTTTGAAACAAATTCTGGACCCGGGGTATGTCCTTAAACTACGTCCGGACCTGGGTATGTCCTTAAACTACGCCAAAAAGAGAGGTATGGGCAGAGCCCGACTGGGGAAGTACCTCCACCTTACAGAAAACCACAGCCAAATAGCACTAGACCCTACTCATAGTGTTGTGTTCCTGCTGGTGAGTAAGGTTGCCAAAGAGCTCAAAGAGGACCCAGTGTGTTGACGATGAGGGACCTTCTTGTTCCTTTAGTCGTCAACACAGTGAATCCTCCTTTTTGTAAAGGGTCGGCAACGCGCATGTGACTCCTTTGGAGTTGCAGGCGTCCATAGGTTACGGTAGCTGCTTACCATCAGGCGGGCCGTATGCTTTTTTGCCACCATTGTGGTATTAAAAAAAAAATTGTGGACAGGCCGTGGTGCTAAAGGGCAACCACCACAGACGAAGAAGAAATGCAACTGTTTGTGTCTCCTGGTACGCGTGCGTGCGAATATCACCAAAGAGCAAAGGAAGATTGGAGCGAATTTGCTTACGCTCTTGATGGCCTGAATGATTTTACCGAGTATCATGCAGCGGACGTTGTAGAAATTTTGCTGTAATTAAATATTACTTATTATTTTATACCACAACAATAATAATAACAAATACAACCAGTTACGTTAAAAAAAGGAGTGGCGCTAGTGTGCTCACGTCAACTTCGGCTCCGCATAAAACAATTGTAAATAATAGTGAAATGGCTGAAAATGCTCATATAACCATGGCAAACGTAACATTAGTAAACAGCTTGTGACATCAAGTGTGGACAGTGGAAGTTTTCAACGATTAACAGTGAAAAAGTGATAAAACAAAGTGACTATATTATACAAACAAAAAAGACGTTATCGTGAAAGTTATCTGGGACAGATTTGAATGGAATTGTGCAAGTGAACATTTTATCTCAAAGTGAACATTACAGTGATCATAAAATAAACATTATAGTCAAAAATATAACCTAAAATACATAAATATTACGATTTGGCCGAGCCATCGATCAGCTGTCATTTCTTGAGATTGATTCCAGCGCCTTCCAGCTATTACCTTTAGCTACGAGTGCGAACCTTACGTCGACGTTATCGACTGGAGTAACTGTTGCAGCAACTTGCCACTATAGGGCATAAACATCAATTACAGTTTTTTCTAACACCAATATAAATTCACATAGGTACTACATCGACATGGAGACTAAATTGATACAAATAATGAAGACCTTGTTCGAAATTCGATGTGACCTAGAACTAAGCATTAAGGAAAGCGCAGGATGCGTAACGGAAAACATACAGAAGACTTTAGATGAGAAATTTTGCTTATTACAAGGAAATTATGACAATTTAAAAGAACGTGACTTTGGATGAGAAATTTTGCTTATTACAAGGAAATTATGACAATTTAAAAGAACGTGTTGAAAATCAAGAACGTTTGTACTTTTTAGAAAAACAAGCGAGACAGAGTCTTAGTGTTCTTTGGCGTCGAGGACAGTGAACAATCATATGAACAACTACACAATACGATTACAAACTTTATTAATAGCCACTTCGCTTTGGAGCTCAGCCACAGAGATATAGAATCGACCAGACGCATAGGAAGAAAAGGTGACA
Organism: Pammene aurita; assembly: GCA_947086415.1. Classification (NCBI taxonomy): domain Eukaryota; kingdom Metazoa; phylum Arthropoda; class Insecta; order Lepidoptera; family Tortricidae; genus Pammene; species Pammene aurita. Next base: position 16,922,673 of record OX352308.1, read on the forward strand.
AACCGAGGC